>CM074433.1:10252500-10817500 GCA_037101425.1 Elopichthys bambusa | reverse complement strand
CACAGTCAGTCCTCAAACACCTCTGTCAGACCACTGTAAAATTACATTATATCTAAAACGAACTCAAACTAATGAATCCCGCAGACAGCCCTCTCATTTACTAAAGCTGAAACAATCATACAAGTGGACAAAAAACAGCACAGAAAATTATCAAAGTATCAAATTATTATTGAACAAATTTATAATTAACACATATCCACAAAATAAAATAGGCATAAATCTGGCACTACATGACATCAACATATTCCACTAATCAGCATCCATGTGCAATTTGAAAAAAAATCATCAAAAATTAAACCAAAAAACACCAATGAAATGTGATTTGACAATGAGTGTAAAAGTATTATAACAACAGTACGAAATCTTTTCAATCAAAAACACAGAGACCCAGACAATCAAGAACTCCGCCATCAATATCATGAAACTCTTAAAGTCTACAAACAAACTCAAAGAGCAAAATATGAAGAGCATACAGAACAATTATTTCAAGCAATGGAGGAGTCAATAAATACCAGTAACTTTTGGAACAATTGGAACACTCTCTATAGACCACAACAGGAAGAATTGGCTATGGAAAACAGGAACATATGGAGGACACACTTTGAAAATCTGTACAAAACAACCTAAACAAATCCTGCTCAAAATGAAATAAAAACCAAATTAGAAATCCTGAAAGAAAAAATTAAAGATAATCAGAACCCCCTGGACTTCCCAATTACAATAAACGAGCTAACAGATAGACTACATGCACAACAAGGCATGTGGCATTGATGGAATATTAAATGAAATGAACAAATACACCAAAGACAAATTCAAATTCAAGCGCAAAAATCAAATTATTCAACATTGTTTTGAGTGTAGGATATTTCCCCGACACCTGGAATCAAGGCCTGATTACACCAATCCTTAAACAAGGAGACAAATTTGAGCCAAACAATTACAGAGGCATATGTGTCAATAGCAACCTGGGGAAAATATACTGTTCGATTATTAATATGAGATTGCAGAACTTTCTCAAAACCCACAAAATCCTGAATAAAAGTCAAATTGGATTTCTGCCCAAGCACAGAACATCTGACCATATTTACACCCTCCACACAATCATTAATAAACATGTATACCAAAACAAAACCAAAGTCTTTGCTTGCTTTGTTGACTTTGAAAAGGCTTTTGATTCAATCTGGCATAAAGGACTCTTCCTAAAACTACTGGAAAACGGGATTGGAGGGAAAACATTTGATTTGATCAGCACAAAAACAATACATGTGCTGTAAAAATAGGAAACAAACTGACAGAATTTTTCTCCCAGCAACAAGGAGTCTGTCAAGGTTGCCCATTGAGCCCCACACTATTTAACATTTATATAAACGAATTAGTCAAAGCATTAAATAATTCGACTGCGTCCGGCCCAACCCTGACTGAATCAGAAATTAAATGTCTCCTCTTTGCAGATGATTTAGTCATTCTGTCAAAAACAAAAGAGGGACTACAACAACTCATCGACATCATAGAGACATTCAGTCAAACATGGGCTCTTAAAATTAACTTGACAAAAACAAAAATAATGATTTTTCAAAACAGATCCAGGTGTAGGGAAAATAGATACACTTTTACAGCAGGAAACCAGGTCCTCCAACACACCTACGAATACACCTATCTGGGTCTAAAACTGAGTTCAACAGGGAACTTCAATCTGGCTGTGAAAGAGCTGAGAGCAAAAGCAGTGAGAGTCTTCTACATGATTAAAAATACAATTCGATATGAAATTCCAATTCAAACCTGGCTGAAAATCCTAAAAGCAATAATTGAACCAATTGCTCTATATGGCAGTGAGGTATGGGGTCCCCTAAAAACCCAAGATTTTTCAAAATGGGAAAAAGAAGAAATTGAAACTCAAATTTGCGTACTCAAATTTGTAAAAGCATCTTAAAAGTTAACAGAGCGACACCAAACAACTCATGCAGAGCTGAATTAGGACAATACCCTTTATTGATAACCATCCAAAAAAGAGCTCTGAAATTCTACCAGCACCTTAAACGCAGTGATCTGAGCTTATACCAGGCAGAAGCTCTACAGTGTCAGGAGCAAAACCTGATCAAGAGCGGCCTATCACAGCTGGTGCTGAAACTACAGCCAAACCTACACAGCACAATCCGGCCCAACCAAATTGTTCAATTACAAAAACAAAATTACATCAACTATTGGAAAAATGCCACTAAATTACAAAAGAAGATGGAACTCTATTTACAGCTAAAAAGAGACTACAAACCAGCAGAATATCTGAGCTGTGTTAAATAAAGTTAGAAAGACCCTAACGAGATACAGGCTGAGTGATCATAGCCTAGCTGTAAAGAAAGGACAGAGAACACAGATGGCAGCAGCGAGAGCAGAGACTGTGTTTACTGTGCTCTCAGAGAGAGGTGGAGACAGAGGAACACTTCCTGCTGCACTGTGACCACTATCTCAACATTCGATCGGACTATTTCTCTAAATTCCAACTACTAGAACCAACTTTTATGGCATCTTCAAATACAGAAAAAATAAATCATATTCTGGGAGAAAACACCAAATTGATTGCAACAGCAGCAAAATACGTAACAGCTTGCCACAATCTAAGAGAGTCAGCAGCCAGTGGACAAAACTAGAATCAGAAATATTCTTAATATATGTAGTTTTTTTTTTAGTTTTTTATTTCTTATATATATATATATATATATATATATATATATATATATATATATATATATATATATATATATATATATATATATATATATATATATGTTTATTCTTATTTTGTTTATGCATTATATAATCATTATTTGTTCATTGCTTATGTAATGGCCACTGCTTTGGCAATACTGTGTAAGTCATGCCAATAAAGCAAATTTGAATTGAAATTGAGAGAGATCTAAACCAGAAGACGAGCCGTTGAATTCTTAGAAATAATGCGATGCGGCCACGACGCAAAGCGGGGGTCCTGGTTTAGACCTCTCTCTCTCTCTCACCCATTCACACACACACACGCCCTCTACTCTCCCACCCCATATATAAATATAAATAACATACATGCATACACACACACACGGGGTGGGAGAGAAGAGGGCGTGTGTGTGAGTGGGAGTGGGAGTGGGAGAGAGAGAGAGAGAGAGAGAGAGAGAGAGAGAGAGAGAGAGAGAGAGAGAGAGAGAGAGTGAGAGAGTGAGAGAGTGTGAGAGAGAGAGAGAGAGAGAGAGAGAGAGAGAGAGAGAGAGAGAGAGAGAGAGAGAGAGAGAGGTTGTTTTCCAGTCTCTGTCCCTCCTGGCTAAGCACTGAAGAGAGTAAAGCTGACATCAGTAGGTGTGTATTGAACAATCTGCTTTTCAAGTTCCCACGTCAAAGGCTTTCCAGAAGAAACGGACAGAGAAAAGTCTCCTAAAAGGAATTACTCCAAGCACATACTGTACGCACTTTTCACTTTTGTATTGTATAACTGTGCCTCTAATGTAGTTAAACATTCGTAACATACCACATTGACAAAAAGATGATAAAAGAAAATGCATCATACACTTAGACAAGACTAGAATCTTTATATTTAAATTATATATAAAGTTTTATATGTATATATATATATATATGTGTGTGTGTGTATAAGGAATAATTGACGTCGGGCCATTTAATTCTTATATTCTTAAATAATGCAGCCACGACGCAAAGCGGGTAAATAAATAAATAACACACACACACACACACACACACACACACACACAACACCAGGTTGGACCTCCTTTTGCTTTCAGAACTTAATTCTTCATGGCACAGATTCAACAAGGTGTTGGGAACATTCCTCAGATATTTTGGGCCATTTTGACAAGATAGCATCACACAGTTGCTGCAGATTTTGTCAGATGCACATCCATGATGCAAGTCTCCCATTCCACCACATCCTAAAGGTGCTCCATTGGATTGAGATCTGGTGACTGTGGAGGCCATTTGAGTATAGTGAACTCATTGTCGTGTTCAAGATGATTTGAGCTTTGTGACATGGCATGTTATCCTGCTGGATGTAGCCATCAGAAGTTGTGTACTGTGGTCATAAAGAGATGGACATGGTCAGCAACAATACTATAGAATACTCAGGTAGGCTGTGGTCAGGTACCGTTTAAATGATGCTCGAGTGGTACAAAGTGTGACAAGAAAATATTCCCCACGTCCTTTCACCACCAGCAGCCTGAACCCTTGATACAGGGCAGGATGGAGCCAAGCTTTCCATGTTGTTTACGCTAAATTCTGACCCTACCATTTGAATGTCGCAACAGAAATCGACTCATCAGTCCAGGTAATGTTTTTCCAATCTTCTATTGTCCAATTTTGAGTGTCACCGGTGTGTCTTCTGCTGCTGTAGACCATCTGCTTCAAGGTTTGATGTGTTGTGTGTTCAGAGATGCTCTTCTGGTTATTTGAGTTACTGTGGCCTTTCTATTTGCTTGAACCAGTCTGGCCATTCTCCTCTGACCTCTGGCATCAACAAGGCATTTTCGCTCCCAGATCTGCCGCTCACTGGATATTTTCTCTTATTCTGACCATTCACTTGTAAACCCTAGAGATGGCTGTGTGTGAAAATTCCAGTAGATCAGCAGTTTCTGAAATAGTCAGACCAGCCCATCTGACACCAACACCATGTTCAAAGTCACTTAAATCACCTTTCTTCCCAATTCTGATGCTCAGTTTGAACTTCAGCAGATCGTCTTGACCATGTCTACAAGCCTAAATGCATTGAGTTGCTGCCATGTAATTGGCTAATTAGATATTTGCGTTAACGTGCAGTTGAAAGGTGTACCTAATAAAGTGGCCATAAATGTGTGTGAGTAAATTGGATTTCTTGGAAAAAATACAAAGGATTCATTTTTAACACGGATTATTGGACATTTCCGAAAGAGTTGTTTCTCAGTTCAGTAAGTCAGTTTTTGTGTTGCTGTTCGCACTGATTCAGTCAATTTTGTTAAATCATTCAACATGATTTATTCAGACACTTCTAAAAGAGACAGTTCAAAGAGTCAGTGAGACCAATTCAGTTAAATTCATGAACAAATAGTTCAAACATGAAAGAGAGAAAGTTCATTGAGTCTGTGAGACTGATTTAAAACCAATGCTCTTTTTGTGCTCTGAACAATTAGTTCATGAATCAAACATGATTAGAGTCAAAAGTTCAGTAAATTGTTGGCTCAGTCTGGTTTTGTGAATCAGTTCACCTGATTCATTAAAAAGATTTGACACAAAACCACGATTAATTCACAAATCAGACACCGTTATCAGTTCACCTGATTCATTAAAAAGATTTGACACAAAACCACGATTAATTCACAAATCAGACACCGTTATTCTACAAAAAAACAAAAAAAAACAACATTATTTGTATTAATCAAGATGATTTATTCATGACTGAAGAGATGGTTCAATGAATCAATGAAACCAATTCAGTTTGATTCAAGAACAAATTGCGCAGATCAATATGAATCATTTCTAAGATCTGAGAAAAAAAAAACTTAACAGTACAATGAGTCAACAAGTTGTTGGTTCAGTCATTCAGACCAGTTTTGTGAGTCAGTTCACCTAATTCATTAAAAAAGATCTGACTCAAAAGAATGATTCATTTACGCAAATTGCATTGGGTGTAACACTGCTGAATCATAGATATTAACTTGACTTAATGGTTCAGAAATTACCTATAATTTTCCCCAAAAACGCACTGACGAAACACGTAGAAGGCGCAAAAACAAACCTTGTGGGCCACACTGTCTGGGACCACGGTCCTGACCACCATTCCAGTTGCCTTGCCTCCGACAATCCCAAATCCCAGGCCGGATCCATCGTTCACCAGCTCGATCTCCTCCACATGTCCCCACTGATCCTGCAAAAGACACACACAGGGGACAGTTTTCAATCCCTTGTCTTGTCTTACACATTAAGAGGTCAGTGGGCATCAGTCATAATTTACTTTGAGCCACAAAACCGTCTACTTAAAGAATAGAGATCCATTCAATCACCTTTGATTGTCCAAAAAGGGAGCGATTGAAGACCCAAGACCTGTGACTACATCCTGCGGTGGAGTCGTAATAGGGCACGAAATGCTAATGAACGTGTTAACGGTGTGATCCTGCAGTGGCTGATCAATGTCAGGGTCAGGAAAGCCCACGAGAGTCTTTGTGATCTCACGTCAGCCGCGCTCCTAATCACCCAAGTCTCCTTGGGCTCATATAAATGACCTGCAATCAGTACATTTCTGTTCTCTTATTACCAGGCTGTTATCTGCCGGCTGACTACCTCTGCAATTTTTTCACTATCTAATGAAACCCCTCCTCTGCCGTTCGCCCAGTCGCTCTTTTGAAACAAAGCTTTAGACTAGCGCTCATCCCGCTGTGAGGACAAAAGAACCATTTCAGAGATAAGAAGTCCCTTTTCTGAGTCCCAAAGAAACACTTGAGTCCTTTTTAGACACTAGTACTTACTCTTGTCGAAATTCACCTCTATTAAGTTCAGTGGAGAGTGGTTTGGAAGAAAGTGAACAAGAAAACAAATCTGACCAAGTTTGCTTTCTTAATACACATTCAGGGGAAAAAATTACATAAGCATTGTTCAGAACACATCTGACAATCCCACAGTAAATCTGTTGCAGGATTAAAGGGTTAGTTCATTCAAAAATGAAATTTCTGTCATTAAGTACTCATCCTCACATCGTTCCACACCTGTAAGACCTTTGTTCCTTTTAGGAACACAAATTAAGATATTTTTGATGAATTCCGAGAGGCTTCTTTTATCCCTCATAGAAAGCAATGAAATTACCACATTCGAGGTCCAGAAAAGCTGTAAAAACACCGTAAAATAGTCAACGTTAGCGGTTCAACCTTTATGATATGAAGCGTCGAGAATACTTTTTGCGTGCAAAAACAAAACAAAAATAACGACTTTATTCAACAAAATTGTCTCTCCCGTTATTCTCCTACGCCATTTTCATTGCAGCGCCTCCAGGTTCTACATTAGAATGCTGGCTCAGTATTGGCCGACGCTAATTTCATGGTAGTTTCGTTGCTTTCTATGGAGGATAAAAAAACCTCTCGGAATTCATCAAAAATATCTTAATTTGTGTTCCGAAGATGAACAAAGGTCTTACGGTTGTGGAATGACATGAGAATGAGTAATTACATTTTCTGGGGGTGAACTAACTCTTTAAAACAGCAAATTTGAATATGTTCCCCACTGATGACCCAAACATATGAAATACAGCTAAAACAAACAGCCATATTTTCTTCAGGCAGAAGCTTACATAACATCTATATGTTAGCCATGTGATCAATCAAGTTGATAATGGTTATGCACATTCTTTTCGGCAAATA
Organism: Elopichthys bambusa; assembly: GCA_037101425.1. NCBI lineage: Eukaryota > Metazoa > Chordata > Actinopteri > Cypriniformes > Xenocyprididae > Elopichthys > Elopichthys bambusa. Next base: position 10,810,127 of record CM074433.1, on the reverse strand, counting down.
GTATCATATTCTTCAAATATTACTTGAATAACCAAACAAATATGGCCGCCAGCAGCCAATCAAACTTCAAAAGTTTATAACAGCAAATCTGAATTGCAGACATTTAGATGGTGGCTTAATTAAGCTGTATATTAAATTTGGTAAGAATCGACCACAAGGTGACACTATAACACGTTTTAGCTTGTAACTCTGGGTCTGTCATAGTCAAGATCAAAATGAATGTTTCTTCTGACTCCTTCAGTAAACTAAAAACAAATAAAAATGTTCTCTTTCATAGGTTCAGTCGACGCCGTGTAGCTATGATGCAATGGGAACGCCCTCTGGGTGTGCCGATTGTCTGAAGCCCATATAGAATCACGGCAATTAATTGGCTGATGCCGCGGGCGCCGCCCCGATGCTCTTACGTCGCCATCCTATACTGACGAATGCGCCATCTGCTCCTCAGATTTCTCTGACTTCATGAAGCAGCCATTTTAGCCCTTCTCCTAAGGTTTATCGGACCTGAATTTGTATTGTTATTCGAGTGTTTTTTCATCTGCACTTCAGCGGCTGTGATAGTGGAACTCAGTTCTCCTTGTGGTGAAGTGCCATGGAGTTTCATCGTTGTATACCATAGTGTTCTCGCTTCATTGCGAGCGACGACCCACACAGAACTGGCGGAGTTCGTTCCGTAAGTTAAATAAGGAAGGCGTAGGACATACAGCGTAAGCTTTTTGAAGAATACGCAAAGTGGAAGCATGTGCAAGGCAATCATTTGTGTTTATAAAGCATATACATTTGTATTTAAGAAAATGACCGATTGTTTCGCTAGATAAGACCCTTATTCCTCATCTATAAGGAGAATAATCCTGGAATGTTTTTTTTTCCATCAAAAACCTTAATTCTTTTCGACCGAAGAAAGAAAGACATGAACATCTTGGATGACATGGGGGTGAGTAAATTATCAGGAAACTTTTATTTGAAAGTGGACTAATCCTTTAAACTACGCCAGATGCCGGATGCCATGTGTGTGCTCAAGCCAGTTGGACATAATGGTGTATCAGAGGTAAAAAAATGATATAAATATTGTTCGGTTTCACGCACAAACCGATTGTTTTATGTCTTTGGACATCAATGTGTTGTCACGAGCCACAGGGTTTAATTTGAATTTGTCTGTGAATGTTTTTTTTTACTCTCATAGATTGCGTTTCCATTAACATGCATTATACGACTGACAGACTGCAACGGTTGGAGTTAAAAATCATCATTTGTGTTCTACTGAAGAAACAAAGTTACCTACATCTTGGATGCCCTGGGGATAAGCAGATAGACATCAAATTTTCATTTTTGGGTGAACTATCCCTTTAAGCCCGGGATACACTGCACGATTTTTCTGCTGTCCCAGACGAAAGATTGCCATCGTAAAACAATCGTGGTGATTTCTGTGATCATGGCTCTTAATCTGTGGTCCTATGTCGTACAGTAAGAGAGGTTCAAAGACCGTTTTCCCGGTCTTGCAACCAAAGATAGCCCACAATCATTTTCTGAGAGTGTCATAAATTCAGCATGATCAATGCAGAGTGTGTTTGCTGCTACGACCTATGTCTACTGACCAGACAATAAAAATGCGACATGAAATCAACGCGACAGGTGCTAAAACTTAAAACTGCTTCACGGGAGATAGGAGACGCGCTAAGCTTTCTCCCCTCACCGCCGATTTGGGTGTCGCCTGCTGCTCACGTAATCAGAGACACGTGCAGTTTTCTCTAGGAGCCGACAGACCCCATATCGGTCACATAGGCTGTGGGCCCTCTCGTCCCGCGTCAGGACGCCGGGCGTTCTCCTTCGTGGTCAACCATGCTACCCTGCAAGGACGAGTTTCGACACTCTAATGCAGGTATGTCCTCTACATTGCGACACACTGCTTCCTCTATCACATTTCTTTCACAAATGGAGGCGTCTGCCAGAGGTATCGCCTTGGATTCTAAAAACAGTGCAGTTTGGTTACATACTCCAGTTCTGTCACTATAGACCTGAAGGACGCATATTTTCATATTCAGGTTGTCCGGCGGCACAGGAAGGTCCTCAGATTCACCTTCGGAGGAAAGGTTTATCAGTACAAGGCTCTTCTCTTTGGCCTGGCCTTGGCACCCAGGACATTCACGAAATGTATGGATGCTGGCCCCGTTGAGGCTCTAGGGCATCTGTATACTCAATTACCTGGACGATTGGCTCATTTTAGCCCACTCCAGGGAATTAGTATCTCGCCACATAGACGTCGTCCTTCACCACATCCGGTCTCTTGGCCTCAGACTGAACACCGAAAAGAGTGTTCTTGCCCCATCTCAACAGACTGTATTCTTAGGGGTTCACCTGGTTCACAGCTTCCCCTGTGCTGCCCCTAGGATTGCTTCACATGAGACTGTTTCTTTGGTGGATGAAGCTCTCAGGGGTCCAATCGACAGGACCGGCCTTTCTCCTGTTGAAAGTGTTGCGTATTTGTTTCTGCGCCCTTTCGATATGGCGGGACCCACTCTTTCTTCAAAAAGGGGTCAACATGAGTGCCGTTTTCAGTCGGCAAAAGATCACAACAGACGCCTCTCTGACCGGCTGGGGCGCGGTCTTCGAGGGCAGGTCAGCGTGTGGAGTGTCTGATGAGCATGACAAACTTCACTTGCTCTGTCCTGTCCGAGCTCTGAAGTCTTGTGTAGATCGCTCTAGCGGTTGGAAAAGAACGAATCAGCTTTTGGTATGTTTTTGTGCTGGCTGCCGCGGGCTTTCTGCATCAAAGCAGAAAATTTCTCACTGGGTAACGGAGGCTGTTTCCCTGGCATATGAGGTGCGTGGTCTGTATTCACCTCTCAGCGTTCGGGCACATTCCACCAGAAGTGTGGCTTTCTTCTCAAACTTTTTAGAGGGGTCCTCCTGGAGGACATTTGTGTAGTGGCAGGATGGTCCTCCCCGCACACGTTTGTTAAATTTTATAGTTTGGTTCTCTATATGGCTCCGGGTTCGCAGGTTCTGTCTGTTTGAACCAGCCATGGTTGCTATCTGGTTTTTCATCATGCCAGATACAGCAGCGCTTTAGCTTGGCGTGTTTGGTATATCGTTCCCATTGCGTCATAGCTACGCAGCGTCGAGTGAACCTATGAAAGAGAACGTCTCAGGTTACTGGCGTAACCTATGTTCTTTGAATTGGGAATGAGACGCTGCGTCCGCTGCCAAGCTCCTCGCGCTGCCGACAAGTGGCCTTTTTCGGCAGAGAAATCTGAGGTGGATGGCGCATTCGTCAGTATAGCCATCAGCCAATGAATTGCCGTAATTCTATACGGGCTTAAGACAATCGGCACACCCAGAGGGCATTCCCATTGCGTCATAGCTATTCAGAGAACATAGGTTACACCAGTAACCCAAGACGTTTTCTACCGTTTCTGACCAATGATTTTACATGACCAGACATTCATGATTAAAGCATTTGTCTTGCAATTATGCAACTTAAATTATACTTCTGCAAAAGACTAAAACAGCGAATTTGAATATGTTCCACACTGATGACCCAAACATAAGACATATAGCTACATTTCTTTCCACAAACAGCTGTATATCTTTCAGGCCGAAACTTACATTAACATCTATACATTAGCGACCTATAATGAGAAAGCCGGAAAACATCTCTGATGGGAAAAGGCTTGGATGTTATTCCTCCAGGAGTGGCAATCCCAGAGCAGTGTCTTGCCTGCGTGAAACTTTCCAATAGAGTATAATTAGGACTCAAGATATTTTCAAGGGCTTTGGAGGTCTGGGTCTATAGAGAGATAGAAGGGCAGGGGAAGTGAGGAAAAATATACCTCTGCTTCATTTGCTCCTGCTCTCCTCCATTTAAGGAACGGAGCAATGATCCCTTGGGGTCTGAGCAATCTTAAACAGATAAATATTTTCTCAGCTTTAAACGATAAGAGAATAGATTGAAATGGAAAGGAAGGTGGGGGTCTGTTTGAATACGGGGTTAGTGAGAGGACATAATACATGCTTGCGGAGTGACGTCTTCATTGCTAAGCTTTTAAGCTGACATATGATGACTGACATTAGTAATTCCCAAGTCTCAGACTGACAGGTATTTAAACGTAATAACGAAAAAATGCATTTGGAGGTTTACTTAAGGGTTACCTTAAAAAATATAAACAAACATTTTTTTTTAACATCACCAAAGTCACCAATATCACATCTTGGCAAATCTTCCTGTACCCTCCAATGCCTTCACGGTGTAGAGTAATGTTTGTAATAAAATCTATTTTATTTTATCGCAACAAACAGCTAACAGACACTTAATCTGACTTATAAACAAGTTCAGCGACACAGACTACTTTGTTAACATCTGGTGACAGATGAAAACCAGACTTTTGCTCCATTAAACACAATCCCGAGTGAAACGGCACATGAATTAAACCAAAGTCTGGTTTTGATATGCAGGACATTGCCTTGAATTATGGATATTAAACATTTCAAATCGAAAAATAAGCATCAACAGAGCAGAAGTACACAACCTGGCTTGCAACGCAAACACCAAATCAAAACTATTGTCGTTTTTCCAGCAAGAGGAACTCGCTTTGTGTGCATTCGCCATTAATTTGAGAAGTTTGGGGTACTTAATTAAAGTAGACGAGAGGGAAGCGTTGCGTTTATTGTTGGAGGCTTAGGTTAATGCAGTTCATCCACTGGCTGTTGGTCTTTTCCAGCCTCATTTTTTCCTCTTCCGAGTTTATTCCTTTCAATGATAGAAAGGTCTTTTGGGTGAACCCAAGAAAGTTTATGCATTTTAAATCTCCTTCTGTCTTTGGTTTAGAGACGCTCCGATTATAACAGGATGTTTTAAGGGCTTTATTTTCCTGAGGATCACATTATAATAATGGGAACAAGACAAATAAATAAGCTCTTAGCTTAGGCTGAATTACTGTTTATAGCTCAGGCAGGTTAAATCAAGATGCTTAAGCAATTTGTTATAAATTCGTGGCTGGATTTAATAATCTGTATATGTTAGTGTAACTGGTCGAAATTAAAACATCACCAATATAAACTAAGCTCAGCTTGTTAGGCCTCAGGAAATATTGGGCTTCTTAAATAGGTAAGATTAAACTGTGCCAAAGCCAAAAATGACATCTGCACCTCATTAATGCTTTTGAAAATGTATCTGAAATCTTACCAAAAGAAACTAAATTAGTTACTGCTAATACTAATAGTATGTTTCTAAGTAAAAGTAGTGATGCTACTAACATAAAGGATTAGATCTCCCAATAATGTTATTATTTACTCTCCCTCTTGTCGTTTCAAGCACAAATGAATTTATTTTTTCAGGAAACAGAAAATGCAGATGTTTTTCCCATTCAATCATAGTTTGAAGTGATCACACCATAATGTTTAGTTATGAGAGAACCAATGGCATTTGATGACATCCAATAAGTGCCATGCCATATTTCATTTGAAAATTGGCAAGCTAATTTCAAAATAGCTTCCTCAACCACTAGAGAACTATGAGGGATACAAAGTCCTTGTTAAAAACTGTGGACAACACAATGCGGTGACATTTAAAACTGCCGTACCGTCTGAATGGGTCCAGATGTGGAGAGACGGGGTTTGGCCGCAGTGTCTCTGGCCACCACCAGCTCCACTCGGTCTCTCTGTTGCTGGAGGAGAGCAATGGCCTGCTGCTGCGTCACGCTCTGATCCAGAGGAATCCCGTTAATCGCAAGAATCTGATCATTCTCCTGCAATCTTCCATCCCTGAGGATAAGAATGATCACAGTTAAACTTGTCAGTCAAAATACCAGTAATAATAAAGAACACAATTATTATTATTATTATTTTTTTATTAACCAATTTATCCAGTAAGTAATAAATACATATTTTTTTTTTTTATGATGACGATTATTATTAATGATTATTAATAATAATAATAATAATAATAATTATTATTATTTTTGTTATTAAAATTATTTTTATCATCATCATCTTCATACTATTAACCATACTGTTATTATTATCTAATTAATTAATTTTATAAAAAATATAAAAAAATAAACCAATAACATCAGTAAGGACTACTATTATTATTTTATTATTTTTTACTATTATTTTTATTATTATTATTAATTTATTAACCTTTTTTAAAAATGTTTTTATGATGATTATTTGTATTATTATAACTTATCATCTCCATATTATCCATAGTTATTTTCTCTTTAATTTACTTTATTTAATAAATGAATAAATACATACCGATAACATTAATAAGTATTATATATATATATATATATATATATATATATATATATATATATATATATATATATATATATATATATATATACACTCACCCATTATCCAACTCATCCCATAAAATAAAAAGTAAAATAAAATAAAAATATCATTATTATTTCATCTATTATCCAACTAATCCAGTCAATCAGTCAATCAAATCAATCAATCAATCAATTAAATCAACCAATCAATCCATCCATCCATCAATCAATCATTGTTATTATCCTCTATTTAATCAAAATAAAAATAGGTAAATAAATAAATGTATTATCATTATCATGTTAAAAATGTTGTTAATAGGGTTAGTTTACCCAAAAATATAAAAATGATCCAACGATTTACTCACCCTCGAACCATCCTAGGTGTATATGACTATCTTCTTTCAGACAAACAGAATCTGATTTATATTTATATTCCTGCTCTTCCCAGCTTTATATTGGTAGTGAAGGGGGCGTGAGATTTTGAAGCCCAAAAAGTGCATCCATCCATCATAAAAGTAATCCATACGGCTCCAGGGGATTATTAAAGGACTTCTAAAGCAAAGCGATGGGTTTTTGAAAGAAACATATCCATATTTAAAACTTTATAAACTATAATAACTAGCTTCCTGCAGACAGCTGTAAGCATTGATTTGCGGCAGAAAAGCAACCTCTGACCTGACGCCTGACATATTGATGAACGTGGAAGCACAGAGGATAGAGTAAAACAAAACACCGGTCACAAATTAGAGAATTTTTAAAGAGAAATGTTGGAGGATTATAAAAGAAGAGGAGCTTGAGTTTGTTGCCCAGCCCTATTTGTTTAAACTGCGAGAGGCATCTAAGCTTAAGCTACTCCTACATTGGGTCAGGAGTTACTCTTTCACTGTAAATCAATGAGTATGGCCATCTGCTTGAAGCTAGTTATTATAGTTAATAAAGTTTTAAATATGTTTCTTACAAAAACCCATCAATTCGCTTCAGAAGGACTTTATTAACCCCCTGGAGCCTTGTGCATTAATTTTATGATGAATGAATGCACTTTTTAGGGCTTCAAAATCTCACAAAATCCCCCTCATTATCATTATAAAACTTGGAAGAGCAGGAATATATTTTAACATAATGATTGTGTTTGTCTGACAGAACACAGTCATATACACCTAGGATAGCTTGAGGGTGAGTAAATCATGGGATGATTTTCGTTTCTGGGTGAACTAACCCTTTAACATCTTGATTAAATGTTATATTAGCTTTTAAACAAATTCATAAATTGGTACAATTTACATTTCTCTACAAAACTAATAATTTAAAAAAAAATCAAGCAGATTTTAAGAAGCATAAGGAAGAATAAATTCAGTCAAGTATGTCCAAACTCTTGACTGCTAGTGTATATGATGAGCCTCAGAATACATCTTGTTCAAGTTGTATTCAACATCAAAACAACCTGTTGCAATTACAAAAAGGAGTAGCCAAAAAGAAAATGATCTAAAACAACATAAAAGACATTTGAAGAAAATATGATGTACGAATAAAGCAGAGAGGCCTCACCTGTCTGCAACGCTCCCTGGTTGCACCTGTCTGACGAACACACCATGGCCGCCCACCCCCTCTGGTCTCAGGCCCACCACACTAAAACCCAGGCCTCCAGACAACGGCTTCTGCAGGCTGATGAGCTCCATCCTCCGGCCCTGCGTTAAACAACCCAGAGACGCTTTAATACAGATTAGAATACACCATCCATAAGAACTAAATAATGACACATGATACAAAAGACATTGCTGCAGCATGTCCACCTTTGCTGCTGCATGCATCCATCTCTGAAGCTGCTCAGAAGATGCGTTAGTTGAAGCTGTACCATTGGACACCACAGATCCCAGGCTACTGGACGGACGACTGGCACTGACGATCAACTGGCCCTTTCTGGAGAAACTGAACTCACTGCATGTGTCTGGAGGCAAGCTGTTTAACTACAAAGCAGATTGGACAAAGTCAATTCTAATGCAACAAGGAAAATAAATTGCAGAAATATAATAATAATTATTATTATTATTATTATTATTATTATTTCACAACTACAAGTGTTATTATCATCCATTAAGTGTTATTACTGTCCATTATTATTATTATTATTATAGACCAAATTAAATGTTTCAAAATTTGTTATGTAGCCAAATATCAATTGTGCCTTGTGACAAATTGTGTTACGAATTTGTTTGAAATATATTTGAAAATAAATTGTGCCTATTTATGAATTTGTTTCAAAACATCTCTTTAGTGGAGTGGTGTTTAGAAAAGAAAAGAAAAGAAAAGAAAAGAAAAGAAAAGAAAAGAAAAGAAAAGAAAAGAAAAGAAAAGAAAAGAAAAGAAAAGAAAAGAAAAGAAAAGAAAAGAAAAGAAAAGAAAAGAAAAGAAAAAAGAAAAAAGAAAAAAGAAAAGAAAGAACGAAAGAAACAAAAAGAATGAAAGAGAAAAAGAAAATGAAACAAAGAGAAAGAAAGAAACAAAACAAACAAAAAGAGAAACAAAAAGAAAATAAAGGAGAAAGAAAGAAAAATGAAAAACAAAAAGAGAGAAGGAGAAAAAGAAAAAGAAACAAAGAATACATTTGTTTGAAATACATTTGAAAAAACTAATAATAATAAAATACAAATATAATAATAGCAACAATATTTATTTTATTTCAACCATTTTCTCGTACAGCTTGTCCAAATAATTTGGCATAACCATGTACAGTACTGTACTGTTCATCTCAAAGATAACAACCCATAGAGGAGCAACCATGTCCTACAGGCAGAGGAAAGGAAGGAAAAAAATAAAAGGGAAACAAAATCAATACATTCCTCTGCAGTATTCGCTAGTCCCCAACAGGTAATGTATTAATGACCTTTAGACTCTTACTGTGGGAACTTATCAGTCTTGTGCTTATTTAGTCCGGGCTGACAGAGCAGGTTCCAGCCTATTTCATCAATACATCTCCGACAAGGCAGTTACTCAAACTGAGACAGTGGATATTAAGGCTTGATAGAAACTGCGGCTGTTGCCCGCCTCAACATACTTGATAGGTTTTTCACCTGACGCATTCATAGGCGCACGACTGACCTTCGCAGCACTTAGAATATGAAGGCGAGCTTCCGTTATTGCCATTATCTTAATTTGGTGTGCGGATTGTTTATTGTAAAGAGGTTTCTTGTGTCAATAAAAACTCATACTGAATACAAATAGGGACAAGGGACTTTCAGCATGTCGATCGAGTATGCGGTTAAGAAATACATTTTGGATGGATGCAAAATAAACATATTCATTTTTAAAAGTTATTTGAGTCTAAATAAATAATGTGATTTCTAGCCTTATTTGGCATCATGGATACACGTTAACATACTGTGAATTTATCTGACCTTGGAGATTCTCTACAATTTTGATGCACAATTTTGAACATAATTATTTATGGCATTTAACTAGAAATACTAAAGGCGTGTGGTGTTTTTTTTTTTTTTTTTCTTTACAAAGTAACATCGCCAACTACTGGCCTGGCATGCATAATACAGTTTTAGTTGTTTTCGCAGATACCTCTGTGTGTGAAACTTTTCAAAAACATGTAAACACACCCTAAAAATAATGTGGCTTAGCAGACGATATATTCAGAAACATCTTAAAGACCAGGAAAAACATAATCTGGCATTCCAAATAAGGGTACGTTTACATGACAATGGTATACTGAAAAAATATAAGTTTCACCTACAGATGTCAACATTGTCAAAACGATCCCTTTTCACACGGATCAGTGAAAACAATTAAAAATGCTGCTATTATGCTGTCAGGCCAGTAGTTGGTGATGTCACTTTGTAAAGAAACACTACACGTCTATAGACTGAACATTTAGGGCCCTATTTTAACCACAGCTACCTGCCATTTCGTCATTCTCCACATATCTTGTGAGAGGAGATCCCTGCTCGCTGGTAACGGCCATGGCTGGTCGTAAAAGCAGTTGCGCAACCTCCGCAACCCAAAGTCTCCCTGGCCAGTATAGCGCGATCAGAATCATTACACGTTTGCGTTCCAGAACCCGCCGTAGTGTCAGCTCGTTTAGGCTCAACGGAGGGAACGCGTAAAGTAACACGTCTGGCCACTCGTGGGCTAGAGCATCCACACCCAACAGTGCATCGTTGCTGACCAGAAGAACAGGGGCGTTGCGTGTCTTCACACGATGCGGAGATCTACGGCAGCCTGGCCGAATCTCTGTCACACCATGAGGGTGGACTTGGGGGTGGAGTCTCCACTCCCTGTACAGAGGATTCCCTCTGGACAGTAAATCTGCTCCCCTGTTCATTATTCCTGGAACATGCGTCACGCGTAATGACAGGAGGGTCCTGCTGCTCCACATAATCAGGTCTTTTGCTAACAAGTGAAGCTTGTGAGAAAGCACTCCTCCCTGTCAATTTACGCAGGCTATCACCGTTGTATTGTCTGTCCTGACCAATACATGATGATTCTTGAGAAAATGCACAAAATGTCTCAGAGCTAGTAACACTGTCAGTAGTTCTAGAAAATGTATATACTTCTCTCTCAGTGCAGAAGACCAAACTCCCCTCACTATTCTGCCCTCAAACACCGCCCCCCAGCCTGTGAGAGATGCATCTGTTGTCACCACTTTCCTCAATACAACAGGACCCAGAGGGCATCCTGTCCTGAGAAAAGACGGGGCTCTCCAATGACAGAGAGCGCTCATGCATTCAGGTGAGACGCGCACTCTGCGGCTGAGACGGCTCGTGGGGTGAATGCCCTGTGACGCTATCCAGTTCTGAAAATCCCTCATTTGCAGCAGTCCCAGGGGAACCACTGACACTGTAGAGGCCATCAGACCCAGTAGTCGAAGACACATTCCGAAAGAGACTAAACTCCCTTGTTGAAAGAGGGAGAGGCAGCTGAGAAATGTCTTAATGCGTTCTGATAGGAACGCTCAAAAACATCACTGAATTCAACCGGAGACCCAAGTAGACTATTTCCTGTGAAGGAATTAGACAACTCTTCGTCTGGTTTATCTTGAAACCTAATCTCTCCAGATGCGTGTGTATGTATCGCTCTTTGCTTGTCGTGGGGACGGCTCGCAGATGAGCAGATCATCCAGATGAAACTCTGACTCCTCCGTTCCTTAATGGCGTCAGAGCCGCTTCCACACATTAGGTGAAAACCCTGGGCGCTAAAGCAAGGCCAAAGGGGATTTTCATATACTCGTATGCTGTGCCCTGATAAGCGAACCTCAGATATTTCCTGTGAACAGGAAAAATATCTATGTGAAAATATGCGTCCTGGAGGTCCACTGAGGTGAACCAATCCCCTTGACGAATACTTTGACACAAAGTTCTGAGCGAAAGCATTTTGAATTTGTATTTTCTGAGGTGTTTGTTGAAACTCGTAAATCTAAAATGGGACGGAGACCTCCCCCTCGTTTGGGAATCACAAAATAACGGGAGTAGAAGTCCATCTGGCTTTCCTCCGTTGGAATCACTCTTATCACTCCTTTTCTCATTAAAGAGGATATTTCTTCCTCTAAAACCTGAGCTGCTTCCCCTTGGGCCACTGAAATTACCACTCCGTGGAACACAGGAGGTTTTACAGCGAATTGAAGTCTGTATCCTCTGCCTATCGTGGTTAAAACCTGGGGACGAACTGCACATGCGCGCCAGTTCTCCGCCTGAGCAGCGAGTGAGCCCTTCCCGGCTTCGTTCACTAGCGGTACTGTGACACACTCTAGTGGCGAAGGGGGGAATAACGCTCCAGTGAAGGAGTTATATTCGTAATTTATTGTGATTGTTTTAATCTTGTGATATTGTTCTATTTTTATTCCACTCTGCGCCCTCAGCCCTTGGACTGGATGCGACAGAGAAAACTTTATTTATGATAGGATGCTTGTGCACTTTTGTTTTTCATCCCTCAGAACAAACCTCGTAGGTGGAGGGAGAGACAATTCTTTGGGGGGCGCCAGAGGAATATGGGCCATTTTCCCACGAACACTGGACTTTGAACTGTCCACACAAACACATTGCACATTTAAATTCCTTCTCCATTTCCCCGCGAGAGGGAGAAAGGAATCGTTCTGAAGGGATGGGACAGAGAAACCCTGAGTGCTGTCTCCAAACCCTTCTTGTTGCCAAACTGATGTCTCAGGTCGACCGCCTCTTTTTGTTCCCCTGAGGGGTGGCCGACCGGTGTTTCGCTGCTGCGGCTGCGAATGACTGTTTCGGTTTCACGAAACCAGGCTTTGACTGAGGGCCCGTGCTTCCCGGCTGTTGTGGTGGAGCAGGACAGGAAGGTTGATATTCAGAATGACCTCCTCTACCTGAAGGCCTGAAATTCAGACGGCTCAGGTGATAAGGGCGAGCTGCTGGCTTTTTGGGGAGACAGACCTCGAATACTCCTCCCTCTTTTTTCCGCAGGTCACATAGCTGATACCGTTGCACTGAACATGGCCTTTGGATCGATAGGGGCATCCAAAAACTCCATGTTTTCTTTGTCAGAGAGGCCTGACAAACCCAGCCATAGCAATCCCTCTCCTACAACTGCTAAGCCCATACCCCGCAACTTTAAACTGCTCTGTGGGATGTGCGCAGGGTTAAATCTGCAATGACACGGCGAAGTGCTCTGTTTTCCCTGGTAGCGAGGCTCCAGCTGAAGAGAGTGCTGCCCTGGGACTCGGGTGCAAATGATACGCCACAGAAGATTCTACTGGGGGAGGATCCGCCATCCTCCATTCCCTGAACATCAAGCCTCGAGAAGCACTTGACAGGTACTCAGTGGAAAAAAAGGCTTATCCCAAAACCTCTTCATTTCAGCCACATGAGCCGGGACGGCTGGAACTCACTGCCTCTTTCCATCATACAGGTTTCTTTCAGCTCCCTGACCTGCTGGTTGGGATGGCCAGTCGATCGACAGTCTAGCCGTGGCCCTGCGACAGACCTCGAGTAGATCTGTATCCATCTGCACAGGGGAGGGAGAGCTCTCACCCTGTGCACTCGGCGAACACGACTGCATCGAGGGGAAAAATAGCATCATTATCATCGTAATCCTTGTCCGTGAGGATGGTCGACAATACTTTGTCATCGTCATCTTCTCCCGCTAACGGCTCTTCGAACAGCGGGGGAAGGATGGGTGACACCTTCTCCATCATCTCACCCCACGAGCTGTCAGCCTGTGGACAATCCATCGGTTCCTCTCTGGGTTGAGGAGAGAGTCATGGGTCCGACTTCCCAACTACTGCAACGCGAAGCCTTCGCTCTCGGGTTTTAACATTGCGCAGTGAGGACAGCCATTGGGGTTGGACAGCGCTGCCTGAGCGTGTTTAGCGCTGTGTTTGGTGAGCACCAAAAATAAATAGAAAAACTTAAAGCAGAAAATTCGCCTTGACGCGTTAGTTATCTTACTCTAAGTGGCAAGTCACTCAACAAACGTTAGAATATATTTAGTATATATTGCGTTTGGGACTTTACCTTGCGGCTCCGTCTGTAAACTGTTAAGCAATAATTCCCAAAGTCTGCTGAGAACAGCTTCCGAAATCTTCACGGGGAAGAGAACGAGAATGATGAAATGGCAGGTAGCTGCAGTTTATATACAGGGAGGCGGACTCCCTGATCGCTGCAGCGATTGGTCTGCCATGGTTGGCAGACGTGGTGTTATTGGTGCTTCCGCGATCGGTCACACCCTGAGGCAGTCCCATAGTGAGATACTGAACGAATGTTAGAAAGAGAACCACTTTTGCTACTTTAAGGACGGGAAAAATGGTCGGCGCGCCCGGCACATTGTCTAAAGAGGTTGTCCCTCTTCTCTTAATGAGTCATGGGTGTGTTTTAGGCATAACGTGAAATAAACCAACCAGAGTCTCGTCTCCCATTCCCTTTAAAAGCCAGCTGCGCTCGCGCCATGGCGTATTCACAAGGCAGAATTTGAAAGCGGAATACTGAACGCGTCTATAGTGAGGAAACGGATCTGCTCGTGCAAGAGGTTATATAAGGTCAGCCGCAAAATTAACTGTGTCCATGCCTTTTCAGTGCTCATTTTATGCAGAGGTGTAAAGAGTACCTGAAACACCTTACAGTGAAAATTACTCCATTACAAGTTACAAGACACCAACTGACCCTTCGCCAAGAGTCTGATTGACAGGCGATCTAACCAATCATAACGCCGAATCCGCCATTTTATCCGACAAAGTAGTCAGGGGAGTTAGCAGATTAACGTAGGTGGACTTGAACTTGAAAAATGGTGTGTACTGACGTCTTTCCGCGATTGAAACAACATTCCTTATGATCTTCATTTATGTTTATTTGATGCTATAAATGAACTAGTAGGAAGAGATGATTGGTTCACGAGACGCTTGGCACTACAGCGATCTGTCACGACACATTAAAGAGCCACAAAACTGTATTTATTGTTTAAATTTCTTTAAAAATGACAACATTTGAAATCGGAGACTTTGTTTCATATCCAAAGTAACCTGCTCTGTCTTGTCTGTCAACGCGTTGTCAGTGTCCTCTTTGCTCCGCGATGCATTTTTTCACTGCGTGAGAACATGATGTGTGGCGAGATATCGCCATGGCTTGTTGGACGTAGCAACAGTAACTAAAAGAGGCGGGTCTTTGCGAACAGTCAATTCCAGTACCACTTGAGTAAAGGTCTTAGGCCCAATTTCACAGACAGGGCTTAGATTAAGCCAGGATTAGGCCTTAGCACAATAAGGGCATTATAAGCTTTTACGAATGTGCCTTAGAAAAAAACATTACTGGTGTGCATCTTGAGACAAAACAATGGCACTGACATATTTTAAGATATGTCAGTGCAAGTTACTATCAGTTACTAACAGCTCAAACATGCATTTTAGTCTGGGACCAGCTTAAGCCTTGTAAAAATCAAGAAACAGTTGATTTGCGAGGAGAGCAATCATGTTTATATCAAAATACTTCTGAACACCTCAATATTACAATAAATCGAGATCGACCCAACAGCCTCTTAAACATCTACAAACTTTCAAGTCTCCGTTAAGCTCAAGTGCTTAGAAAGGGCCTTCAAAAAGGTCTCTTCAATATAACGGATAAATAAAATATTGTTAAGTAAAATTAAATAGTCAAAGACTTGCACTGGATGTGCTGGTTTCAGCCTCATCACCGGCTGCAGCCATGTCCTCATCTTGTATATGAAACACCTGCGATTCAGCAACTACCTGCTAATGCACTCACATTTGCATAAAGTAGCTTTGTTGACAAGTTTGGGTAAGTAAGAGCAAAATGCACATATAGTACCTTCAATGCCTTGTAGATGGCGATAGCACTTCTTTTGTAGCAGAAATAAATTGCTGCAGAAAAAGTTAGGTGCCATGTAAAGTGAAATTAATCGCAAATTTACTCATTACAAATGTATTGGAGCAAAGAGTACATATACTTATTTTAAAAAATGTAATGAAGTAGAGAGTTATAGTTGCTTGTGTCCATTAAGTCCACAAGACCATAGGGTGTCCCATTTTTTAGGTTTCAGAAGGGTGTTTGCAAGCGCCCATTTTGCGGCCAATATACCGCAAATTTGTCATTAGAAGAGTATGCACGTATTGTGCGCACACAGCCGGATTTTTGTAATCGCGCATTTAATTTTTTGCAGTAATTTGTTTATCCACAAGGTGGCAACCGTGCCCTGGGGGTGTCGATTCACAAGGTAGTCAAAGAAAAACTGCATAAACAGAACAGACAGGAACCCATGCAAGCGTTTGCGGCTGATATGCACCCTCGATGCGCACTTTTGCCGAGCCTGCAGTAAAGCGAGCTCTTCTACCTGACAGTCAAAGTGGCATTACGTCACGAAAGTGTGGACTCAGAGGAAGATCGTAAGGGCTTACCGTTTGGGACAGGGCCTTACTCAAATACTTGACACCACTGAAATCTTGACAGCAGTGTTTAACACTAAAAAAGGGTTTGCGCTGGCAAGCTGTTAGTAAATCTGGCCCATAGTTATTAATTATAAGTATAAAAACAACATATGTTATATTTATTACAAAATATTCAGATACAAATATACATATATAGTTTGTGGCATTGGAGCTCACAGTAGGGATGTCTTTGAAGGTTTATATGCTTATATATTTTGTGCAAGTCTGACCTGGTCTTTAAGCTGTTTGACGGAGTGTTGCAGGGTGAGGATGTGGCCGAACAGAGGGCTCTGCAGGGCTTCCTTCAGAGTGCCGAGCCTGTCGCTGTGGGTCCACTCTTCTCTCTGCACCAGCTTGGACTGCAGCCTTTCCAAGGCCTGGAGCACCTGCTGCCGCTCGGAAGCAGACACTGGAAACACACACAGGCAAGATATTAAGCATGCAAAGAAGGATTAAATACAGAACTGCTTGGATGCTTGCTTGGATGAAAATTACCAAAATGAGTGATACCTGTCGGTACGTTCTCGTACATTGTCGTTCTCTGGATAATTCAGTGCAGATTTATCTGTGAAAGTAGATGGAAATGGATATGTTTGAGCTTCATTTTGATCTTAAATTTTTTTTTATCTTAAAAGTCAATGTCTTTGCACAAATATAATAATAATCCTAATTTAATAGATAAGAGTGATCAAATACTATAAATTATCAAATTTGTTATGTAGACATATACATTGTACCTCTTTACAATACTTTTTCAAATTAGATATGCAGACGTGTGTGTGTGTAAATAATTTAACATAACTAAAAAAAAACTAAAACACTACTGACGTTTCATTTTTTATGTTAAATGTTTACTTTCATACTTTTCACTTTCTATAACAGTGGGAACCCTGCAATGGTTAACTTATAGTTTAGTACTTATAGTTTAATTTATCAAAGATAAATCAAGGCATCTTACTGAAGACTCAAGTAACCAAGTCTATAACCTATAACAATATCCTTTATAATATCAGATAACAGTTTCTGTTCACGTGAGCAGCTAAAGCAAAAGTGAGAGTATTTACCTTACTTACCTACAATGTCCATACATAAATTAGAACTTTGTCGATTTAGACTCCCTCATAAAACACAATCCAGCATTTCAAGTGTTGTTTAGGGCTGAGATTGAGTCTGGGTTTTTTTCTGTACGTGTGTGTTTACACCTGCGCGAGCCTCACCTGAAACCAGGAAGTGCGTGATCATTCAAGTTTCCGCGAACTTTATTTAGTTAAACACAAGATAACCATTATGTAACTGAAGGATAAAGATGTGTTTGTATTTCTACTCTCTAATTAAGGCATTATTTATATTATGTCATATAATATAAATTATATAAACGGAATCAAACAGGTGCATAAGCGTAAAACATCGAGTCACCACTGAAATCAGTGCTGTAAAACTTTGTGACAGTGTAAATAAGACGTTAAAGAATCATTCTATTAATCGAAAAGTGCGTTTTTTTAAATATTAATGAAAAAAATCATAACTTGAAAAGAATGAAATACAACATTATACAAAAACGTACTCCTGTCTCCCAATACAAAAACCCCATTATGTGACACAGGCTAGCGCAGTTAGCCGGTTATAAAGTTGATTATCGCCATCAGACACCGCGAATAAGTTTAACCGATACTTGGTTTTAAGTGCAAACTTGCTAATCAGAACAATCCGGCTTTACTAAGTATATATATTAAGTTAAAGGCGTTAAATAAGAGAATTCTGAGAGACTTACGTGCTATGTGCGCGGCGAATGTAGTGCACTGTTTCTTTAAGAGCCCTAGTAGTCACGTGACAGTTCAACATGGCGTTGCACTGGAAGAGTTTGATGCGCTTTCGATCAGCAACACGGCCGCTGATCATCTTCACCTTCTGCCTGTCTGTCATCCACAGCCTGGGGAATGATGTGGACAACTGTGATAAACTGCAGTTGGGACAATATCCTTTCAAAATTGCGTAAATGTATTGTGATTGTTGAATTAGTAGCCTGCTAGTTAGCATTGTGGCTGTAATTGATGGTTATTCATAATATAAATGTGCTAATTTGACATACAAGTCATTATTTAACATAATTACGCTACAAATAGTACGATTTGGTCTTTAGATTTGTGATTTAATAGTGTATAGACTAGAGTGATAGTTATATGGGTAATATGTCCTGCATAGCATATATCTGATTGCTCTGTTTAGACCTGTTGGAATATTTCAGATGTGTTTTTATTACATAAATGCGTGAATTAACTACATTCTATATCTATATATGTTAAACGGACATAATGATGAACGACATGCCACCGATGATCATGTCCACCTTGTTGGCTCATGTCACTCATATTCGATTATTGATTGGTATTTTCCTGTTTATTACTGTGAAGCTGCTGTGAAACAATATGTATTGTGTAGAGCACTATATAAATAAAGGTGACTTGAAATGACTATTGGAAATCAGCATCATTAATGTTGCTTTAAGATTTAAAAACCATTTGATTCTTCCTTAACAGTGCTTAGGTATCTGTGTAAAGAACCCAAAATAGATGATGCAACTCAAGAACCAGAAAACTGCAAGGACCGGTTGGCCTGGGGTGCGTCAGCTGTATATGTTTCACTATTTAAAATCTTCTACGTTCTTCTACATATTATAATGAAATATTTATTAAGCATAATTTATTGTAATATATACACAATATATTAAACAGTGTAAAGTATAGAGTACAAGATCATATATACTGTAAACAATGTCTTATATAGTGTATAATAATTTTAATATTTTTAATGTATTATATGTAATGTATATGAAATATTTATGCATAATTTATTGTAACATACAATATATTACATTGATTATTTCTCTATTTTATATAAATACATACATACATTAACAGTGTAGTGTATAAATATATTACAAGATAATATATAAATATAATATATAATGTTATGTGTCAGTATATATAATATTGATGTTAATATACATTTGATGAATAATATATTATAATTATTATATAATTACATAAAATAATATATATTGTATTAGAAATAGTTTATAATATTATATATATTATCAATGTAGTATGTAATATACATTTTATAAATTATATATTTACAAAAAACAGACGTATGAGTGCTGCCAGCATTGCTTTAGAAGTTGCAGAAGTGGAAGGTCAGCTTGTCAGTGCTCAGACCATACACCGCATACTGCAACAAGTCGGTTTGTATGACTGTTGTCCCAGAAGGAAGCCTCTTCTGAAGCTGGTTCACAAGAAAGCCTGCAAACAGTTTGCTGAAGACAACCTGTCCAAGAGCATGAATTACTGGAACCATGTCCTGTGGTCTGATGAAACTAAGATAAACTTGTTTGGCTCAGATGGTGTCCAGCATGTGTGGCGATGCCCTGGTGAGGAGCACCAAGAAAATTGTGTCTTGTCTACCGTCAAGCATGGTGGTGGTAGCATCATAGTCTGGGGCTGCATGATTGCTGCTGGTACTGGGGAGCTGGTACTGGTACTGGGGAACTGCGCTTCATTGAGGGAAACATGGATTCCAACATGTACTGTGACATTCTGAAGCAGAACATGATGCCCTCCCTTCAGAAACTGGGCTGAATGGCATGATAACGACCCCAAACACACCGCCAGGACGACAACTGCCTTGCTGAGGAAGCTGAAGGTGATGGAGTGGCCAAGTATGTCTCCAGACCTGAACCCTATTGAGCACCTGTGGGACATCCTCAAGCGGAAGGTGGAGAAGCGCCATGTATCTAACATCCAGCAGCTCCGTGATGTCATTATGGAGAAGTGGAAGAGGATCCCAGCAACAACCTGTGCAGCTCTGGTGAATTCCATGCCCAGGAGGATTAAGGCAGTGCTAGATAACAGTGGTGCCCACATAAAATATTGACACTTTGGTTTTGGTTTTGACATGTTCACCTACGTTGTGTACTCACTTTTGTTGCCAGTTATTTAGACAATCATGGCTGTATGTTGAGTTATTTTTAGAGGACAGTAAATCTGTACTACTGTACAATTTTCATTTCTATAGTATTGTCACTTGAGAAGATATACTAAAATAGTTGCTGTAATGTGAGGGGTGTATGTTCGATATATATATATATATACACACACAGTAATTATTTATTTAAAATATATTATAATAAAAAAAAATATATGGATCTACAATGCCAGAATATACCTGATACCAGTAACATGTCACTACATGACTTGTGATATATTAAATCAGGAATCTTAAGGCTGTGTTGTCATTGCAGTGGAATGCTTACCTGCTCCAAACATCAGCTGTCGGCTGTCAAATGGAACACAGATCAAATTCAGCGGTGAAGAGGTTGGGTTCAACAAAAGCATTCCATGTCGAAATGTGTAAGTCAAACTTTACCTTCATGACATGGCCTTACATTCAGTATGTATTTAATTTTTCTTTGTAAATAATCTGTTAATATATTTTGTTTTGTTACATTAGGAGTGGTTACTCATACAAAGTGGCTGTTGCTTTGTCACTCTTCCTGGGATGGCTTGGGGCAGATCGGTTCTACTTGGGATACCCGGCCTTGGGTAAGAAACTACTGTCTTTACTGTTGGCTAAATGTGTAGGTTACTAGGCCATGGATCCAGTGTTGCATTTTTCTTTTTTTCTTTTTTTTTTTTTTGGCTGTTTGCCGTTGCCTGACATCACCTCTTTCTGGCATCCATTTACCCATCAATAACTCATGAAAATAGGGGTGTGCAGCAGAGCCAATATTTGTATCTGTATCTGTAACAATCTCAAATTTATTTGTATGTGTATTCAGATAAAACTGGAAGTGAGCATGTTTTTAACTGAAAGTTTGTGCATTTACTTGAGAAGACCGGCATGTCTATGGTTTTAAATTGTATAGCCTATCTGTTTCCTTCGTAGTAGTTATCATTGAACAAATATGCCTTGTATAACTCATAAAACATTTTTTTTTATTTTTATGATTATAACATTTGTTGAAATATCTTCTAACTGTTGGAGCCAATAGCCTCATAGTGCTGTTCTGCTTCGGGCAACCCGAGTTCAAGTCCCGGCTCAACTCTCAGAGAGCTGGTTTGGTTTCTGATAGACGCGCAGAGACTGCAACACGGCTGTTTTATTTGTGATCTTATTTCATTTATTCGTGTAGCTATCATATCACATAAGGTTTAAATACACATATAAAATAGTAGAACGTGTATGATGTAGTATTTTAGTTGATATTACTCTTACCAAGCTCTGATTTTAGAGAGATGCATGGAGACGGCAACACGGCTATTTGATTTGCGCTCAATTAATTCATAAAGTTTACATTCATTCACTTCACACACTCATTATTGCGTAGTAATTTTAGATGTGTATGTATAATTTCGTGCTATCCCCTGGCTCACCAGTTATTCAGCAAACACGAGGAATGACTGTCAGCCCAATATTTTTTCTATTATTCGGCAGAATTATTCATTATTCGTTTTGAAGCCATTATGCGTGCCTTTACAAATACGTTATTCGGCTTCGGGCACATCCCCACATGGAAATGCTAGTGCTGCACTATAACACAAGGGACCTTTAGAACTGACAGAATCAGTCCTGGATGTTCTGCTGTTGACATCATTTCTTGCCTCCTTTCCAAGGACACACCTTTACACCAGATGTTCTCTGAGTAAGAATCACACAGACTGATTTTCTTGTATCGATCTTGAAATTTTTCTTGCATTAATATTGATTAGAAGATAATATTTATGGCCAGTAGCGAATATGATTGTAGATTAGTGACCAATATGTGTTTTTGAAGGCCGATCCTGGTAATAAAATATATAGACTAGGGTGGCAGATATAATCTTGAATTTTTTTTTACACAGTTTAACAATAGCAAATAAGAACTCAAAGTTATGAGATGTAAACTCGCAATTATTATGTGAAAAAAAAAAAAAAAAGAAGAAGAAAAAGTCAGAATTGTGAGAGATAAATTCGCAATTATCTTTTTAAAAAAAATTTAATTCCATGGTGGAAACAAGCTTTCATAGACATGTGAACAGATTTTTAGGAGTCCCTCCATCACACATGGACTAAAAGGCCACAAAATGTTTGAATAAAGTTTTGATTTTTATTAAAGACTGGTGGTTTTTGGCCTTTCTGTTAGTTTGAAGAACTCTAGACATTCCCCTTTGACCACAATATAAACCGTCCCCAACATATCTACGCCTATTTTGAAAATAAACTCCTAAAACAAAAATCCCAGCTCGCTGCTAACGTCATAAAACAGGTTTGGATCGCTTTTAAGAAAAAGTACATGCTGTTCACATGTGAGGCCAACAGTATCCGTCCTTACAGAGTTGTAGATCACATGCTGCTTTTCAGAACATGTGAGAAAAAAAAAACATCAATGAGCTTTTTTGAACACCTTGCTCTTTTTCTTTTAGTTCCAGCTGTTTTAACAAAACGAATCCACATGCGACAACTAATTAACTAAAACAGTTCTCTTTACCATCAGATCTCATGGTGTTCGTCTATCCCATTGTGCAATTATTGTCATCGCATGCAGATGAGTTCAAGTCGTACATCTAAATCCCAAGGTTAGGCGGGATACAGTGGGAAGCTTCGTCTTTCTGCCTCTCTCCATGTTTTAAGGACTTCCTGATCAATTAAGCACCTGCCTAAGGACAAAAGGGCCTGGCCGTTTGAAGGTCCCCCTTGTTCCTGGTTTCTTTGTGCGAGGAGCGCGGGAGTTTGTGAAAGGCAGGCTCACACCGTGCTGGAGTCAGATGTATAGACGTGTTCATTGAGAGCGTAATAGCCCAGCAGCTCTGGGGTCAGTCCAGACCAGGTGTGGCTCAAAGGAAGGCCTGGACTTGTTGAGAAGACATTCTGCAGGTGGCTTTTTTGATATCCGTCCTGGAATCAACATGCCTAAACCCCTCAATGACCAATTATAAGTAATATTAGGGATGATTAGCAGCAATTATGTTAGAATCGCAGGATGGAAAGGGGTTTTTAATTGACTGCAGATCTCATGGGCTCCTGATGGTGTGTTTCAAATGATCTCTCAATCGACATCCAAAGTAGGCCTACATAAATTTAAACCAAAATTGTTTATTTTGTGGTAATTATGTGTGGACATTATACATTTCAACTTGGCTCATGAATATTAAGTGACAGTACTACCTTATTTGCTGAAAGGCAGGTAAGTCTTTAATGCACAAAGTTCCTCACATGTAACACGCCAATTTTAGTTCCACGAATTGGCTGATTATTATTATTTGACCTTACAGCCTGTGGCACAGTGGCTTAAAAAACAGCCTGCACTAATGCAAAAAAAAACAAAACATTTCCTTAGGTGCACATTAAATAGCTTTGCCCTCAAAATGGTTTTTCCTTGTGCTCATACAGAGAAGCCATAGAGAAAGTGTTTTTGGACACAAAGAGGTTATGATGGGAAGCTTTTCAGTATGTTCTTGGTTCACTCTTTGTTTGTTCCCAGGCCTGTTGAAATTCTGCACTGTGGGGTTCTGTGGAATTGGAAGCTTAGTGGACTTCATGTTGATATCTATGCAGGTAAGATTCCAGGTTTTGGCCCATTTATACATGTATACTTTTTCTTCTGCATGTTTTTTTCAAAAGTTGATCCATTTTTATTATTTTATTTTGGTTACTAATACCTAATTTAATAGTTATTATATTTTTATTGGCTGTAATTTCGTTGCTTCACACTTTGCTTACACTGAGGGCAGAAAAAAGTATTTAAAGCTGCTGTCCATAACTTTTTTTGGTTAAAAATTAAGCACATAACCAGCCAGTGTTCAAAGCTATCTCCTTACCTTAGCCCAATTCACAACGGTAAGCTTGTAATAATGTTTTATAATTCAGGTGGTACTGGTGGGTTTTCGCTGGAAATTTGAGCATGTCGCCGTTTGTCATTGCGTCACGTCTGTTTACATAAAGAACGAGTCCCAGCTAGTAGGCTATATTGCATGTGAGGCAGATCATTTATAGCCTTTTCTCACAGCAGCTGGAATAATTAAATAGAATAAATAAATTTTATCAGAATAAAAGTGGCAGAAATGTTACTTACTTGTTCAGTGTTTTCCGGTGAAAATTCTTACTTTGGTCATACTTCAAGACTACAATCTGTGATTCCGAAGTACAGTATCCACACCGGTCCGGTGACTGACAGCAAACATTAGATTCCCCCGCACTGAGGAGCCGTGCCGATACACAACCCACATAAACATGATAATTCCGCAAACAACTGCAATTGCAGGTTTCAAACAGAGATGGCAACAAAAAGGCAAAACTTGCGGACTGCAGCTTTAAGGTTTGGAAATGTGTTGCATCAGACCTAGTTAGTTCTAACAAAAGCTGTCAAGACGCATATAGTTTATACTTCAAAAAAAAGTTTTTTATTTATATATTATTTATTTTGAAAAGGAATGATATTTGTCTAAAAATAATTAAGACTGAGACTTTCTGGGGAATGTTGCTTAACTGACTTTGTTAAATAAAAAAAATATACATACACAGATAGATAGATAGATAGATTGATTTTGTGTTAAAATATCCATCCATTTGCTTAAGACCCTTAATAATACTGTAAGTCACTGTGGATAAAAACGTGTACTAAATGATTACTACCTTACATTTAGCATATTAGAGCTGTAACCAGGGGAGGCACTTTACCCACAATCCCGTAAATAAGCTGCAGACACAGAGACTCAGCACTGACTTGTACTTGAATGCTTGTGTTTGTATTCAGTGGCACCTGTGTCTCTCCTCCGGTGGCTCCAGCACTATGAAAGGAGCTAATGAGAGCGTTGTTTGTTTTCGCCGCTGCCTCCTCCTCCTCCTCCTCCTGTCCCAAGCCGCACGCTCCCACAGGACTCCCCTAACCCCCATTAAAGGCCCCCTACACCTGACAAGAGAAAAAAGATGCTCCATTTGTCATCTTGTTAGGCCTAACCTCACCCTCTCCACTCTCATTAGGCCTCACAGGCCTGAATAAAGCTATACATGCTCACCGCTGCCACTTCCACACGCCACCGATGACAGATATTTATGGCAAGCTCTTATGCATGTTGAAAGATGGCTCCAGGAATAATTATTACACATACTTTAGAAATCCTGCGGCTGCTGCGTCATATGTTGGAAATGTTTGCGTCCCCCACTGCTAGTGAAAACGTTTTTTTTTTTTTTTTTTTTGGTGATATGTTCAGATGTGTCTGAACTACTAGACGCTGGGGGAACAATGACTTGATGTTTTCCAGCATGTTTTGACAGGACAGCGTGTTGCCGATACCTTACTCGTCGGTCATCCCAAGAATAAGATGTCTATCAAGACTTTACATCATTTTTAAGCTCTAAAAGTTCTGGCCTTTTAATCTCTTTCAAATTTACTGACTTTCATAAACATTGTGTGCTTCAAGTCCTCTGTACCTGGTTTGATTATCCATAGTCGCTGGCAGCACACTGCCTCAAAACAATACCTGTCCATTCATTGACAATTTCATGCTTCTGCTGGTTTATCGTGACTCCTTCAGTTTTGTGTTCCTTCTCAGAAATACCCACTCTTTCCTAGCCGCAGTGGATAAATAAACCAAGCCTTTATTTTATAAAATGGCCATGGCGGCTTTGATTAACAGGGCCACTGCAGTGTTTATTGTTCTCTTAATGTCTTATTGAAGGCCCTGGGAGAGCAATGCTTTTAAGAAGTGCCTCTGGCAGCCAAAGCTGTCACGCACTAACATTCTCAATTAGCTGTTGACTGTCGCGCCTCTTCGTTTTTTAAATTGTGACACTTTTGATAAAGAGTATCCCCTTCCCTCGGGACCCCATTTGCGCACACCACTCCTTTCTAAAACCCCATATTTTATACAGCAAACTACCTTCGCTAAGAGCTGTCTTTCTGGAAATGCGTCTTTGAGAACTAATGAATAAACACCTGGGACATGTTACTGTTATTTATATTCATCGATATTCCCCCATGCGAGTCGTGCCACATTTCGGCCTTTTGAAAGTAATGATGCAAGATTAACGGCACTGTGAAACTTTAGGTTTGAGAGTGGAGGAATCAAGCAATGGTTAATGGTGAACATGAGCGTGTGTTCAAGAAACTCTAGTCGACCGCCACACCAATTTAGACAACTCGCAGCCAATACCATTGCGACAGTAAATGGCTTTTATTGGGCCACTGCCAGATGAGCGCTAATCTCGATATGGTAGAACACAGTGTCTGTGTTTGGTGGGCGCTTTTCTTCCCTCCACCAGATGTGTGTTCTCATTATCATCCCGTCCCAAAGCGGAGCGGAGCAGAGCCGGCAGGGCCAGGTGTTGGGCACGCACGCCTGCAGGAAGCCATTACACTGTCTTTGTGCGTCAGTCCAAGCATGTTGCTCTTATAGAAGCTGATCTCAGAACTGGCACGGGCCCCAGTTTGGGCTCTAGGCTCATTGCTGAAACTCTGATCTGGGGACTGTCCTTCGGGACACTCCTCCTCACTAGGACTCCGAAAGCAACCTCAATTACAGCATTGCCTGGGGTTAAACTTAAATTGCTTCCAATTCGGCATTACTGTCTTATAATTCAATTGCACAAGCATGAGCCATCTGAGGAGGACGATAGACCCAACCAGCCCACCTGGTATTCATCATTGTGTAATGTGGAATCATGTAATTGTCTGGTGAAAGATTACATTGTTATGTAGGTCTCCCTACGCCGCTCTGACATTTGAGACTCGTTCTGTTTACTCTGGCGTAGATTGTGGGTCCATCAGATGGGTCGGATTACATCGTGGACTACTACGGGGCACGCCTCACCCGTCTTTCGATAACAAACGAGACCTACAGAAGAACGCAGCTCTCTCCATGAAGACACCAGGTGAGGATTTCTTTGTCAAAGCTGTAAAAAACATATCCAGGGTTGGACAGGAGGGTTATGAACCTTGTCACACAGCAGTGTCCAGAGAACAGGACAAGGGGTGTATGGGTAAAGTGGTATATTTTAAAAAAAAAAATCAAAGACTTCTTAATAATGCGCTGATGAGTCAAGGTCAATGGTTATCTCAAATGGCCACCTGAGGTATCAAAGCAAACTGGCAGACCAAGGACACCTTCAGCTGTGCTCTAAGCCCCCGTCCACCGCCCCTCACTCTCCTGGTCCCCAAAAGGGGCTCCCTGAGAGCGATTAAATGTCAAGTGTGCCGAGAAGACGTTGGGAAAACACAGCGAGGTCGTGAGATTGCACTTATTATGGCTGGCACCAGGGCTGCATCTGTTGAATTTTGTCCTGGTACCCCACACACACGCTCTTGCAGACATCCCCCATATCCAAAGGAAAATATTGTCCACGTTCTAGACGATTCCTTATATCTGTGTCTGTCCCCTATCAGTTTCTGTTTCCTGCCAGTTCGGTTCTCTGGTTAACATTAGCTGCAGCAGTGGTAATGGCGGTGACAGGGGTGTTATGTGGAATGGGACCCATGTGGAGACCATTACTTGCTCTCCTGTGTTTACATTGTTCCAGCATAAGCCTCCGAAGAGACAAGGTCTTCATTCCACATCATTCATTTGCCACATCTCCTTGTTTTTCTGCCCCTCTTTTCTTCTATCTTGTTAGGACAGTTTCATGAAGCATGTCTAGTCTGAAAGCAGAGGCATTTTCACTGGAGAACTGTCCCTGACTAGGTTTATCTGTGTTTGACTTACACATATATATATATATAACAGGCCATCACCTCATACCATCATCCTTGCTATTGCCTTTCAGCCTGATCCATACTAGTTGATTGTTCATGTTGCATGTGCAGCCAATGAGCTGCTGCTCACAACATTTAAATGGCTGTTTAGCATTCACTATAGCAGTTTGCAGCACGCTTTCAGAGTTCCTATTAAACCCTCCTCCACCTTCCCCAGCCCCACCTGTATAGATCTACTAAGGGTAATTCAGCAGCAGCATTGCAGATCTGTTCCATCAAGACCAAATACATTAACATTGTCATATCCATTGCCATGTTAAAATCTTATGAGAGTTCTCATGATAGAACCATGTGCTTCAACTAGACAAAACAGCCCAGAAGATTTTTAGAAGATCCCAAGATAGATCTGGATAAAAGTTCTCCAGATGTAGATTATCTAGGGCTGGTCTAGACCAAACCACCCAGATTATGATGATCTACACCCATATTTAGACAAAACATCCTGTGTGGCTCATGTTAATACCTCCAGTCAAATGCAGTCCTTGTACACTGAAAACAAAATGTGCAAAATTGTGTCTTTAAGGGTACAAAAACTTGCAACTGGGCCAGTATACTTAAAGTACCTTATCTACCCCTAAATTGTGCATATTAGTTCCTTAGAGTAGTAATAGGAACCCTTTAAGTACTACTATAAGCCTTTCAGTTGCAAAGTACCTACAAAGATGTCGCATTGAGGGTACTACCTTAGTAACAAGATGTTGTACCCCTAAAGGTAAAATTTTTGCATATTTTTTCTGACAATGTACAGGGCATAACCTCAAATAAATACCTAGAACCAACAATTTAATCCTTTTTCTGTTTTTCTATGCTTCAACCTTTATAAATAGGTTTCCCATGTTTACATTAGCTTTGGAATAAATCCAGAAACCCAAATGATGTTCTTCCTCGTATAGGAAAAATGACACTGATCCATTTCAGCACTGGAAACGTTCCCTGCCACATGTGTCTTCTTCAGTGTGGGAAGAGACTGATTTATCTTTTGCTTGTTATCCTGGATCTGCTCCCAAACAGAACTAACTCTTTCCATTCTGCTGTTTCAGGTGGATCTCAATGAGATGACCCACCAAATGTACAGGATCGTGTTATGTAAATGCCATCTTTTCTTTGGATATGCCTTTGCCGTTTCCAGACACAAAGACACATGAACATGCCAAACTATGCTCTGGGAAATACTGTAGTCCATGTCTTCTGGAGTTTGCAAATATAACTCATGTATGTGCTGAGCTAGCGTTGGTCCCACTGCTCCAAGTTGTGCTCGGAATCTTGCATAGCTGTTTTTTCCACTGGGCCACTCATGCCATCCATCCCTCTCTCTCCATCAATCATCAAGCTCTTCCTTTGAGTCACGCTGCTGGAATGTAGTCCATCAATTGTTTCTTTTCATTCCGTGCCCACACTAGCTTCACATCTTTGGACGTTGTGTGATGTTTTGATGTTATTTAAACACTGTAAATAAAGTTTTAATATAATTTTCTGTGCTGGTATGTTTGGTACTTTGCACTGTTAGTAAAGATACACAACTTATAGGTTTCCATATTGGAACCGAACAATATTAGCAGATATTATTTTATGTCATTGGGCTGAATTGGCTGATATTAAAAGTTGATTTTTTCAGATTTAGACACTTTATTTGTATATGTATTTATTTTAGTGTCAGCTGTCATATCTGTATTGGCCATTACATAAAAATAATATCCGTATCGGTCTAAATAATCTCTGATTGTTAGGTATCATACAATATTGTGTTTTTTTTGTTTTGTTTTTTTTTGTAAAAGTGGCCCGTCGTTATCCCTTCTGATCTTCAAACAATCTGTGTCAGACCAATGTCAAGTGCTCCTTCAATTTCACTTGAGTGCGTCAGCTTGTCTGCCCTGCCTCAGTCCGTCACATTGCCATTAATACAGACTCCTGTAGAGGCTCTTCATCACGCTGAAGTGATTGCGGAGCAGGCCCGACTACGCCAATGTGTGTGCGCGCACGTGTGTACGAGCATGCTTCCTTATGAACTGCAGTGTCCTTGCTACAACACGTACGAGACTGCTTGGATATGTAAAAACAGATTTAGCCCGTTCCCCAGTGTCCGTGATGACGGGTGACCAGTGCTGCTTTGGGACTCTGCCCAAGCTCTCCTGAGCCTGCTTTAGGCATCTCTATAAATCTCCATGAAACAATAGTTTGGACAGCAAGGATTCGCTCTGTTTTAAGACGTTCAGTCGCTTTGAAAAGCAATTGCATGGTCCGATTTGAAGTATCATTCTTGTGCATAGCACTAACAGTGTGAGTTAAGCCCTGACGTTTACTCCTTGGGGTTAGGGATTTAAACAAATCCTTAACCATAAGAATGTGCAATAATAATAATGCACGATAAGAGTTTGAATTTGTTTAGATTAAGTATAGCATACCACACGGCTGTCAATGTTGTTAAATGTCTCCCTAAAAGGGGAGAATAAGATAACTTTGATCTCAAACTTTTTAATATAAAAGAAAAAAAGCGATTCATGTGCAAGATGTTTTCCTAACCCCCTCCATTTTACCTCTTTTCTCCTCTCCTCTCGAGGTCTTTTCTTGTTCTCCAGCAGTGCAGGGCTTATCAATAGACCAGCCGGATAAGAGACCAGAGATTTATAGTGCACTTCCCACAAGAGAGAGCAGCAGCTCTGGGACTGCACCCTCCCTCAGTGCAGTGGAGGCCATTCCTCATCCAGCCCTGGTGTTTTATAGGTGCAACCTCCATCTCTCCCTCTCCTGCTCTAGGTCCCTTTGAAATGGAGAAAAATTAAGAGGAGGAAACGGGGGGGAATGATCCTGCACTGCAGACCACATTGATTCCTTATGCAGCTGCATCAGGTGGGAAATGGGTCCAAAATCGCTTACTCCATCACTTATTCACTATTTTCTCTATGGTGCATGTCACTATAAGGATAGAACGAAAAAGTGAATTTGGTGGCAATTGTAAATGTGCAGTGGAAAGTGCTCTATATACGTACCTTACTTGTGTCAAAAACCGAGTATTTGAATCATCCATGAAATTACAATTTACTCTGTGTAAAATAATTTTGGTTTCCAGTAATACTTTCTCAGTAAATTAGTCAAGAAAGATGAACACTTGAATTAGTTAATATGTAAGAGTTATTCCCTGTCCCAAATGGCACATTTCATATGCACTTATTGTCTGTTGTCGCGTGCGAAGTCCACAAGACCCTAGGGCAGGGGTCGGCAATTAAGTGTGGCATTGGGCCACCAAAAAAAAATTTCACCACTAGATGGTGGGCCAGAACATCGTCAAAGGATAATTTGAATTAATTAATGCAACTAGAATTGCCTGTGACAGACGAGCGTCAAAAGATAATAGAACCCATTGTAATCAGTGATATTGACTATACACTGGATGCGGCGCGGTGCGACGCGAGTCACGCGACACAACACATTCCCGACAGTAAACGGATTCCCCATTCTGTTTTTGGCGTAGTCCAAGTGCTTTGCAACGGTCGGTTTGTCGCGTTCAGTGTAGACAGCTTTTAGCTGTTGTGGTGCAACGTGACGCGAAAAAAGTCGTGTCTGGTATAGACACGGTGATAATATTAGACGAGAGAATCGATTCGAGAGAGAATCACGATGCATTCTGAAAATCTCAGACTTGATCCAGAATCATTTCTCGATTTGTGATACATCGATTTATTATGCCAGCCCTAGTGTCCTGAGCCTGTGTAAACACTTGAGAGCACATGCACGCAACAGGAAGTAAGTGTGCAGGACTGTCCCAGGCCTTAAAACCGCCAAAGCTCGGTGCCTAAAGGATTAGTTCACAAGGTGGTCTGGCGGAAGCTAGATATTTTACTTCATAACTTGTTAAATATGGATTTTTTTTTTTTTTTTTTTTTTCCACTTTGAGATGTTGAGGAAAACATTCTACTGTAATTAAATTAATTAGATATTACACACAATCTAACTTGATAGTAAAACATAAAGGCCTGGTTTCACAGACAGGGTTTAGATTAAGCCAGGATTAGGCCTTAGTTCAAATAGGACATTTAAGTAGCTTTCATAAACGTCCCTCAGAAAAAAAACATTACTGGTGTGCATCTTGAGACAAAGCAATTTCACTTACATATTTAAAGATATGTCAGTGCAAGTTACTTTCAGTTAAAACAGTTAAAATAAGCATTTTAGTCTGGACTAGGCTAATGGACTAGGAAATGTTGCACATTTTATTGGTGCAAAGATGAGTATGTGTGTTCTGTACAACATTTGGAACTGCTTTTTATCACTTAATTAGAAGCACCACAATTACTAAATTGTGTCGTCTATTACATAGGGACTACTGAACAGACAAAATACCTAGTATTGAAAATCAAAATAAAGCTCTGTAAACACATTTTTACAATTTTTAAATGTGTCCCATCAGGTAATCAAAAGTTCTACACTTGCGGTCCTCATGCCCACTTGAACACTTGGGCCAAATACAGGAAATATGTCATTCAAGTAGATGCAAGACCGCAAGTGTGTACTGTATAAATTTTGCTTGCTATGTTTTAACATATGTTTTTAATTAAAAAAGTGAAAAAAGTACTAGTATCAGCACAATATATAATTATTTTTATTTATTTATTTATTTTTAGCTCAGCAGTCTTCTTCCCATTGCAGTGTGCATATAATAGCGTAAGCGAGTAAACTGGCTAAAGTTTTTTTTATGCATGTTGGGCAGATTTACACGTTTGCTTCACATGGCTTACCTTGAAATGTCAAAGGCCTCTGGCTGAACTTTGAGTCATTGCCTTCTGTCCACCTAAAGCATCTAATATGCAGAGACTTGCAAGACAAGACGACACTAAACAGTGCTAACAGGAAACAGCTGAGATCATGGGGCCTGTAAAGTTTTATATTAGTCTAAATGGAAGGTTGTGAGGTCATTCGATGGCCCCAAAGGTTTCTAGACACTTTAGCGGCACACAAGTTAAAAATGACACTGGTTAGTTAAAATTGAATAATATTCAGACATTTTTAAGTGTAACTTCAGTGTCCAAATACATTTTGGGGCCACTAGTCATAAGGTTGTGTGTTTGACATGATAGGAAGTGGACAGGTCCACAGCTGCGAAATCCCACAGTGAGAGCAACATCTCTGCTCCCTTCCCAGAATTCAACAGTCATGAAATGTGATCGCCCCAAAACCTCTCTCTCTCGTTTCTAAAAGTGTGGTGCATTGAAGTGCAGATGCAATCATGAATGGAGCGCTCATACACTCGTGATATTGACAAGCATTTCTGGTTGACACTGTGCCAAGCAAGCTGTCCTTGTCACTCTTGACAGCCTGTAAAGAAAATGATGAACAAATTCCTTCTGTAACAGAGCTCTGTTATACTGCCAATTTCTGGCCTCCTTGATAAATGCTTTCTGATCAAAACTTTGCATGCGTTCATACTGAAATCAATGGAAACAAATGGAAACTGTTTGACTCGGAGTAAAAAAAAATGTTAAAACATTTTTTTTTTCAATTGGAACTTTATATCTCACAAATACAATAGTTTTGTGTAATTGTTACTTTTTCCCATAACATATACTTTATTTTGTCATAACTGCAACTTTATTTTTCACTGATGCAACTTTTTTCTCACGAAATTTCGTGATTTCTCTCAAAATTGCAACTGTTTCTACCAGTTGCTAATTTATCTCGTAGTTTCTATTTTATTTCTCATAATTGCAACTTTATTTCTTTATTTTATTGCAACTTTGTGACCCAAATATTGCAACTACTGTATTTCTTGTAACTGATATTTTTCTCATTATTGCGAGTTTTTTTTCCTCACAATTGCAACTCTTTCTCATAATTGCTACTTTCCCAGTAATTTCTACTTTATGTTCCACAAATGTGAAGTTATTTCTCTCATTCGTGACTTTCATTCACCCGTAAGACCTTCGTTCATCTTTGGAACACAAATTAAGATATTTTTGATTAAAATCTGAGAGGTATATGAATCGTCCATAGACGGCAATATAATCAACACTTTCAAGGTCCAGAAAAGTACTAAAGACATTGTTAAAACAGTCGACGTGACTGCAGTGGTTCAACCTTAAAGGAACACTCCACTCTTTTTGAAAATAGGCTAATTTTCCAACTCCCCTAGAGTTAAACAGTTGAGTTTTACCATTTTCGAATCCATTCAGCCGAACTCCGCGTCTGGCGGTACCACTTTTAGCATAGCTTAGCATAGTTCATTGAATCTGAAAATGACCAAAGAGTTTCAATATTTTTCCTATTTAAAACTTGACTCTTCTGTAGTTACATTGTGTACTAAGGAACTATACTCGTAATAATCAAGGAACTTTGCTGCCATACCATGGGTGCAGTAGGCGCAATGATATTACCTAGATAGTTCCTAGCCATGTCGGCCTACAAAATCGCAACTTTTCATTTTCCGTCAGTCTTAGTACACAATGTAACTACAGAAGAGTCAAGTTTTAATTAGGAAAAATATCTAAACTCTTTGGTCATTTTTTGAGTGAGATGCTAACGGTCTAATCAGATTCAATGAACTATGCTAAGCTGCTGCTAAAGTGCTGCCGCCAGAACC
The DNA here is from genome assembly GCA_037101425.1 of Elopichthys bambusa. NCBI lineage: Eukaryota > Metazoa > Chordata > Actinopteri > Cypriniformes > Xenocyprididae > Elopichthys > Elopichthys bambusa. Next base: position 10,775,598 of record CM074433.1, on the reverse strand, counting down.
GGAGATCAGCTGAATAGATTCGAAAACGGTAAAACTCAACTGTTTAACTCTAGGGGAGTTTGAAATGAGCCTATTTTCAAAAAAAAGTGGAGTGTTCCTTTAATGTTATGAAGCGACGAGAATACTTTTTGTGTGCAAAAACAAAACAAAAATAATGACCGCATTCAACAATATCTTCTCTTCTGTGTCATTCTCATACATTGTTTATGTCCAGCGCTTCCAGGTTCTACTTCAGAACACCGACTCCTTATTGGCCGGCTCCTGCATCAGCATCACACATATTTGTCACACATTTGGCCAATACCGAGTCATTATTCAGACGTAAACACGGACGCCTTTACTGTGATTACCGTGGCAAATATGTAAGGATAATGACTGGGAAGAGAAGAGATTGTTGAATAAAGTCGTTATTTTTGTTTTATTTTTGTGAACAAAAAGTATTCTTGTCGCTTCATAAAATTAAGGCTGAACCACTGCGATCACGTCGACTGTTTTAACAATGCCTTTAGTACCTTTCTGAACATTGAAAGTGTTGATTATATTGCTGTCAATGGGTGAGTTTTTGGGTGGACTAACCCTTTAAATTCTTTTAATTGCAACGTTTTTCTCACAATTATGTCTTTATTTCCCAAAATTGCAACTACTATACTTCTCGTAACTGCTAATGTTTTTTGTTTTTTTGTAATTTCTGCTAAATTTCTTGTAATTGTAAATTCATTCCTCACATTTGTGAATTTATATCTCACAATTCTGACTTCATTTCAAAATTACTATTTTTTTTTTTTGCTCTAAAGGCAGCAACAGGAATCCAAGAAGAAAATGAAAAACATGAGGTGAAATTTCTCATGAGAGCAAAAGCAATCAGTTAAAATGAGTTTCTTCTTCAACGGTGTCAAATTGCACTCATAACCTCTTGCGTTACGGTGACATCTGCCTCATTTGGATGGCGTGATGGTGTCAAAACAGTCTCAAAGAATTGTTTATTGTGCAAAAACAAGTGCAGGTCTCAATCGTCACTGTTTATGAAGTGAGTGTGTGTGCGTGTGACCTTCAATCCAATCATAGTCTTGTAAGCTAATCTGCTTGTGTGTGTGTTAGCCTGCTTGAAACGAATCGAGTACCGTGCAGAGGCTCTCGACGCAGTCTATGACTCAGCAGAAATGCAGTCAGTCATCGTCTCCCATCACCCGCGCAGCCCCACTGCAATCAAGCTGTGGACGCAGCACGTCGGCGGGGAAGATTCATGGCGCTGGCGTACCGCGCCGTCTCACCTCAGAGTCAAACACCCCGGCGGCTCGGGCAGAGCTCATCCTTGCTGACGGAGACTCCACGGCAGAATAGAGAAATCTTTGTTCGCCAGCTGTCCCTGATTTTACAAACATTTTATACACCTCCCCCCACCTTTCCCCTTTTCTTCTAAAGTACATCCTGTTTTTTGCAAAGTTCTTGGCTGGGAGAACCTGCGCAAACTCGTCCGGGGCTTGCTATAGCTATTCAGGGTCACGCGTCATGTGTGTTTAATCAAAATTCAATTACTGTGCCGCACCACGCTCCAAAACCCCACAGCCCAGGTTATGAAGTATGATGAAACAGGCCCCGGCCCTAATTGGTTCAGTATGGAGCCAATATCTCCCTAGCATGTTATGATAAATAGCTTCCTGTGCTGGAGGTATGTGAGTCCAACATCTCCTTCCTTCTTTCTCGTGTTCTATCTTTCCACACGTTTCCTAAATCACTCTGATCAGTCCGGTGGGATGCAGGTCAAGGTCGTGGTGATTTTGGAGTCAGGCGTGTTGTGAGCTCTGCAGCGGTGCTGTCATGTCTCATTGCTGCTTGATTTACATTCTGATTGCTTTAGAGTTTAAGTCATGATCTGATTGTATTACCTATGCTTATGAAAAAAGTACTGAAAGTTGTTTTTTTGGTGTGCACAGAACCAAGGTAGCACTAGTTTCTTACAAAAAAAGAACCAAACATTTTTAAGTACCATACTATTACAATCTGATACCATTGCTGTATGGTACAACAATGTACCTTTTTTTTTTTTGTTTGTTTTTTTTTTTTTTTTTTATCATTGATAATTGATTACATTGATAATACGAACTATTATTAATAATTAAACACCAGTCATAATTGATAATAACTGAGCAGCAAATCAGCATATTAGAATGAATATGTGATATTAAAGACTGGAGTAATGATGCTGAAAATTCAGCTTTGCATCAAAGGAATAAATTACATTTTAAATTATATTAATATTTTAAAAAAATATTAAAGGGGACCTATAATGCCCCTTTCACAAGATGTAATATAAGTCTCTGGTGTCCTCAGAATGTGTCTTAATTTTCAGCTCAAAATACCCCACAGATCTTTTATTATAGCTTGTCAAATTTGCCCCTATTTTGGTGTGAGCAAAAACACGCCGTTTTTGTGTGTCCCTTTAAATGCAAATGAGCTGCTGCTCCCGGTGTTGTGTAATATTCAGTTCCTGTGAAAAACTGTTCTAGTGGGTGGAGTATATGTGAATATTCATGATATTTCCCCGGTTGTGGGCGAGGCTTTGCGACAACGCGCAGACGAATGGAACTGAAAATATTAATGCTCAAATCGCAACTCGTTTAATGGATTATTTCGAAACGGTAATTGTTTAAATGTTAAGCACTAACTGCAACAGTTGACATTTTCAAAACTATGAATATATTGTATAATATGATAAATCATCTGTGCGGTTTTGCCTGATTGATTACAGATACAGCAGAGCAAACCATCTAGGCTCGTCTAGGCTAGTAGAATTTATTACTATTTGATGTCTTATTCTTTTTCTTTTCTTTTTTTTCTTAATTTGTGAGGTTTTCAAATTAATTTGAATATTTTGGTTAGTAGCCTGTACTATACCTTTTTGGCATTCGGTGACAACAGTACAGCAGAGTGTTGACAACAATGCCTGAAATAAACCTCTAAATGTATCTGTGCCCTAATAACATGTATATAAGCTAGCCTGCTGTGAGTATTTGTGTAATTCTTAATTTATTTTATAGCCAGTGTTTCCCAGCCTCCACAGCCACATCAGTAAGGCTCAAACTTCCTTTATCAACCCCAAACTACACATTTTTCTGTTTTCTATTAAAGTAACACAATTGCACATTTACTTGTATCTGTCACAATTTTTTTTTTTTTTTTTTTAAAGCTTTAACAAAGCAACATCAAAATCGTTCCACACATTTGGGAACCAATAGTCTCCAAGTACTAATCGATTATAATAGATTAAAGGTATAGTCCATCCAAAAATTAAAGTTTTGTCATCATTTACTCACCAGTATGTTTTCTTTTCTTCTGTGAAGAAGATATTCTGAAAAACACTGGGAACCAGTACAACCAATATTGGTGCCCACTGACTTCCATTGTATAAAAAATACACTGATACGTTTTTCAAAATATGTCCCACGAAAAAATTAGTCATACAACTTTGAAATAAGATGAGGGCATCAGAATTTTTATTTTTAATGAACTATCCCTTTAACATGGACCCTCAAAAGAGTACATCCTGTTTTCACAAACAAAAACATTTAGAGATAAAATACCGTTTAGAGAAATAACTACTACTAATAAATATTATATTAATAAATATTTCACACACACACTCTTATTTATATTTATATAAACCATACATCGTATCTGTTCTTTGACCATACGTTGCACTGGAAAACAACCTACTTTCATGTCATGTGTTTTATAATGGTAAGTGAAATCGTCCAAAATTTAACAATCCATAATGTTGTGTTAATTGTGTTTAAGATTTGAAAATATTATTCAAAGTATTTCTTCTCATTTTACAAGTATACATACAATGACACCATTTCTGAACTTCAACATTGTAGGGCAGGGATTCCCAAACGTTTTTGTCAGCCAAACTCTGTTGACCTAAAATATTTACTTGAAGTCCCCCTGAGATTAATAAAGTTTATATTTCAATAATTTAACAACACACTTTCATGTTCACTGTTCCCTCATGTTGGTTAATGGTGACGTACATGTAAACAAATTAAATGTCATCTTTTTTAGTGTTTTATTTGGATTGTTCTTACAGTTGCATGCTTTTCATCAACTTTAACAAAGCAGAGTTAAGTGAATGTCTGCTGTCTGAGATTATTAAAACAGGGCCTTGGCACTCAATGAGAACAGCTTCCATGTATGTCCAGATCACACACTGCCAGAGCTAAGTGACTTCAGCACTTACATCCAGTCTGAAACAGACAGTAACTTTACATGATGATGATATGCATCACAAAAGCAAAATTAATAGAATAATATTCTGCTGGCCTATATAAGAAAGACTGGGCCATCAGAACAATGCTTTAAAGGTTTATGCACTATATTATATAATAAAGTACAAATTGCAATGCTTATGATGACTACAAGATTAATTAAACATTTTCCTCAGGTATGTAGTTTATGTATCTAACAGAAACACTAGCTATATACGAAATAAACAAGAAATTAAAGGGTTAGTTCACCCAAAAATGAAAATAGTGTCATTTATTACTCACCCTCATGCCTTTCCACACCTGTAAGACCTTTATTAATCTTCGGAATGCAAATTAAGATATTTTTGTTGAAATCTGATGGCTCAGTGAGGCCTGCATAGCCAGCAATGACATAAAAAAAAACAAAATAACGAATTATATAGTGATGGCTGATTTCAAAACACTGCTTCAAGAAGCTTCGGAGCATTATGAATCAGCGTGTCGAATCAACGGTTCATGAAGCAGTGTTTTGAAATCGGCCCTCACTATATAAGTCGTTATTTTGTTTTTTTGGCGCACCAAAACTATTCTCGTCGCTTTATAATATTAATATTGAACCACTGTACTCACATGAACTGATTTACATATGTTTTTAGTACATTAATGGATCTTGAGAGAGGAAATGTCATTGCTGGCTATGGAGGCCTCACTGAGCCATCGGATTTCAACGAAAATATCTTAATTTGTGTTCCGAAGATGAACGAAGGTCTTACGAGTGTGGAACGGCCTGAGGGTGAGTAATTAATTACATTATTTTCATTTTTGGGTGAACTAACCCTTTAAGGATGACTCACAACAGGCTAGCTTATAAATATTTTAATAGGGCACAAGTAATAAACTGTACTATCCCAGATTAGAATAGGTTATTCGCTGATTGTTTACTCTGCTGTGTCCTTACCTAAATCCGAATGTCTGTTATCAATCAGGCAAAACAGCACAGACGATTTATCATATTACACAATATATTCATAGTTTTGAAATGTCAATTGTTGCAGTTAATGTTTAACATTAAATCTTTGATATTCGTTTCGAAATAACCCATTAAAGGAGTTCGATTTGAGCATTAATATTTTAACATTAATCAAGGCCACGCCCACAACCGGTGAAATATGAATATTCACGTATACTCCACCCACTGGAACAGTTTTTCATAGGAACTGAATATTACACAACACCGGTGTTAAGAGATTTTCAGTTTCTGAAGGCGGAGAATACATGAATATTAATGAGTTTTCCAGACATGCGCGATTGCACGTGCAACTAAGAATTTTAGTTCACATTGTATCTCAGGACATTAGTGGATTATTCCATAAAGGTAACTATATTCTCAGCGTCGTGGTATAATATACTACAGTTGTTTAGGCCTACATCATATCAAAATGAACAAGAATTTAAGAACAGTACCAGAATAGATACCTATAAGTCCTCAAAACATTTATACAGGTTTATTTCAGTTGTTACAGGCAGTGATGCACTTAATGATAACAACTAATAAAATACAGAGTTTTAAAACATCGCAGGGTAAAAAGAAAGAGCACAACGAGCTGAACTCATTGTAGACGATAGCTGAAGGTTGCTCTGCTGTTACACGAAGTGTCTGTCATTCGGTTACAGATGACTGCACAAAACGTGCATACTAATGAAAACATTATAAACTGTTACCTAGAAGTAAACAACTGTAGTTTAGGCATAAGTCAGCCGCGACGCTGACAATATAGTTACCTTTATGGAATAATCCTGAGATACAATGTGAACGAAAATTCTCAGTTGCACGTGCAATCGCGCATGTCAGGGAAACTCATTAATATTCATGTATGCTCCGCCTTCGGAAAATGAAAATCTCAGAAACCGAAAATCTCGTAACACCGGCCGCTTTCCAGAAGAGGGCGGAGCTTTAACAGCTCACGCTTCGGTTGCTCAACAACAACAAAACTGGAGAATCTCACAATTGTCAGTAACGGTGTTCAGCCTTACATTGTTCAAACCGGAGTCGGACACTGATGGAGAGACTCGGGGAGAAGTTACAACTTTTAGAAAGCAACTTATTAAACATTATCTTTTAAAATTAAGTTTTTACTCGTGATGACTCACGAGTTGAGTATTTGTGCTAAATCTGCGCAGATTTGGCTTAAAATGAACGTCTCCAGCAAAGTGAATAAACATAATAAGTAACCCGCCAAATTGGCTAGTGATTTCACAGCGTTACCCGCCACAGCTGATTTCTTACCTGCATTTGGCGGGTTGGCGGGTTGGCGGGTGTTAATTTCAAACCCTGATGGTAACAACACTCTACTACAACAACTCTTCCTTTTCTCTAAAGCAGCCCGACATGGCTTTGTGATGTCACTAACCTGGGAAGAAGGTCGTTGTTTGTTGTAGTCCTTAAACAGAGAATTCTTTAAAAGAAAATATCACTTTGAGCCCGATGTGGTTTATGCTCAAACAGCAACATTACACACTAACTAAAGTTAAAATCATAGTGAAATCATAATCAAGGACCCCTTTAAAATAGAAAATAGTTATTTAGAATTGTAATAATATTTCGGAATATTATAGTTTTGACTGTATTTTTGAACAAATACTTTCAGTCTTGGTAAGCAGAAGAGACTTCTAACTTATACAAACAAATTTCTTTCTTCTATATAAACACACTTATTATATGTATATATTTATGTAAAGTATGATGGTATTACCATTGATACCGCCACAGTATTTTTTTGTAAGACTTAGCAGCTTCTAACATTTATTTCAAACTAAACTGTAATGTGAATGCAATCTGATATTCAGAGTAATCTACTTACCCAAGATGAATATCCCGAGACCTCATCCAGACTGCATTGGTCATCCCAAAAGTCAATATGAAATCAACAATGACCCTATTTATTTTCTTAATTCAGTTCCTGGTCTTATTGTGTATGATTCATCAGTGCACGTTATTCTAGAGAGAAAACTGTTTGTCTTTGTGATCTTTTATCAAAGTGTAATCAATGTCATGTGACTAATCACTCTATGTCCGCAAGAAAAAGCCGTTGTGACAATGGTGATTGGCTGGCGGCACCACAACAACACACAGAGTTGTGAATATAAGTCCATAAAGTCTTCTATATTTTTCTCTTAAATTTCACTCTGATTATGAAAGTGGTTTCATGTAGGCTTTTAAACCTTTGAAAGGACTAAAAGTTGACAGATTTTTTTTATTGAAATACACTCAGGTTGTCATCAAGTGTGTCTGTTAGTGAAAGCGACGCCCACTCGCTCTGATATTGGCAGAGAAAGACCTTCTTTCACAAGCACACACATCTACTGCTGCCCCACCTCCACCATCCCAGCATGCCCACCCAGGTTACACGAGCCCATGAAATTACAGTTGTGTCGCTTGGAACCGAAAGTGTCAAGAGGAATTAATGATAAGGTGACAGGCTTCACGAAATGGTGATTGAGAAATAAATAAATATCGAGACCAGACCTTTCCAACCCCCCTCCTCTAATCCTTTATTTTAATTTTCACGTTTGGCGCTGGCGTGTCACCCGATAAGCCTGTCCAATATTCTCACGCTGGCTCAGCCGTGAGTTTCTCAGCTGATGCTCTGCTTCCCTGCCAGGATGGACGGGCACCGCCTGGCATTTGGAGAGCTTGTGTGTTCCAGAAGGTTTGAGTGTGTGTGGGGCACACACTTTTTTGATCTTAAAAATGTATTAGTAAATGTTGAGACTAAAATGAACTCAAATTGATAAATGCTAGAAATATTGTTCATTGTTAGTTTACATTAACTAATGCAGTTAATTGATGTTAACAAATGAAACCTTATTGTAAAATGTTACCAATTTATTAAACGATTTCTTAGTTAAAAAATTTAAAAATACCAAAAAAGTTTGTGTGAGGGTTAGTTTACCTGGTCATTATTTCTTTTAGCTTTTTTTTTTTTTCTTGTCAATTCACTTCCTGCAGACTGAGAAATATTTAACAAAGTATATATTATTATGAAATATTATAATAAGCATAACATTTATTTATTTAAAAAAATAATATTTAAATATACTGTAATAAAATATGTATTATTTTTGTTTCAATTATAATTGTAATATTGCTACACATGCTAGCAGTGAATAGCTACATGCTAATAGTGATTAGCTAAGTGCTAAATCAGGCTAAGAACTTTATAAAAACTCCATAGTAACTATTTGTGACAACTACCAACCGCATAGCAACACCCTAACAACCACCCAGGTTACCGTAGCAACCGCCCAGAACACCCTAGCAACCGCCTAGCAACACCTTAGTAACCACCCCAAGTACCTTAGCAATTGCCTAGCAACACCATAGCAACCACCCAGGTTACCACAGCGACAACCTAGCTACCAAGTGCCGAGTTTTGCCACTGCAAGCACCACTCACATTTTCTTTAGAAAATTTCTTTAGAAAATGTACATTGCAGTTATTATATTCATATTTAAATATATTTAAATTACAACATTTAGAACACTTAAAAATTAAAAAAAAAAAAAAAAAAGGGTTTGTGCCAGGGTTAGTTTGACTGGTCATTACTTCTTTTAGGTTTTGCTTCTTTTTTTAACATTTATTTTTGCAATATTTTGCTTTTATTATGATAGGACAGTAAGCAGACAGGAAGCGAAGTGGGAGAGAGAGAAGGGGACGGGATCGGGAAAGGTCCGCAAGCCGAGACTCGAACTCTGGTCACCTTTTACTTTAATTATATTTTTATAATTATTATATTACTGTTCTGAAAATATTATAAATGCATTTTAATTATAAATGCAATACTTTTATAATTATTATATTAATACTTTATTAATTAAAATTTGTATAAATAAATATTCAACGTAGTCTTAATTGAGGCTGTATTTTTTTGATTTCAGTATGTTATAAATGTCATAGAAAACACCCTAGCATCATGCCGGCATCTTTTACATGTGCAAAAACTGTAAATATGTACTCATTTATTGTGTGAAATTGTGTTATATGGTGACACTGCAGCTCACTGCGGTCATTGTGGTGATATGTCATGTGAACTGCCTGTATATTCGCTGTACAGTCTCAGAATACTGTCTGAGCATATTCAGCCACACAGCCATAACCGTAATGGCTCAGCACAAGGACCCTGTACACACACAGAGAGAAAGCCCACATGTAAGACCCTGACTCAACTCAACGAGGAAAGAGTCTTATCTGGCTGTTGGATGTAATCTGCTCCATGTCTGCCAATCCACTTAAAACAGGGCAGTCTGCGTGAAATGAACAGCACCTGTTCAGCAACACCTCTTCCTCTCGCTGCCCAGCCAGTCAGTGAGTTTACACACAGGTTTCAAGTTTGTGAGTTTGTATATGTGTGGTTTGCACCTCTCTAATCTCCCTCAGATATCCGTCCTCATGGATGCAACTCACACAAGGCCCGTGAGTCACTATCCTGGATCATTGCAAACACTAATGGTTTGTGCATTACAGCATTTGGCATCCATCTGATGAAATGCAATGAAGAGACAAGAAACAATGAGTAAGGCTGAAAAGATGTGAATGGCTCCTGTTAATAAGATAAATGCTGAAAAGTGTCCCGGGGATCACAGTAGGCTCATTGCGAAGATCGCTTGGCTGGTGAAGAGGCGTTAAACACAGGTTTGTGAGCGTCCAACAAAGCTATCAGGAAACAGTTGGAGACCACTCATAAACCAGTTCACTCTTATTATAGGCTCAGAAAATGATAGAGAGTTTAGTTGTTTCATTTCATGAGATTTGTTGATAAGAAAAGCACAGTTTTCTACTATTTTCTGAATAGTTCCTGTGTAAACGATGCCAGGGGGTTGCTGTATTGGCCCAAGTCAAAAAAAAAAAAAAAAAAAAGCCCACAAATGTTTTTCTATGATATTCTGGCCTCTAAATATGGCTTCTTTCAAAGTAAATCTTAGGAATTTCCATTAATTTTATTGTCTGCCAGCCAAAAAATCGTAAGTCTGAATGCTTTTGTATTTATGTCTAATTTTATTATATTTTCAATCTTTTTCTCTCTTTTTTTATTTTTTATTTATTGCTATAACAGCAGTCATAAGATGCCTGAGCAGACTGAAAAGAAAGAAAGAAAGACTCTTCATTTGACCTATAGGAGGCGGTGTTTCTACACTTTGTCAAAAGTAAGAGGTCTCTTGGCCTCAGTCCTGCTTTGTTCCAGCTTCCCGTCGTATGTCAACCAAAGGGGATTTATAGAGCGCTGTGAGGAAGACAAGTCCAATATATGAGACGCCTCATATAACAACATCCTCCATTTGAACAATTAAGGGCACAATGGCAAAAGCCTACAGACTAAAAAGGATGCACTTGGTATATGACAAGCACGCTCACACGCGCTGCCACTATCTCCAAATGGAATGATACTGCACAAAAGCGCCAAACACTGACTCTATTGACTGCTCATCGGTGGCGTAACTCAATCGGGGTAAGAATGCAAACGGGTGGTGGGATGGGGGAGAGATATGGAGAGACGGGTAGGGCTCTCATTTGTCAGGCCGCAGTGCATCAGTGGAGCGTGAACGGCTCACACAAACCATGAGGGCTCGGCCCCGACACCCTGCACCCGCTGTCAGGGTGCCGTCACAGTCCCGGCCCCAGGCATGGGGGAGGGTTAAGAGCCAAGGCCACTGGGAGAGTTAATGATGCCTGACCAGAGGGACACGCACACACACACTCACACCTGCTTGGTGTCCTCCACCGCTGTGCGTCGCTCCCTCTGATAGGAAGATCTTGTTCGGGATACTGCTGATGTGGACTGTGCTGAGTTTTGGGATTTTGCTGCAATGTCTCAAGTTTTGTTCACTGAGGGGGATTCATGCTACTGCAAAAAAGCAGTAAGAGAGGACAGGAAGTTTATCAGACAGTTAAAATCACCTGCAGTTTGTTATGTGGCAGAAGCAAAACTTGCTGATTTCAGAATTGCATACTACCATACTACTCCTACTATTCCTGCCATAGAAAGTCATGGTAAGAGTAGTACACTAGTATGCTGTTCCGAATTCAGCAACGGTAAGTGTAGAAGCTTGTTTCTGCCACACAGAACAAAAAAATAAAAACGGTAATTGTTACTTTTTGATTTTTTTCTTGGAACTGTGAGTTTATATCTCACAATTCTAACTTTTTTTGTAAGATATAAGCTCTGAATTTTGTGGGAAAGAGTCAGAATTGTGAGATATAAACTCACAGAATTGCGAGATAAAAAGATGTGATTAATTTTTTATTACGTGGTGGAAACAAGCTTTCATAAAATGGTAGTACAAAGAGGTAAAAAAAATAGTACAAAGTACAAAGAGGTAAATGTTAACTGTTTTGCAATATACTGTAGGCTTTTGTGAAGTAACATAAAAAATAAATTGATACCTTTGTTTACAAAAAAAAAAAAAAACATAATTTGGGCTCAATGCAAATGCCACATGTGCACACTTTCTATTCAGTAATTCTGACAAAAGGTGCATTTACGCTATTTCGTAATTACCGTAATAATTCTGAACTGTAAAAAGCCTTCTCGTGCTTGTAGAACTTGTACGTTTAAACGGTTATTTTCTAAGAGCTACAATTTGTACCACGTGGCTACTGTACCACCTAACCACTGCAACTTTAAGGTGTGTTTGAAGTACTGCTGTGCAGACCAGGGTTGCCAGGTTTGTGTAACGAAACCAGCCCAATCACAGCAAAACTAGTCCAAAAGCATTCCGGGGTGTAAAAACCGAGTTCCATGGACTAAAAAAAACAGCCTGCAGCAACAGTGTAAAAGTAGCCTAATTCCTCTGGAAAACATTTGTCAATACTGGTGCAGACCGAATGGTGTCTGACTGTATCGCAAAAGCGATCGAAAGCATACAGAGCTTTATCTGCTGTTATTATGACATGGTGTGAAAGCAGCATAAATCCAAACATTTTAAGTGTGAAATCACATTGCAAGTAGTGTGAAAAAAGCTTAATAAATCAAATAAAGGTGCTGTTTGTTACGGTTAAGACATTCAGGCAGGTAAAGAAGCAGGCTGGGAAGCGGATCCATGTGCAGGTATTGGTTTATTAGAACACAAAGTAACTGTAACAATGAAACATAAACAATGAAAACACAGAACAGGAGAAAACATGATAAACCAGAGAATGTGAATTCAGCGACTAACAGAGAACAAGTGAAACACCAGGGCTATATATACATGCAGGGGCAGCCAAGCTTAACAAAGTGACTGACTAGGGACAGGTGCTGGTGATTATTTGTCATGGACATTAACAATAGTGGCTATGGTAACAAACAAGGCAGGTAAAACAAGGTAAAAAGGAACTGAATACAGGAAGTGAACATAGAAACAATTGTAAAGTACATTTCAACTTAAAAGTCCAAAAACTAAACAGGGGAACAACATTGGGATCATGACAGAGCCAGGAGGGAGGTGGAGCGGAGGCGGAATGGGGGAGAGAAGGCTGGCCAGACCCGTGGAGTGAAAGAGGGTCTGGAGACTGTGGCGAAGCAGGGAACCAGGGAGGAGCAAGCTGAACATATGACCAGGGTGGAGCAGGTAGAGCAGGTGGCCAGGGCAGAGAGGGCTTGATAGGCAGCCAGGGCAGAGCAGGCCGGGCAGATGACCAGGGCGGTGCAGGCTGAGCAAGAAGGGCTGAAGACCACCTCAGCGATGCTGGAGACCACCACGGCGGAGCAGATGGGACTGAAGACCCCCATGGCAGATCAGAAGACCACCACAACAGTGCAGACATGACCTCCACAGTGGATCTAGAGACGTTGGTAACCACCTCGGCAGATTAGGTAAAACTGAAACAAAGCACAGAGAGGTTAGCATTGGCCACAGGGGCCGTGTCAGAGCAGACAGGGAGCTTGAGAGTGTCCTCCATGGACATAAGGGGACTGGCAAGGTATCTCCAGTTGGCCTCAGTGGTCAGCTTAGGGCTGACAGAAAGTTCATGGACAACCTCTGTGGTCGTGTGGAGGTAGACAGGAAGTTCAGATACAACCTCTGTGGTCTCAACAGGGGCTGGACTCTGGGACAGGAGCGAACTCTGGAGTGGACTCATGGAATGAGGTGGACTCTGGAGTGGACTCTTAGGTTAAAGTGGGCTCTGAAGCTAACTCATGGGCTGGAGCGGGCTCTGGAGTGAACTCATGGGCTGGAGTGGGCTCTAGAGCAAACTCATGGGCTGGAGCGGGCTCTGGAGCGAACTCATGGGTTAGAGCGGGCTCTGGAGCGAACTCTTGAACTGAAATGCAGTGCACGGCCCAAACACACCAGATGGCCATCGCCGTAACAGGAAGTGCAATTGTCAGTGGGACCACCTCTGTGAACTCCAGACTTGATACCCCCGCAGTGATACCAGCTGCGCACATCAACATCAGCGGTGTGTCCTGCAGACTTGAAACCAGTCTTAAATGCCTAGGGGCTGCCTTAATGGCTTCATGTGCAGCGTTCATGATGACCGGGAATACTGACGTGGCGACCATGACAGCTGAAGACTCTGGCAAGGCACCCATGCACACCCTCTGGCGTAGTGTCCGTGAAGGCTGGAAGGTCTGCTGTGGGGGCCATCTTGGCTGATGACACTGGCATGGCGACCATCTTAGCTGAAGGCTTAGGTGTGGCGGGCATGTTGTGAAAAGGCTTTGGTAGGGAAAACACAGGACTAGCGATCATCAGAACTGGGCATGCTGGTGACTGTGATGGAGCTCCGTGGCCACTGGAACTTGGTGCTTGGTGCATGGTTCAACAACTGACAGAGAACAAGTGAAACACAAGGGCTATATATACATGCAGGGGCAGCCAAGCTTAACAAGGTGACTAACTAGGGACAGGTGCTGGTGATTAGTTGTCATGGACATTAACGATGGTGCCTATGGTAACAAACAAGGCAGGCAAAACAAGGGAAACAGGAACTGAATACAGGAAGTGAACATAGAAACAATGGTAAAGGACATTTCAACTTAAAAACAGGGGAACAACACTGGGATCATGAAACTGTTAGTGGTTTAGCCATTTTGCTCCAACCTCACACCATCTCTCAATGAAACCCTGCTCTCTAAACGCATGTCAACCAACCTGATCTAGAATGCACAAAATGATTGACAGGCAGAGAATGTTTTTGATTGTCTAGTTTTCTGAAAGGATTTTTAAAAATCACAGCAACGCGGTATATATTACTGAAGCTGTCTCTCTGTTAGCATTCCCATTCATCTCAGTAAGACTTGCTTTGCTATACACCTTACATCAATATAATACACAACTACTTATGAATGGAGAAAGATGCTTTTCCAGCTGTTACATTATCAACTAGCAGGGGTTAACAGAGTCATGCTAACATGCCAAACCTTGACTTTTTGGTCTACAGAGACAGGTGTATTTTCTCAGAAGACCTATTTAAGTGATATCTCAGGTAGCAGGCATATTTTATGTGTTATCCTTTAATCTGGCTCAAGATGGATAGCTTAAGAGAGTAGACATTCAGATAAACAGAGAGATGTCTCTGTGCTCTTCGGCTGTGTTTACAGTGGACTGGATTCAGGTTGGATCTAGGCTGACCGCAGCAGGGATCCCTTCTCACTAGAATATCACCCAAAGTGGACATAATTACCGGCCAGCTGGCTTGGGGTTTTAAAAGCATACGTAAATATACAGCACCTCATTGAAATTGACGTTGTGTGGGTCATCACCTATAAATCAAGGCAAACACATATACACAAACTGTCAGATGCTGGACCGAGGTCGTTCATGCTGGTGTGAGTTTTTTGAGGGATTCTGTTGTAAATTAATACAGAAGAGTTCATTTGTCCATCTTTAGTGTAACATTTAATTTTTAGCCCAGGCAACGCAGTTCAATTAATCATTGAAAAAACGTAGTTGTGGCTGAATTGTTTTTGAAAGCAATTGCTAAAAAGCAAATAAAGGAACTATCCTGCAAGCGAATGCAGTTAAACACATTTTTAAAGTTGGCATGAAACAGAAGTTGCGATAGGCTTTTCTTCCCTATTGTGATGTACATCAATCAGGCATAAAATTATGACCACCTTCCTAATTTTGTGTTGGTTCTGCTTTTGCTGCCAAAACAGCCCTGACCTGTCAAAGCATGGACTCCACTGTGAAGGTGTGCTGTGGTATCTGGCACCAAGATGTTAGCAGCAGATCCTTTAAGTCCTGTAAGTTGAGAGGTGGGGCCTCCATGGATCGGACTTGTTTGTTCAGCACATCCCACAGATACTCGATTTGGATTGAGATCTGGGGAATTTGAAGGCCAAGTCAACACCTCAAAATCATTGTTGTGCTCCTCAAACCATTCCTGAACCATTTTTGCTTTGTGGCAGGGTGCATTATCCTGCGGAAAGAGGCCACAGCCACCAGGTTATACTGTTTCCATGAAAGGGTGTTCATGGTCTGCAGCAATGCTTAGATAGGTGGTACGTGTCAAAGTAACATCCACATGGATGGCAGGACCCAAGGTTTCCCAGCAGAACATTGCCCAAAGCATCACACTGCCTCTGCCGGCTTACATTCTTCCCATAGTGCATCCTGGTGCCATGTGTTCCCCAGGTAAGTGACGCACACGCACCCGGCTGTCCACGTGATGTAAAAGAAAATGTGATTCATCAGACCAGGCCACCTTCTTCCATTGCTCCTTGGTCTCTGATGCTCACGTGCCCACTGTTGGTGCTTTCGGCGGTGGACAGGGGTCAGCATGGTCACCCTGACTGGTCTGCAGCTATGCAGCCCCATACGCAACAAACTGTGATGCACTGTGTATTCTGACACCTTTCTATCAGAACCAGCATTAACTTCTTGAGAAATTTGAGCTACAGTCGCTCATCTGTTGGACTGGACCACACGGGCCAGCCTTTGCTCCCCAAGTGCATCAGTGAGCCTTGGCCGCCCATGACCCTGTCGCCGGTTCACCAGTGTTCCTTAGTTTGCACCACTGCAGACCGGGAACACCCCACAAGAGCTGCAGTTTTGGAGATGCTCTGACCCAGTTGTCTAGCCATCACAATCTGGCCCTTGTCAAACTCTCTTAAATCCTTACGCTTGCTCATTTTTCCTGCTTCTAACACATCAACTTTGTGAACCAAATGTTCATTTGCTGCCTAATATATCCCACCCACTAATAGGTGCTGTGATGAAGAGATAATCAGTGTTATTCACTTCACCTGTCAGTGGTCATAATGTTATGCCTGATCGGTCCAAGTAAACGGCTTCTCGAACAAGAAAAAAATGTAGGGAGAGCTTGATTTTGTCATTTAGGAATTGATTGGATGGTTGGATCATTGTAGTTTGCTATTGGTCGATCTCATGTGAATGAAAGGTTTGTCCCACCCTCGTGCCAGTAAACATGTTATCAGAGAAGAGAAGAGATGCAACAGGGGAACTTATTCTGATTAAACATTACAAGGGCACATCAATTTAAAAAAATGATGTGCAGCAATATATCATTTAGATTAAATCTGCAATATTCCATACCTTTTTATTTTATTTTATTTTTTTTATTTCATGGTGACTTTAAGCAGTGGTCACCAATGTTTGGCTAATTTTGCAACCTGCAATCTGGTTAAAATAATTCCTCACGCCTGCTGCGTTTAACCAACAGAAAGCCATGACTTTGTGTGAGCTGTGCTTCATATATTACTATCGATAATAAGCAAAGGACCTTTTTGCCTGTGAAATTTCACCAAAATGTTGCTAATACGAACGCTCATTTCACATTTGCAAAGCGACAAAAGCTTAATTACTGTGTTGATTCATAACACAGATGCTAAAACGTGACAACAAAACACACTGACCACTTGACGGAAATCACCACATGGATTACCATCACCAATGGGTTTACATAAGGACACTTTGAAGGGACTTTTCAGCATGTGGACATACAAATGTATTTTGTTACGTGCCAAAAGAAAGCATGAGACAGAATAATAATCACTGAAAGGTTCCAGCCAAGGTCATGCCTCAAATATAAACTTCACGCAAATAACCGACCACATTATTCACCAAACGCACAGCACATGGAGAATTGAGTGAGATCATGTTTCCCCGAAGTCCGTTTGCTGGGCCTCAGCACCTGCCAGAATTCACACTTTCCCCTTTTCTCCCCATCCCAGCACCATTAAGCAATGGGAAGCCATTGATTGTCGCCCCGGTTCTAAAACACTGGTGGCAATTAAAGGGTCTCGTGCTGCGTCTGTGCCTTAGGCGACTCATTGTCATTCAGTGTCCAGCAGGACCATCAGACCCCGGTGTGACCAATACTTCTCTCCTCCTGACCAACTCTTTGATTAATGCTAATTTCTCGGTGGATGGCAGGGCTGTAATCCCGCTCGCTAATTACCCGCTCGTTATGGGGCCAGGCGTGGTTCGGGCCCTCCATCACCCTGGGCTTTGTTACCTCCGCTTTAGCTGTGGCCAGGGGAGGTGTGGATGCCTCCATGCCTATTCATGTATCACATTAGTGGGCTGGACTTGAAACTGGACTCCTCTGAGGGGTATTATTCAAGTAATGTGTGATACACTGACCAGAAACTAGGTAATTTAATGAGGGCCAGTTCTTTTTGTAGTGAATAAAAACATACAGCGCAACCAATGTAGTGTGATTCCCGAACAAATGACTGTAATGAGCCAGTTCTCGAATGACTCTAATGAATCGGTTCGTACTGAATTAACAACAAACAACACAATCCGATTCTTAAACAACTCTAATGAACCAAATGACCCTTCGCCGGGAGTTTGATTGACATGCGATCTAACCAATCATAACACAGAATCCGCCATTTTGTCTGACAAAGCAGTCAGGGGAGTTAGTAGATTAACGTTGATGGACTTGAACTTGAAAAATGATGTGTACTGACGTCTTTCTAATGTGGTTCATTAATGTTTATTTGATGATATAAATTAATTAGTAAGAAGAGATGATTGGTTCATGAGCCGCTTGATCTGAGGCACTACAGCAATCTGTCACGACACATTAAAGAACCACAGAATGGTATTTATTGTTTAAATTTCTTTAACAGTTACAAAATTGGAAATTTGAGACTTTGTTTCATATCAAAAGTAACCTGCTCTTGTCTGTCGATACATTATCAGTGTCCTCTTTGCTCTGCAATGTATCTTTCACTGTGAGAACATGATGTGTGGCATGGCTTGTCGGACATAGCAACAGTAACTAAAGGAGGCGTGTCTTTGCGAACTATTTGCAATTATTTTTGGATCAGAAACATACAGTGGAGTCCATGAACAAATGACTTTAATGAGTAAGATTTATTTAGTAAATCAAAAATGTAGTACAGCACAACCACTGTATTGTGATTATCAATGAATCTAATGAGTCGGTTCTATTTAGCACATCAAAAACATACAGCACAATGACAGTCTTAAAAATAAAGGTTCCAAAGAGGGGGTGAGGTGGTGGTGTTGGGTGTGTGTGTGGTTTTTCTTAGTTTGAAGAACATTTTAATAATCTAAAGAACCTTTTTTCCGCTATAAAGAACATTTTGTAGAAATACTGCTTCCATGAATGGTTTCTCATTGATGACAAATAAGAAGTTTATATTTAAGTGCAGTTTAGTGCGATTTCCACATGTATGACTCTAATGAGCCAGTTCTTCTTAGTGAATCAAACACCTACAGCAACTAACTGTGAGATTTAAATCAGTAGAGTCACTGACTGCTTTTTTAAATGGCTATTAACCATTTAGTTGAGTATTTTGTAAATATTAATGAATAACATACGTTACAATGCAGCCAAATGTGATTTTAAGTGAATTCAGCACATTTCTGCTGAGAGTTTACTGGTTTTGACTTTGATACGAGACGGTTGGAGAAACTGTAATGGCAGAAGCACTCATTTATTTTAGGTTTTGGCCAGACCACTGACCCGCTGTTATCCCAGACAGCACATCTAATTCTTCCAATTGACAGAACTGACATGAACTGAAGACACTGACGATGAAAGTTCAAAAGAATGAAAGAAAGAGACGCAGCAAAAAAACAAACAAAACAAAAAAAAATCAGTCAAACTAAGTGACAGCAAAGCAGAGGAGGAGTAGACAAAACAGAGGAAATCGTGGACAAGAGAGGCCTGAAGTGGCTACAAGCTGTTCCACTGATCTCCACATGAATGTCCCTTTTTTAAAAAAAACCCTGGTCTGCAATTTCCAGTTTAATAGCAGTGCCTGAGGCGATAATATGATAATAGGCTTGCTATCACCCAGGGCGAACTTTTCTCTGCCACAGAGAGGCCTGCCCCGTCCTGCCGGGAGCCTTTTGATTAACGAGCCACGGTAATCCCGGACACGCAGTACGGACTTGGGACAGGAGCTTTCATTTGTGTGCTGAACACAAAAGGCACAGGTGTAATTGTTGCTTTGCCACCAGTGATTAGCCTAATACTTTTTTTTAGACGTCACATCCCACATGACTGAAATGAACTTAACCATCTTATATAACGCCACAGTGAAATTTAAACAAACAAATGAAGAAAAATAAGCTTTGACTGCCTTTGTCTCCCTTCAGATTTGCATTTTTTGCCAAATCTCGGACCCCTTTTCCTGATGTATTTATTTAAACTTCAGAACTCCACCTTCTGTCTGTGAGAAATATAGACTTGTTTCGGTCGCTATCACTATAAACAGTTCATCCAGTCATGAGGTGACATCTGTTTTAAATTTCAGGAAGACGACACCCTGCAGTTCACGCTGATGTCTCGTGGAAACGCAAACATCAAGTGTCCCTCTTTTCTGATTACACACGCAATCAGCACTTCGATTATCACACATTCTATCAGAACATCCAAAGGAGGAGTATTTGTGTCGTCAATAGGCTACTAAACTGAGACCAGATTTTTGATGCTACACCCAATGATAAAAGATAGCCAAGGCAAGAACATTGAAATTTTCAGTTTACATTTTTACCTGAAATAATTGTGCACTTTAATGATATGAATAGAATTGATAATTTCCCTTATACAGCCGAGCAATAAAACATGTTGATCTGAGGCGGATAGCTTCGCCCACACTGCAATCTCATTGATCCAAAATCCCCCTATTCTGTCAAATATGTTCTGACTGGCTGTGACTGTTTTCCCTTTTAATTGTGGACAAAAAAGCTACAGAAAAAGTAGTCGCTGGATCTTGTTACATCATTCTTGTTTAGGATGTGGTTTAAAGGTGCAATGTGTAAATTTTAGGAGGATCTATTAACAGAAATGCAATAAAATATACATAACTATGTTTTCAGTGGTGTATAAAGAGTTTACATAATGAACCGTTTTGTTTTTATTATCTTAGAATATCTCATACAGATAGAAATGGCTTTCTGTTCCCTTACATGTTAAGTCGCCATTTTGCGCCGACATGTTTCTACAGTAGCCCTAAACGGACAAACTGTTCTACAGAGCGCATTTGCTTGACTGTCTTCTCTCTGCTGTCTCAGACAATGACATATTTGTCGTGTGTTGGCCACCGTAGCTTCTCTATATTGCAATTCTCAACCTCATCGCTAGATGCCGTTAAAATTGACACATTGCACATTTAAAATGGAGAAAAAAATGGAACCAATGGAACAAAACTATATGAATTTATATTCAAAATATGTTTTCTAAAAACAAATAGCCTACTATATTATGCTCATTTGGTTTCTTAATGCAAGTGTTTGCAGTGTTGTGGAAAGTTACTTTTTAAAGTAATAGGTTAAAATATTGTGTTACTCCCTAAAAAAAGTAACTGATTTTTACTTTTTATGGAAAGTAATGTGCTGTTACTTTTGTGTTAGTTTTTCTCACCTACATAAATTTAAAAGTAATGTATTACTTTATGCGTACTTGAAAAAAAGTAATCTGATACATAACTGATTATGTTATCCCAACACTGCTTTTTTGAAGAGCGTTTAAATACTTTAAAAGGAAAACATAAATTATATATATATATATATATATATATATATAGTATACAGTAAGTGTCAGCACTCAAATTCTTTAAGAATATAGTGCCATATGAGACAAAATTATATGACTGTATGGTTTCGCATTGTTGCAAAATTATGTTTTTGCCTGTTCCATCACATTTTGTTGCTATGAATGCTATAATCAGTGTGTTTTTTTCCCCTAGCAATGTGCTCACTGAAAACATTGCTGCTTGTTCATGATTGTTACGGGTGTAGTTTCAGCTTAGCACGGGGCAGTAGATTGTTATTTTTTCAGTATGCCTCTTTTACTCTTCGTTCAGTTTATTCACTGCATTAATGTGTG
Organism: Elopichthys bambusa; assembly: GCA_037101425.1. Taxonomy (NCBI): domain Eukaryota; kingdom Metazoa; phylum Chordata; class Actinopteri; order Cypriniformes; family Xenocyprididae; genus Elopichthys; species Elopichthys bambusa. Next base: position 10,754,037 of record CM074433.1, on the reverse strand, counting down.
TGAAGCGGTCCTGCTCGGAGGCCGCAGTCAACCATGTCAACAACACCATTCCTAAAGTCATTTTGCATGGGATTACCTAGAACTTTCTAAAGACTTGCTCTAATTCATGTGCATCTTCACTAAGCTCTTCGCCCAGTATGTGGTCGACGAATGTGAGTGAAATTAATTATCTTTTTTCACTGAATGGCTTCTAAATCCCAGATTAGCCCCTCTAAGTCAGTGTTCAATTTATGATCTATGGTTTTAATGAGGCGCTGGGCTGCATATCCTGCAAAATATGAGAGGAGGAGAGAGGAAAGGAAACATAGTCGATTCATTCATAAAGTTTATATATAAAATAAGTTCATTTTCCATTTTTATTTCATTTTTTTTTTTATTTCAACAGTACAAAAAGTCTTTGAATCAAGTAAATTAAAATGATTTTAAAGGGTTAGTTTGCTCAAAAATGAAAATTCTGTCATTAATTACTCTCCCTCATGTTGTTCCAAACCCGTAAGACCTTCGTTCATCTTCAGAACACAAATTAAGATATTTTTGATGAAATCTGAGAGCTCTCTGACTCCTCCATAGACAGTCATTTAACCACCACTTTCAAGGTCCGGAAAGGTAGTAAAGACATTGTTAAAATAGTCCATGTGACTGTAGTAGTTCAACCTTAATGTTATGAAGCAACGAGAATACTCTTTGTGCGCAAAAACAACAAAAATAATTACTTTATTAAACAATTTCTTCTCCCCCCTGTCTTTCTCCTTTTTGTGCACAAAAAGTATTCTTGTTGCTTCATAACATTAAGGTTGAACCGCTGCAGTCACATGGACTGTTTTAACAATGTCTTTAGTACCTTTTGAATCGTTTGAGTGAATGATTCAAACACTCGTTTATAAAGATGGATACTTGTTTCTTTTCTGAATAAATCAAGGTTTTTAAATAAATTGGTTGATGAATGATTAAAAAAAAAAAAAACTCACACAGCCAATGTGATCGTTTCTCACTAAATTAGTATTTTGAATGAATAATTTCATTAGTAATTCATTAATAGTTTCATTTCTGAATGAATGTTTTGAACGAATCAGTTGAATGAATGATTCCTTAAGTCACTATAACATAGTCATTGTCGATACCTACTAGCATAACAATGTATTCTGTTCACGAAATGCAGAATTAAATTGTGATTTCAACAATATTTTTTAAAAATGCATCACTGATTAGGTAGGGCCAGCACTGCCTTGTTTTATTGCATTATAGCCATGCAATAATTTAGATGATGCACATTGTCTTATCGATCTCATTTGTATGGAGCACCGCATATGACATGCAAGAAAAAAAAAAGTAAATCGTGCGCACGTTTCAGTAAATTGAGGGAACGAATTAGTAAATCGTGTGCACGATTTAGCCTACTATTTTTTCCCTGCATGTCATGTCCGGGGGTCCGTACATTTGGATGCACAATCACTCTTTTTACATGCAGCTGATGTCATCATTCGTTTGAGGAGAACAAGGTTGCCAGAACAGTATTTACAGTTAATAAGCGTGTGTTGATGTAATTTATAGTATAGTACTACATTCACCATGGTAAAACACACTTTGAATTCATAAAAAAGAACATTAGAAATGTCAGTGATGCATTCACCTTAGTTGAGGCGTCTGTCTGGACTGTCAGAGTGTAATTCAAGGATGCATGCTAGAAAGTGATTACGCACATATGCGTTCACCTGAGGTGTTTGTGTAGCAGTGACTTTTTCACCGAAAGCCTTGACCTCCTGACCTTTGGCCCCCTGGAGGATTAGGTTTGTGCTCGTCTCGCACGGCGGGCAGGGGCGAGTGCAGACGGGCCGATCCCAGCGAGGAAACCCGAAGCCCCGTGTTGCTTGTGCATTATTCACGGGGCCTCTTGCGGTTTCGTCTCGGGATTGTCTCTCGCCCTGTAACCCAATCCTTCGCTTGCACCGTTCCCCTGAGGGAATCCAAGTTCACTGTCACACCACTTCTCAGGGAAAGTGAGAGAGAGGTAGAGGTATGGTCAGCAGCTCTGCTGAAGTGGAAGTCTGCCGGGTGACGGCATCACAAACCTGCATCGATTAAGGCGTTCGTGACCGCAAACGAAAGTCAGCTCACGTCAGTCATGTGTCAGCTGTGCTGTAAAAGAGCGGGAAATCTCTCCTCAGGTGCCATTACATTTCGTTCTTACATACAGTGTGTGTTTAAAACAGATTTATGCAGTAAAATACAGTGCTTGGTATTAGCAGTTTTTGCTAAGGATAACTTCAATATTAGCTACTATTTGCAGTGGACAAGAAAGCGTGCAAGAAAAGCCCATAAACCTACTTTGAATGAGAGATCTGAGCAAAAGAGACTAGAATAGAAACCAATTTTTTTTTTTTTTTTTTTTTTGCCATATCCAATTTAACATTTTTTTTTTTTGTACATTTTTTTTCCCAGTACAATTTATTGTTCTAGTCATATATGAAAAAGTCCTTTAGGTTTATTGAATATTTCATATTGTCATTAATTTTAGCCAGTTAAATTGCATAGAATTTTAGTCGATACTCAAATATTTTAGTTGAGAGTTTGCAAAATGACAAAAATGTGTTTCAAACTTCTACTCAAATCTGTATTTTATGAATCAATTGGTATTTCTTTATAAAACCTTAATTTAGTGCAGTTTTTTCAAACTTTTTACAAATTTTTTGACAATAATAATTTTAATTAAAATTTTATATATTTAAGTATTATTTATATTATTATTTACTACTGTAGTTTTTAATAATATTTTAAATCATTTTTTATTTATTATTCTTTATTATTTTCTTTTTTCATTTATATTTTAATAATTTAATGTGCTTTTGTCATTTTTATTAATTTTTTTAAGTATTTCTAAATAGCTTTATTTTTTATTTCAGTTTTACTTTAGTTTTTTTTAATTATTGTACTTCAACCTAAACTTAAGTTAGTTGCCAAGGCAACATTTTTTATTTTATTTCAGCTTTATTTCAATCACTACATTTTTTTTTTGTGTGTGTTAGTTAACAATAGCAACACTGATAATAATAAATAATATAATAATATTAATCAAAATGAACACTGCAAATATAGTTTGAATTCTGATTTAAATTAATTTTTTAAAATGCAATAGATTTTTATAATGTCTCATGACTCTGTATATTAATGGCCACCAACAGAAAACACCGTAGCATAATGACAGCTTGTTTTGCACCACACCCATTTGCAAGAGTTCATTTGTGTTAAATGCTCTCAGTATAAACATTTACATCACTTCCTCATTAAAACCTCTTGGAATCTGTTAATGTTACTTAGGCATTTATTTCCACACATTCTCAAGGAATCGATGAGCTCCTGTGCTGAGCGTGCTTTCATTCCACTTCCTCGAGCCGTAACCAACTCTCGGAGAGCAGGCCACGGGGCACTTCAACATCAAACGAGGCATGAACACGAGACACTGGCATATGAGAGGGAACGCCGGCAGTGCGGCCCAGGCCTCCATCTGCGCTCAGACAGCTGGCATCAGCAAACTAACCACAAAGTGCCTGGATTACACACAACATCTCTTAAAGCCTCCCAACACACTGCACACTTTGTACTCATCAAACCATCCACATCAGTAACTCATTCTGGATACCTCGTATAAAGAGAGCCGAGGCGGTTTTGGCGGCGATGGGTTGGAACCTGTGAAGGAATGAAGCCAGACACGGTGGTGTACAGCATTAGCGTCTTTTATTTCTGTTTTTTTTTCTTTCTCTCATTTGTCGTTGCATAGGAAATGCACATCTTGCTTTTAGTAATTGAGTCGATGGAGGTGGACACTAATGGCTCCAAGAGAAAGAGGCATGGCACTACACACAGAAAACAAGGAGAAAAGTTCAGAGAAAGAACCGAAAAGCAAACAAAATCATTCACAGCTCAAATACAGAAGCTCCATGGAACTAGGTAATGGAGCTGGTACCAATACAACGTGAAGTTTTCTTCAGGAAATGTATTAGAGGCACAAGGTTTTATTTTTTTTTAAATTTTATTTTAGATTGTATCTAAAATGTAAGTACGTATACGGTGATTCTGCGGTGTGAGATGGAGCTGTATGAGATATACCAACACTCTCATGGCAGTTTGTAACTAATTTACGCTTAGGCGAATTAGAGGGTATAATTCATATGAATGTACGATATGCCTACTCCTCAATGACGTTTAAGTTTAGGGGTGGACCTTCTCAATTTTTTCTAAAAAATCATACGTTTTCATACGAATCAAATCGTACGAATTGATACAACACTGCCACTTCGTAAAATAGTCACGTTTTTTCATGAGGTCGGGTTGGATATACGAAGGATGATGATGGACATGAAGATTTGGAGTGGTGGAGCTGGTTGAAGGGGTCTGGTAACATCACACCAGTGATTTATGTGTAATCTTTCACTCTAACCAACGGGATTGTCTTCTTTATGATTAGGGCCGCAGTGCTGGCTAATTTTGAACGTTCACAAGTGTCCTCGGACTATACACACAAGAACATCCATTTCCAAATATGTGGTTTTAAAATTCAAAAACACCTTTCAAGATATTTGATAATAAATACCAACAAAGAGGAAACACTTTTAATAGTAACCATTTAGTTTATGGATATTATTGGCTACTAGAAGACCTCATGGCCTAGGGGTTGGATTTGATGGCCCTGGATGTTGTAGATACGCAAACTATGCTCACGTTTAGAGTTTCAACACTCCACCTGATGTTTGAACCCTACCCTTCAGTTGTCTCCAAGTTAAATGTCTCTTTTGAGGACTCACTTGGTTCCGTTAACGGTTCTCGCACATGAATGCTGTACTGAAATACTTGGACAGTTTCCTGCACTACTTATTCAGGGGTACTGCAACACTGTTACTAAATACACAAACCAGGGATTCTCAAATCTGGCCCTCAAGATCCACTTTCCTGTAGAGTTTTGCTCCAACCCTCATCAAACAAGCTAATCAGGATTACTAGAAAGTTGCAGGTTTAATCATGGTTGGAGGTAAACTCCACACGAAAAAGGATCTTAAGTTGAGAACGCCCGAGTTAGACTCTCAAATGTAAGGTGGTTCTTTTTATGTGTATATCAAAAACACACAGCATGATCAGTGTAATTTGACTTCGAAATGAATGGAAGGCTTTTTAGGTAATTGAAAACATACAGCTCAACGTCAGTGTAGTCCGATTCCTGAAAGATTCAGTCAAATAAAATGGCTCTTTTTTTGTGAACCAAAAACAGCACAAATAGTGTACTCTGATTCCCGAACAAATGATTCAGGTAATAAAAACATACAGCTTACAACTAATTAAATCGGTAGTTGCTGACTGGTTGTTCACATGAGAAGAACGTGGTTAAAGATACACATGCATTTTGTCTGTAATTTTTTATAAAAAACAAAATCAATTTAATGTGTTACCACATTTTTATTTAGTATTATTGTGTATTATGTAGTTTACACCAAATAATTTTTCCCTTAAAAGTACTAAAAGAATCGTTAAAGGAACCAATAAGTAGTTGGAATCATTAAATTCTTAACGATTCTCATCCCCACCAAAGAGCCTTTCGTTTTTAACTTCAGGACTTGAGAGACTGTGTGAATTGCACCTACAGCAAGATGCCAGTTCCACTGAGTATCGATTGTCGAGTGTGGGAACACCAGGAAACACAGACCTTCATGATTGTTGTTGGACATAATGGAAATACTGAGGTCTACAGCAGGACATGAACCTGGAAATTTTAGAATTTAGGTGGACGCCATATTTTAGTAGATGTAACTCACTTCCTTGACTTCATTATGCAATAATACTACAGGACGAACTGGTTTGGAACACGCAAACGGAATGAATTGGAGAAACTTCTTGGAGGTTTTGGGAAGTGGACTGGTAGCAGAGCTGGGTTAGATCATCGAGTCATGTTTATATCAGTTGGTTATGGAGGCGCATGCAGTTTATAGTGTGTGGTTACTGAACAGCTATAATCAGAAAAGGCTACTGGTGTCGAGAAAACGGAAATGATTACAAACTGTTAACTGGTTTGATATTCAGAGAGCGATATAATACAGTTTTTCACAGGCACTACATTTGATCTTTTTAAATACATCAGGTAAAATGCTGGTTTGCTTTTAGTTTCATTATTCCTTTGATTTCGATACAAGTTCTTAAAAAAAGAGGAAGGCAAAGGTGCAAGTACCAGACTCTGATTAGATTAGCGTGTCGTCAGTGCATAGTTCTCATGCGGATTACACTGCTATGCTATCAGAAAGCAGGCTCGTTTCCAGTTAGCCTCCACTTCAGCAAGATTTAGCACCTTGTAATGGTACCGGTTGGTGCAGTTAAGCCACCTGGCACTGATGCATGATGGGGTTAAATATATGGTATGATGAAGCTGACAACATGTTTGTCCATACGATGGGCCCCAGAATGTCATCCCAGGCCCTTTAAGATACTCATTGGGCTCTGTTCTGCAGATCATTTTTGATTTTATAGGGCCAATCGAACCCCAAAGAGGAATATGGGTTTGCTAAGAGTTTGAACATAATGAAAAAAGTAATGATCTACCTGTAGTCAAACCTGTAGTTCTCCAGAGCAGTGAATGGGCGTATACTTGATTTAGTTGTTGTGTTTTTTGGCTTTTAAAATTTTAAAATGTCTCATGATTGAATATTACCCTGATATAAAGCCGTATTCCTGCCTTGAACCATCCAATGCTTTGTTCCCGCTTTAAACGAACAAATGAAAGCTCGCGATACAACAACAAGGCCCACAAAAATGGGGACATAAAAATAATAAAGGCCTGCGGGACCTTTATTCAACCCTGTTTCAGGACTAGCATGAAATTGATGTTATTGAAGGGAAAATGTTAACATGCCATCTCAAAATATTCGGATTGTGTTTAAATATCATGACTATTATTTTACATAATCTGTATAAACAAAATGAGACCGAATAACCTTAACCAAATTGAAAATTGACAAAATGGGATGGGAAATTCGAAAACTGTTTGTAATACATGACTCAAAAAATGTTCTCATTTCTGAACATTGTCCATTTATCCTGAACAAAAGTCAAAGTTCTTCTTATTTTGAGGAATCGTATGTCTTTTTAGTGTATTAAACAACCATCAAGCGATCTTCATGTGTGTTGTGGTGCGCAGTTGGACCACAAGGCCTCGCTTTTAGGTGAAATATAAAATCGAGGAATGGCTTTATCGACGCCCCACTGTGACCAACCTTCCCGTCATTTAACGTCGCTCGAGTGTCTTTGTGTGTGCGTGCGCTGGTGGGTGGTGGAAGAAAGATGAAGAAGTTGAAAAGAAAAAAGAATCATGTTGCATATCAAGCGGTTTATTTTCCTGCATGGAATGGTGAACACAAAAAGATGCCTAGATGCATTTATAATAGGGGCATCCTTTGGCTGTCTATGTCATTGTCTTCTGCCTAAAACTAATTTTAAAATGCATAAAAACGCTCTCTTCTTACCAACATCTTCAGAATTATCTAGATTTAGCTTCATCAACACTGATGCAACAAATAACCTTCAAAACATACAGCATACTTGTAACATCCATTTACAATGGGGTTTTCACCTCGGCATCCTACACTTTTCAAGTATAGGAGTACTTCTATACCATCGAAAGAAGAAATAAGTCCTTAAATACATACAAAAAGGAAAGCAAAAGAAAACAAAAATAGGAAACAGGAAGTTTTCAACTTAAATCCAGTTCCCCAGAGGACAAACAAAACCAGTTCTATTTATGTGGCCTTAATACAAACAATCAGAAAATTCACAACACTAGTTTTTCCTCATTTAATCAATGTTACAAAAGTCCTGCATTATAAAATAGGGCAGCTTTAAAATCAGTGTAATTAATAAAACTATACAATATACAAACATCAAATCTCCCATACTCAGGTGCGTCCGCCCTAACTCTCGTATCTAATCGATTCGGTTTGTTCGCCTCTCCCGCGTCTTCTCCAACGTTGTACCAAAAAACTAAATTACACACACAACACGAGAACAAAACAGACTGCCCAAACTATTGCTTGAAATTCTTTTTCTCTTTTTTTTTCTTTCTTTAAAAAGGGTGCAATTCTGTCATTATCTTACACACACAGCCAATCTTGCTGATTAGATGCCAGGCTGCTCTAAACAAGGTTTTTGTGACAAAAAAAAAAATATCCGTGCAATCGTGTTTCCCTTCGCTCTTTTAAGCCCTGGAAGCTTTTTTTTTTGTATTTTTTTCTGTATTTTTTATTTTTTTCAATTATCACAATTGTCATTATTTTATATTTAGTGCAGACGATTAAGAAAGTAATGCCCAACTCATTTTTAAAAGGTAGGCAAGAACAATGAAAAAAAAAAAAAAAAAAAAAAAAAAAAAATCACGCTAAGAAACAAAACAAAAAAACAAACAACCCACACAAGTGTAACTACTAAAACCATCACATCAGATGCCTGGGAAACTCATTCCCAAAATTTTCTTTTCTTAAATGATATATGCAATAGAAAATAAACAGGTAAACAATTAATATAACATGGAACTTCGTCAAAATGTACATAAAAACTGGGCATATTTTTTGTCCTGGACGTGTTCGTGGTTGTGTGTTTGTGATAGAAAGGAAGTTTCCTCGTTTTTAAGGCTTGATTATGACCGAAAAAAACGAAAACATGCGAAAACATTTATGATCATTTGTGTGAAAACCAAGTGAGGCTGATCAATGCCGTTTTCTCGTGTCATGGCCATGAAAAGCACACTGACGTTCAGCCACTTGACCTGTCATGTGCTCACTTTGGTGGTAAAAAATAAAAAATGAAAACAAAAATAAAAAATGACCATATGAGTGCAAGCAAGTATTGCATATTAATCTTTTCCTCATTATTCATCTCTGGGAATGAAACCCCCCCCCCAAAAAAACAGGAAGACTGAAAAGAAAAAGTAGTCGTCTTTTAGAAATTGCAGCAACATCCATAAATATCAATACACTAGTGTTAAATCAGAGAAAAAAAATGCTTGTTGACATAAAAACCACTGTTACACGTTTTCTAGGGTGAATGATTGACTTTCGACTGATTGAAGTGAAAATGATGGGATTTTTGAAGCATTGGACGACCGATAGTGGCGAAATGTAGTTAAATGGAGAGTAATACTGCGTATTATCATTAGCAAACACCTTTATCAGTGCTAATTTCATTTTCTCCAAGTTACATTACATGTGGAAGATGGGGTGAAAACATAAAAAATAGTCTCCACATTGCAGCTTGTGCAATAACTCAGAACTAGACCATCGCTCAAGGCACATCGATGTGGAATTGTTCGTGCAGTTTGAAAAGAGACAATGAAGTGCGTATGTCGCTCTTGAGACATGAAAATGATTGTTCTGACGGGAATAAAGGAGGAAGGGAGACGTTATCGAAATGACGACAAGCTAAGAAGAGTCAGAGAGATGTTTAGCTGGTTGATTGTGAGAACAGCAGTAAAAATACCCTTTTTTAAGGGACCAAACAAATAGTTGATCGGCAAGTGCCAGATGTTGGGATTACAATATTTTTCACACTACTTTAACTCTACGTAATCTATGTAAAAATTTGCCACTAACACTAGAACATGCAGATTATTATTTATTTTATTTATTTTTTTTTAAAAACTTTACTGAGCTTTGATCGACGGTGGATGAGACTGTAAGTGTGTGTATATATATATATATATATATATATATATATATATTTCGTACAGGAAACGAACAAAAACTCAAATTCAAAAACAACAAAATTGCATGCGAGGGAAGCTGGATGCATTTTTTGATCTTCACATTTTTGTGCAACACTTTCAAAAGTGTTTGCAAGGAAGTTGGTTCAGTATTTCGCCCCTTGCTTTCATATTTGAACGGATTCAAGCAGTCGATTTTTACGTTTTTTCTTTACGTTCATGATTTTGCAAACTGCTAATTTTCTGCATACATTATGTGCTCGGTTAAATTAAAACAATTGCTGTAGCATTTTGGAAATTAACTAGCAGAAATCCTAAAAACTGATTATTTAAACGGTGATATTTCTTAAAGGGACATTTGTTCTACAATGCTAAGAAAAGATGAACAAACAAACACAAAAAACAACAACAGAAAAATCAATTACAGCTCCCCTTATTTCTCACAAGGCTATTTGTTCTATTTTTCTCTTTACGTTTTTTTTTTTTTTTTGTACCCCGATATTTTAGAGTCCTGGAGGTGTGAACGGACTAGGAAGAAAAATATATATATTTATATATATATATACTTTTCAACAATCGCTTCAATGATCTATCTTACAAAGATATTTAACAATCCAACATCTACCCAACAAAATTGCACTTTCCTCAAATCAGTATTCACTGTTAACCTTTTCTTGAAGTTTATGAAAGATCAAACCTTCACTTGGCCCTTGGTGTGCGACAGACCTTCCGCTGGGGTTTAGTAGAAAGAATCGCAATGATTTTTGTACGAAAAACACAAAATATGAACATGCCTCCAAGTGGGGAGATCTCCCATTAGTATACTGTAAAATGACCTGATATCAAACATTACCGTTCATGACTTCTTCATCACCTGCCCCAAAATGACAAAAAAAAACAACAGAAAAATGGGAGCGAGGGGTTCGGTTGAGTCCTTGAAAGGGTTCTTTGATCTGACATGGTGTTGATGGTGGTGGTGATGATGGTGGAAGGGGGAGGAAATGGTCCTGGCCAGAAGACGCAATAGAGATTTTAGCTGGTGGTATATCTGACCCAGGCGAAACCTCCAACGTTCACGATACGAAACCGGATCGATCCGTCAAAACACGAGTGATTGAAAGGCAGAGCTCCGACCTCCAGGTGGTTGTGGGTTCACGACCCTTGGCCGTAGACTGTGTTTGATTCGAAACGCCTCAGACTTCTCTTTAAGACCACAGGCACAGATGCGGGAAGCTCTTTGATTGTGTCATGTTACGTTTTCCTCGTCTATCTGTGAGGGTAAACCAAAAAATACAACAAAACAAACAAACAAACAAACAAAAAAACGTGCATGTTTCCGAGAAAACAAAGCTCTTCTTTTTTTTCGAGCTCCACCCTCAGAAGAGCTGGACAGCTACTATATATGAATATAGGCATGTAAACCATACATATGGAAGAATACATATGGACTATATAGATATATAGTAAGTGGGTGTAAGCGCGTTGAGTCGGTTCCTCTTGTTCCAGGGCTTGGCGGGGTTCTGCTGGAGCCATGCTGTGGGTCTGTCCAGTACTGGGGCAGCAAGTGGCTTCTCTCTGTTCAGACTGGTGTACATGTTTGCGGGTCGTACTCAGGGGAGACAGAGGGGGTGGTCGTGTGACCTCGGGAGCGGCCGGTCTGTGTCGGGAGTCTTTAGCCCAGGTACCACTGCAATGAGACAGAGAGGAACACATCTGTGAGGTTTGGTGTGCAAGTTCACAATGATTTAAATGAACAAGCAGTATCATCAAAGCTGTGTGAATTATCCAATAACTTTCAATTGTGTTAACTGGCTAATTTAATTCATTTTTGGGCTGCAATCTGACTTTATTTATTTATTTATTTTTAAATATTATTTAATTTTATTACACTAGCATTCAAAAGTTTGGAGTCAGTAAGATTTCTATTTTAAATAAATGCTGTTCTTCTGAATTTTCTATTCATCAAAGAATCCTAAAAAAAATAAAAATAAAAAAATCAGTTTCCACAAAAATATTAACTGTTAACTGTTTTCAACATTGATAATAATAAGAAATGTTTCTTGAGCAGTAAATCAGCATATCAGAATGATTTCTGAAGGATCATGTGACACTGAAGACTGGAGTAATGATGCTGAAAATTCAGTTTTGATCACAGGAATGAATTACATTTTAAAATATATTCAAATAGAAATTTTTAGTTATTTTAGATTGTAATAATATTTCACAATATTACTGTTTTTACTGTATTTTAATAAATAAATGCAGCCTTGGTGAGCAGAAGAGACTTCATTCAAATGCATCAAAATGACCTTGAACTTTGAAACAGTGTTTTTTTTATTATTATTATTTTAAATACAATTTAAAAAAGTAATTATATTTTAAATTTTATTATATTTTTGAACATTGATTTTTTAAAGAATGTATGCTTTATTAAACAAATGGATTTTATTCTTCATTTTAGCATTTAAATTTTATAGTTTTCTAAATATTGTTTATTAAATAATTATATGTATATAAGGCTTCTGTCACTTTAAGACCTGAAGCACGGATCCATCATACTGTTACACATGTTTTCCTACTCAACTGTTTATGTTCACTTAAAACATAACTGACTGTGTTGACGTGAATACTCACCAAGACTGGCATTCTGACATTATTTTGTGTTTATTTGTTTAAGTGCAATAAGCAGTGAAAAAGAACTCAATTTAGTACTGAGAGGTGGCTTTATGTGTGCGCACTTTAGGCGTGAGCACAAAATCTGAATTCATCTAGAGCAAATAAAACAAATGAGTGAGGGGAGGCGGGTTTGTGTGTCAACTCGCTGCCGGAGAGATGAGAGAGCGAGAAAGTGCAGCTGGTATCGTGTATCTATTCTGCGGAAAATGAGTATTGGAAGCGTTGGAATATGTATTGAAAAATCGATATTTTTGACAACACTTAGTTTATTATTTCAAATGCCTTTGTAAAAGACTACAATTGAAAAAGGGATAAAATTCAACCCAACAAAGTGGCTAGTAGGAGTGACTGCGTTACACACCACTGCTGAAATCCACCCGCACTTGGCGGGTTAACAGGTGTTAATGTCAAGCCCTGACAGCACACAACAGAAGTAAAATCAGTTGTGAATGCAGTTGTTATAATGTTGACTAAGATCCCCCAAACCTTTTGTTTTGACTTTCTTTGGAGGGTTTATAACCTGTAATTCACACCCTGAACATCAGTATTTGCCAAAAAGAAAAGCAGAAAATGCTTGTTCTTTTCTTATCGGATCACTCAGGTCTCATGTATCAGGTCTTAAGATGGTGCTTGACTGTGAGGGCCCAGCTCAACAACACTGTTTCTTTTCCTGTTCCTGTCCATCTGTTCCCTCTCTCTGAATGCCTTTACAGTGCTTTCCGCCACACGGAGCCGGAGAAATTCGTCCGTCTGTGGACTGGAGTGGTGAGGTTAGCGAGCTGCACCCTGTAATCCTTCAGTGAAATGGGCTTATTGATTGCTGTGCTCCATTGTTCACATTTCCAGCAAGTGAGCAAGTGTCGTTCGGTCCTCACCCACTTTTTCACTCTGTTTTCCCCTCCCCTTTCCAACTTCCCTCCTCCCACCAAGTTGAAGTTCATCCTGGTGTTACATCATGTCTGGTTGCCAGGGACAACCAGACAGCCGTATACGTGACTATCATTAGCAAGGCCGGGCCTCGCGCCTCCTTATCCCCCTTTCTTTCTCTCCCTCTCTGATCCCTCTTTCCCTGCTCCCTTTCTTACTATTCTCTTCCTGGCCGGCATTCTGTCCGAGCGATCCGCCCCGTCCGGCCTCTGCTGCAAATACACACACTATTGATTCAGTGTGTGCAGTGATTCATATGCTCCTCCCACTGCTCAGCTCATCATGCATACACACTGTCCACCAATCACTAGCTATGATTAATTAAGCCCACTGAGTTTTCAGCCAATCAGAGAGAAGCGCTCAAGGACTGCCTTCTAATTACAAAACAAAGCTGCACATTACTGCCCTGCACATAAGACTCAGTTTCTTGTTTTTTATTAATGCACATTTTACTATATATATATATATATATATATATATATATAGTATATACCTTTCTGGTTCTCGAATCTGATTGGCTGATAGCCGTGCGATATTCTAGTGATAACAGCACTAGAATATCTAGAATAGAAACCTTTTCACCGTTTGTATCACTCCGCTTGAAGCAACTGTCACGGCGACCGAGCAAATCCACCGTAATTTTTGCGAATACTTCACTTGTTGTACCACAAACTGTAGTTTTAAGAGTTTTTTAGGCAAGAATGTAGTTGTTTAGACCTGAATTATGTGACTTATATTTAATCATAGCGCCTATTTTACAATTTGTTAAGAGGTTTTTGGAGATGTGAGCTCCAGGCCATAAACGGCCGTTCAGGGGTCGTATAACCAACGAGAACAGCTTCTTCTCGGCCAGTGCTTCTGGGATTCGGCCTGCGGCCGACATATGTACACATATGTACATATGTGAGGGTCCCAGCAACAACCTGTGCAGCTCTGGTCCATGCCCAGGAGGATTAAGGCAGTGCTAGATAACAATGGTGCTCACATAAAATATTGACACTTTGGACACAGTTTTGACATATTCACTTAGGGTGTACTCACTTTTGTTGCCAGTTATTTAGACAATAATTGCTGTATGTTGAGTTATTTTTAAAGGACAGTAAATCTGTACTGTACTATACAAGATGCACATTGTCTACTCTAAAGTATATCCAAACATATAATAAAATGGTTGCTGAAATGTGAGAGGTGTACTCACTTTTGTGAGATACTATATATATATATACAAACACACTGTCAAGAGATAGATAGATAGATAGATAGATAGACAGATAAATAGATAGACAGATAGATATGAAATATGTACATCACACTGAAGGTATATGTAAATATATGTAAATATTTCATTATTTTAAATAATTATATGCATTTTTATATAATGCAATTTTAATAATGCATTATATAAACAGTGCATTGTTTATTTTTGGTATATAATCATAATGTATAGATCTAATAATGCACACTAAAAGCATATATTTCATTATTTTAAATGATGTGCAGTGTGAACATTTATATAATGCATTATAAAGAGATTTTATATAAAGTATTTTTTATTTTTGTCAAATTATATACTATATACATATCATACCTAACACTGAAGGTATGGTATGTAAATAACATTTCATTATTTTAAATATTTTCATTCATTTTGAATATTTTAATAATGGACTATATCAATATAAAGTACATATTATATTCATATAAAGTACATTTTTGGTATGTTATATCATACACTATATACATAAGATAAAGATATATGTAAACATTATTCATTTAAAATTATATACATTTTGAATATTTTAATAATGCATTATATAAACAGACTTTACATAAAGTGTCATTTTTTGGTCTATGGGGTATATTTAATTTAATATTATATAATATTTACATAACATAGCTTTACTAAAATATTCAAAAGACAATAAAGATATTGAAATACATAAATTGTTACCGCATTTATGTATTCATGCATAAACCTATATATTCTGTTTATAGGTGCATATTATAGCTTTATATTTCAACTGGTTATTTTTTAACAGATATAACAGATAATAATGTGCATTTTAAATACATTTATAGTGCATTATATATACTGTCTAGGCTTCATTGAAAGCTTTAGCAGGCTAATGCAGTAAATTATCTAATGTAGTTAAGAACAATGAAATGATTTGCGAGATTGAGTGGATTCTATCAGGTTGGAAATGTCCCAGACATCGGCGTGGAAGGCTCTGGCTTACGGCTCGTTTAAATTCTATTGCTCACCGCAAGCGCAGCGGAGAAACTGGAAGGTTAGTTTTTAATCAATAGAAGTTGCTGAGTCTGGACTTCTGCGCTCCGGTGCAGTGCAGCTTCCTTGTGTCTTTGTCTATCGGCTCGACTGCTCTGAAACTTTTCCTCCCCATCCCCCTCCCTCCATTCTTCCCTCCCCTGTCCTGAGAAGACTTTAGGAGACGGCGTTCTGCAAAGAGAGCAGGAGCGTGTAAGCATCTCTCCGATACTGCCCGTAACTTTGTGGACAGTGGGCTTATGTTACAACACAGAGGGGGTGTGCTGACAGCTGTGATTTAGTCTGCAGATACGCAGCACGCAGGAGCACGGAGGAGAACCAGACAGACAGACAAAGAATAAAAAGTGTAAAATTACAACCTGACGTTCTCACGTTTGCAATATGGGCGGTCTTTCATAACCAGAACAAACAAAACTATATTTTGACATATTCTGTGGAAAATGCTTACTAGAGATCAACTAATATTCATTTTTCACAGATCGACCAATATGATACAGAGCTCCAGTGCAAAACTTGCCCATAGCACAAACGGTGTGGGATGGGTTTATTGGTATGGGTTTATGGGTTTTTTAAAATCCCAATCCCTAAGTATAATCAATAATGATGATGATTCTGGTCTTAGCAAGCACCACTAATGAATCTTTTAATTGGCTCTCCAAAAGTTCTCAAAAGTCCTTTTGTGGAGAGGTGGAACACAGTGCCAGAGGAATTAAAGCAGTTTCACACACACACATCTGTATCACTTTTATAGACTCTCAACTAATGGATGATGGTAAGATTTAATTAGGGGTGACAGAACTTAGACTGGTGTAAAATCGTATCCCGCAATAAAACATCACATGTAAAAGGATCACTTCCTAACAACAGTTGCTTTGTGGGATGGCTCATCTTGACCCTGGAAGACTATACTTTGAATGTTGTGACACAGCGCACACCAAAACATAACAGCAATCCCAGATTGTGGGATTGAACCTGTCACTGTTTCTTCCTTTATCTCTCAGGGGGCCAAATTGTGACATAGGCCTGGGAAAAGAGCGAGATCGGGAGTGGAAAAAAGCATGATTCAGCGCAAAAGTGAACAAAACAGTGGTATATGGGAGAGCCGGACATCCTGAGGGGCAAACACAAGATGATCCGTGATCACTGCCGAAGTTCGTGCGACTGTCGATACCTTGGTCTGTTCAAACATCCACACAAACATCATCTCCGATTGGCCTCTTAATGGACCTTTTCTTTTTCCTAAAGGTTCTGTTTGGACAGAGCTTCAAGCCACCCAAGCAGAGCAAACACATGGGCGTTTATGTTCGCTTTGGCAGGAAGGATATGTATGGGATTAAGTCATTTCCATGCAACTACAATGACGTTCTGGCCCACGGATAGCATTAGCCATAGACCCATAGAGGGTTGTTGTGGGGCTTTGAGTCCATTTCCCAAATGAATTGTACTTTTGAAGTGTCTCTTTTTAACGATTAATTTGAGAGCTTGTGAGTCACTTGGCTGTAAGGGAGAACTTCACTTCACTTACACACAAGAGAATCTGAAACTGAAATAGAATACACACACACACACACACACACACACACATACATACATATATATATATATATATATATATATATACACTCATATATATGCACATACAATTATGCATACATTATTATATATACACACGTCTGTCTTAAAATTATATACATTTTGGAACCAGCTCATTGAAGCAAACCCAATATGCTTATTCACCAAAATGAATTGGACCTCTCAGCGATAGTGGGATTTGTTTTAAAGGATATACGTCAGCGGTTGTAATTGACGGATAGATAGCTGTAGTCTACCCATCAATAGCCTTAGTGTCCTGTTTGAAAGCCTTCAAGGTGAAAGCTGTATTAATGTAATGAAAGAGAGGGGTGGAGAGGAGGAAACCTCATGCAAATAACATACACCAAAAACACATTGCAGCACATCTGCTATAGCTATACAAGGTAAGACATGCAGAAATAGACTTCAGAGAGAGGAAAAGGAAGGAGAAAGGAAATGAAATGCAACGGTAACGGTTAATAGACTCAGAGGCAGATTGCAGCTGACTTAAAGAGATAGTTCACTGAAAAACTCACCCCCATGCCATTCCAAACCTGTTTGACTTATTTTATATTTGCAATATAAATATATAATAAATATATATATATTTATCTTTAGGGTGCAACACAAAAGACAACCATTTTGAACACTACAAGAACAAGGAATTGGGACGAAAGCTTTCACGCTTCAAAAAGGAACCCTTAAAGTATCATAAAAGTGATTCATACGTATCACGTGATATATCAGTCTTCATAAGTCATATGCTAACTTTGTTTGAGAAGCTGACCGAAATTTATGATTGTGAACAAATCACAAATTCTTTTAAATCAGACCTTTTCATTGAATCATTTGATTCAGTTCACAAAAATAGTCTGAATGATTTGTGAATGAATCATTCTTTTGAATTGGATCTTTTCATTGAACAAACAGTTCATTTGATTCAGTTCACAAACAATTCTGAATGAACAAATTCTCTTGAAACATGAATTTTGTTTGGTTTCTTGAACAAAGTTAGCTTATGATTTCTGAAGACTTGGATCAATTGGATCACTTTTATGGTTCTTTTTATTGAATCTCTTGACTCAGTTCACTAATCCGGTCACAGCTCACTGAGGGCGAAGATTTTCAGTGAATAACAACTTGACTCCTAACACAAAAGTATTGTTCAGCTTCAGAACACTGGGAATATAGCAGAAGTCGTATGCACCACTTTTATGGTGCTTTTTTGAAGTCTGAAAGCCTTATGCATTAATGTGCAACCTGCACATTCTTCAAAATGTCTACTTTAAGTCATACAGGTTTGGAACGCATCACAATTTTCATATTGGGCAAACTATTACTTTAAGACCAAAATGGAGACGATTGAGAAAGACGAGAAAGTTGGGCGGAAGAGATTAAGGAAGAAGGATCAGAAGAGATAGAGCGACAGAAACGGGCGGCTGGGAATCTTGGTCTGGTCCTTTAACTGGCTGTCAATGGCAGGAGTAATCTCATCAGGTCGGAGGAGTGCTGAGTCAGCAGCCGCGCTAAAGTGCCTGAGGATGAGTGTCATCTCAGAGGAATTCAGCCTCATGTAATGCAAACCAGCCCGGGCCTGGAGAGCAGTGCTTATAAAAGCCATCTCAAACCCAAACCGCCCAGCCACGTATTACAGCTCCCCGCGGGACCCCGCAGACATTTACTACATTATTTATTTACATTTTGCCATCAGACGCTACGGGAAAAAAAAGAAAACGGAGCGCGGCAGTCCATTAGACGACCCCAAACAAACAGCTCACACCTGAGGGGGATATAAACATATTCATGTTGTTTATTATTAGAGCGCGGCAGCGGCGGAGCGGCAATGTTCACAGGTGTGAGGGAAACGGTTGGTCTTCTCTTTCCCATTCCAGATTTGTGGAAGCCTGTATGCGTTCCGACAGAAACAGCAGCCTGTGATTTTCTGGGGTGTGACACGGAGCATAGAGCTGAAATCAATCTTGGGTAATTAATTTGTGTGTCCGGCAGTCTGGCACTCTGCCCTCTTCTGGCTTCGTGAAGAAACGCGTGTGGCAATATCTGTAAAAATTTGTTTAAACAGAACTATTAAGGAGGCAACACTTTCCCTGCAGCCTTTTGAGGTTTCTTTTTCTCTCGACTGAACGTTGATTATGAATGCGTGTAATAATCGTTAGCTGTGTTTTGTGGGGACATCTCCGCAGATGCTTAACTACGGCAAATTGACGTGGAGGACAAGAGTCAATTACTGATGTTATCTCTCCCGCATGCTAACGTTTATAGGAAGCGAATAAAAGCCAAGGGTGCCAGCATTCTCATCCCGGCCTGTATGGGGCCGATTTACTGCCTGCGTATGCGTGTGTGTGTGTCACACTGCGGTGCCTATCTGAGCTTCCCATCACACTCAGTTCCTCCCAGCACGTTCTGATTAAAAACGCTGTTTATGAATCATTGCTTTATCTGCACTGCTTCGGGACCGGGGTCAGGCTGCAGTCCCTGCACGCTTCACAATTAAACAAAGATCAGATACGGACCTGTGCAGGTTTTTGTTTGCAGGTTTTATTTGAATTATTGATCATAATTGATTGATTGTTGGTTTTGTCAAGCATGCAAGCAGATCTGGCTTCAAATTTATATATACAATAAAAGGGTTATTATCGTTAACTAAAACTAAAACCATAAAATGTTTTAAATAAAAATATAAACAAAGTAAAACTGCAGTGTGATTTCTGTCAAACACAATAATATATTATATACAATATATAACTAATAGGGCTACCCTCTAATAGTCAACTAACCATCAGTCGACTAGAAGAGGCTTGGTCAACCAAGATTTTATTAGTCGGTTAGTCGCTGAAAAAAAAACTCCACAGGAAGTGGCAAAGTCACGCAGTCCGTGAGGGATAGATCGTTAACGGCAGGAAATCCAAACATTTGGCCTAAAATATGGCTTATCACTTGAAACATGCAAGTAGTAGTAGCTTTACAAGTCCTAGATAAATATGCGCTATTATTAGGCGCAATCCATGCTTGTGTGGAAAGCGCGCTTACTGCATGACATACAGGCGCCGGCATGATCACTTGCATTTGACTTAAATTACTCCGTCATTTTGGTCATGCAGATAAGAGTAATGCAAACTGTAAAGTGTCTACTTTTATTTCTGTAATCTCACAATAACAGCAAAATGATGTTCTTTTGTAAAATAATGAAAACAATTAGGATGCAATAGCCTATCTGCCATCTCAGTCTCAGTGAACTTGAGCATGTAACAAAATTAACCGAAACTCAGCATACACTTGCTTCACAGACATGAGAAATGTCTACTTTTAAACTAACCAATTCAAATGGAAAATAAATACTTAGATTATGTAATCCGTATGAAACGTGCATAGGCGTGTCCAATACTGCTGAGATGACGAGTCAGCATCGTTTGCTGAAAACATATCAATAAATTATTAAAATGTTTAGACAGTCTGCTTCTGTTTTTTTTTTTTTCACGTCGAACTCATAATCATTACGTTTGCTGGTGCGCTGTGGCAAGCTTCATGCGTGCGCTTGAGCAATGATTAGGCTATTATATATCAATTAAAGGCTCATTATTATGATTTATGGCTTATTAATATAAATGCGCAAATAGTCGACTAAACAATTTACTATATACAAATTATATATGCATTATTTACTATATGTTTGCTAATATTATTATTAATTTCAATTATTATAGTGATATAATATTATAATATCACCTAAGGGGGATAATTAATCATTTTTATTAAATGTATTAAATTATTAAAAGGGATAGTTAACCCAAAAATGAAAAGAAAATAGTCATATACACCTAGGATGGTGAGTAAATCTTGGGATCATTTTCATTTTTGGGTGAACTATCCCTTTAATACATAAAAAGGCAGCATGACTTCTGCCAAAATTTATATTAATTTATAATGTTATATTATATGTAATGTTATGCTATTATATATTTAGATAATCAAGCAAAACTGCAAACGCTTTTATGGCTTTAATAATCATGCACGGGTAATAACCTACATTACACAAATGTTTTGGAAACTGCCTTCTAGATCCATTTGGCTAAAAAGTGGCCCCTCAGTTTGAACAGGCATGACGCTTCTGGTCCCAAATCCCCATCCGTATATCTCTGTATGTGGTGCCAACCTTTCCATCTGAGAGGGCAAGCGCCAACAGCTCCCATGGCAGCAATCCCCTGAGGCCACTGCCACCCTCCCACCACCCTTCTCTTTCATTCCCGTCCCCACCTCCCATGGCAGAGCCCTCCATCATACTGTCCCGTCTCTCGCTCTCTGCCTGGTTACCATGGCTGGGCCGCTAGGAATGTTTACAGTTAGGGTCACATCATTCTTGTCTGCCCGTCACTTTCACTCTCTTTTATACCCCACCCCCCGAAACACGCCGGCCACCGCGGGTAACTTTTGTCCTCCCCGCCCCAGGGTGGTCCGCACCAGCTTATGAGGCCAATGAAATGGTGCGACCGAACCCTGCCGTGGGGTCACAGGCTCGTCAATATGGCCAGTCTGAGACTCATACAGTGCTTTAATATAAACTCACAGTCCAATCACTGTCTGGCTAGACAGAGCCTCAAAGAGTTCACTGACACAGTGGGTGATGGCACTTGGGAGATGTCTCTCGCAGCTGATCTAAGAGTTTCATTGCCCTTGTTTCTATAGGATGACAAAAGTAGCTAGCAAAAATCCTTATAGTTATTTCTTATAGTCCATTTCAACTTCAGTCATGTAGTAAAAATGATAATGTTTCTGTTTAAATAAGTATAATGAATTTAGCAAAGAAGCACAGCTTTACACCTGCCAGCAACAATTAAGGTGTGCCTGGGCTGTTTATTTGTTCGCTTGCAATTTTACAATGTTAAAAAATTAAGTGGCTTGAACATCAAACAAACAAACAAACAAACAAGGTAAAAGAGGACTGAAACAAATGAGTTTGTCTGAGAGTGCATTACAAACAAAAATAGCAATGACGAAAACAAAAAATATTTTCGTTAACTAACATAAAAATACAAACTCAAGATTACAAAACAACAAAAAACTAAACTGCAACTATAATGCTCCTTACAAAAATGAAAATAAAAATATATATTATAAACCACACTCCAATCCAGAAGGGGACGCACACGGTAATACAACGCTGTTTGCTACCAGTAAAAATCTCAGAAGAAAAAGAGACGATGATCGGTATGTTTACATGTAATCTCTCAACCAGTGTTTCATCTGCGAAGAGATATCAATAAAACATCTTGAGAATAATATCTCGCGTTGCATTACATTTACCTTAGGGATTTAGTGTCGACAGCATGTTAGTTCAGTAGAAAAATGAAATCTAGAGACGTGCATTTTTTAGCCTATTCATTATAGTTACTTAAGCTGTTAGTAATGAAGTGATTATTTAATGTATGTTTAAATAAATTTGTCATGAAAACACAATATAAATTATTATATTTTTTTAATGAATTGGAGTAGAAAATTAATTTTATAATTAGATTTAGAAGTTAATGCAAAACCT
The DNA here is from genome assembly GCA_037101425.1 of Elopichthys bambusa. Lineage (NCBI taxonomy): Eukaryota > Metazoa > Chordata > Actinopteri > Cypriniformes > Xenocyprididae > Elopichthys > Elopichthys bambusa. The sequence continues at coordinate 10,731,297 of CM074433.1, read as the reverse complement.
GCCTTATGTGACATTTACATGTTTTTTTATTTATTTGAGTGTTGATTATTATATTTAAAAAATAAATAGCAACTAAATTTAATAATTTGGGCTCTGATGATAATTGTAACCTTTAATATTTGAGTAATGTTTAAGTAAGGGCTCCCTATATAGTTTACAGCATTAGCAGAGATAGATTTTTTAAAATTATAATTATAATTTATTTAAACACAGAGGCAAAAAAAAAAAAAAACAGTTTAATAATAAAAAAAAGCAACCTTTTGTTTAGTTTTCTCCCCCCTGCTGTACCAAACTCGTACCGAACCATGACTTCAAAACTGAGGTACGTACCGAACTGTCATGTTTGTGTACCGTTACACCCCTAATATAAATATATTGTATATGTATAGGTGTGTATATATATACACACACACACACACACACACAGTCCAATTGTTAACCCCTTAAATAGGCAAAATCCAACCGATAAGTAGCAGTCCTACATATATAAATAAATAAATAAATAAATGTACAGATACCAATACAGAACCTTAGCCGCCACCAGCAGGGGAGGGAGAGAGGAAAAGGTGATAGAGAGAAGGACAGAGAGAGAGAGAGAGAGAGAAGGGGAGGCAGAGGCGGGCAGGAGTAATAAATAAATACAAACAATAAATAATAACAACCCCCCGCTCCCCTCCCAGCCGGCCTGACAAACACCTGCCTCCATTCTACTGGGGGATGCGTGTCTTGCGGCCTGCGACACAGTCAATAAATCGATGGGAGCCTGCTGCAGGCCTCCGGACATATCACACACACACACACACTCTCTCTCTCTCTCTCTCTCTCTCTCTCTCTGATCTAATCCAGTCTTGAGTGCTTCTCTATGAGTGTGGTATCATCTCTGCTCTGTGTGTTGTTGGTGTGTTATAGCTGCATTTACAGAGGTAACTGATGCTCTTTTTTGTCTGTTTACACAAGTGCAGTTGGCAGTATAGGCTGCATTTGTCAATGTAGATATGTGTGTGTGACGATTAAGGTTACAGGCTGCATTTCAGATGCATTAGCATTTACATGACTGCAAAAAACAAACAAGTTCATTTACATTAACAGGGTGATACTGATGTCCGTTTATGAATATATTAATAGCAAGAGGTTGGGTTTTAGGATATGGGTTTTAAATGCCTAATGCACAAACTGGTAACTACAGACTAGAATAATATCCACTGTTTTATCATTTATTACAAAAAACCTTTGTGAAAAGGTTTGCTTTAAAATTGTGTTTATTGTTTTAATTGTAAAATAAATGGCAGTTGTTTTAAAATTTTATATCTAATGCAATGACAAAATTTTACGTACAGTTTTAGTGACATAACATTTACTCAATATTTAACAGTGTAATACAGAACTGATTTAGTGGAGAGCTAAAACTACAAGCTTTTTTTCTTGTACTAGTTGCTAAGTCATTTCTGTATTACAAACTTGAGTAAATGTAGAATAAACACTGTGTAAATGCTCACTGAAGTTTTTTATCAGTTATTGGCTGATCCTGACAACCTCAAAATGGCCAAATGTTGTAACATCCATGTCAAATTATAAATGGTTGTAAATGACAACTAATCTGTAGCAAGAAAGCGACTGTACGTGTGCAAGGGGTATAAATTAAGGTTGCAGTCACCGTGCCATTGAATCTGAGTCTGAACATGCCAATTACACACAATAAATCAGCTATGAGCTCTCACAGTAAGCGAGGGAGTTGTGTGAGCTGGAATAACAGTGCTGAAAGCCTATTATGACAGACAACAAGAACTCTTGATGGACTTTCAGGGATTCGGCAGATCTGTGCATATGTACTCACCTGAGGCTGCTGAGGGATATTTACAAAGCTGGGGTCTCTGGGGCCCACGCTGACAAAGCGCTGAGCGGGAGACGTGCTCGGTGTGGAGTAGGCTGTGGTGAGAATTAAACACACACACAAAATGAATATCAATATTGTATTGGGAGCAGTACAGCTGTTAAGAGAAAGGCTTGATATGGACACTGCGCATGTTTGATGGGAAATTCTATTCATTACAACAACAACAACAAAACACTGTAGATAAGCTCATCTGACATTTGAGACAGTTTATGGTTGGGTTCGAGTATTAAGTATGTGTGACACCAGAGGGGGAGGTTTTGGGATTGTTTAAAATGTATTATATATACATTATATTTATTCATAATAAATAGAGCAGAGGAGGCTGAGTACTCACTTGGTGAGGTGGGGGAGTTGCCCCCTCCCTCAGTGGAGGTCGAGGGAGGTTTGGAGTCTGGCACGGGCAGGGGCACGGGTCGCGCCATTGGAGGAGGTGGAGGAGGCGGCAGCATTGGGGTGGGCAGGAACGGGTTGTGTACCTTCCCTTGACTGCTCCCGTTGGGCTGGATAGAAACAGGACATAAAAAACATGAACACACACCCTGAGTATCAACTTCCGGACACGTATGACCAGAAGGCACAACAGAAGTATCTCACACGTGCGCGTCAGAAGAATGCGCTCAGCAATTTTTTGCTGCTCCCAGTCATAAAAATTCTGCTGCTGTGCACAATTCACTGTTCATAATCTATGACCCAAACTGCACACTGTCTCTCCCCCATCAGGGCCACGTCAGTCTGCCCAGAGCCGGGTCACTCTATCGAACGGGAAAGGGATTTATTAGCCGCACAACCAAATGAAAACTATGTTGTGGAGAAGATGAACCTTCTGTTTCATGTTTATAACGTAATGTATAATGTATGAATGCAACTTTTAGTTTAAATGGCTAGATAACTTTAAAATGTTGTTTTAAGATTGCTTCAAATATATAATATATGCATATGTTTATAATATTAATATTAATACATAATGTAAATTACATAATAGTAAGCATTTATATATATATATATATATATATATATGTATTGTTTTTTAAATATGCAATTGCGCACAAATGAAATGTATACATTAATCTGAATTCAGATTTAGTTCAGTTCTGTCTCAATGACCAATTCAGCATCTAGAATTAGACAAACAGTAACTGTAAAAGCTCAAAACACTACACAATTATTCAAATATGTTGCAAATGTGAAGTAATAAAAGTCAGTACTCAAGGGGGCGCTACAGTTAGAAAATTCTTTACATGTACACTAATTGCGTTATTACGGCAAAACGTCACCATTTTCACTCACTTTAGCTAATTTGTTCAACAAGATACTGTCCGCCATGACAGTAATTGACCTAAAAGTAAAAAACTAACCATAGAAGAAGACAGTTTATGCTAATTTCTAATATAGTGCCTCTCGTGGCAACGTTGACAATGCGACACCTATTTGCATAACATAATGAACTTAATTTATTTTGGACCGTGTGTAGCTAGAAGCATACATAGTTGTGTAGTAGAGTATGTTTAGGGTGTAAATGCTAATCTCATGTGCCTTTCCACATCTTCAGACTTCCGTTTTATGTACAATCCTTCTATCTATGCTGTCATAGTGCCATGAACAAAAGTGCAAAATACCAAAAAGTCACTACGAACAAGACAATGACAGTTAGCCAGCTAAGTGACTACAGGGATACAAAACATGACATGGAATTAGTAGGAGTGTGTGTATGTACAAAAATGCTCCTTCTTACATTAAGGAAGCCCACCTGTCCAGCTTGCTGACCACTGTCAGGGCAGACAAGTTGGACAAACTCCTTGAGCGTCTCCTGGGGGTGGTAGCGGATGGCGTGGTGGGAGAAGTACGAGCCAGGCTGCTGGATGATTGGCGACGTCGGGAAATGAAGACTTGACGGCGTGGCGTGAGGACTCGCTGGAAAAGAGACAAACAGTGGAGCTTGGTCAGAAAAGGATAGAGGGAGAGGAAGGATGGAGAAGAGGGTCTCCATGAAGAAAAGATGGACATTGTGGTGGGTTTGTGCTTTGTTGGATTGCTCATGCAGATGGGGACGTACACACAAAGGTGGAGTGTTTTTTTCATGAGGTGATGCAAAGGGACTTTAGTATGCATAGATGTCATAATTGATTTAATATAAATAAAAATTGGGCTGTGATGGACAGAAAAGTGTTGAATATCTACAGTACTTACCCTCATGTCGTTCCAAACCAGTATGACTTTCTTCCGTGGAAAACAAAAGAATATATTTTGAACTATTTCAACTGTTTTGTCCATATAATGAAAGTCAATGGGGTCCAAAACAACAACATTGAAACACCGTTGACTTTCATTGTAAGGATGAAAAAACATCTTTTGGGTTCTTTGGAAAGTAAGTCATACAGCGACATTAGGGTGAGTAAATAATGGGCCATTTTCACATTTCTGGAGTTCTCAGAAGCGGAAGTGGTCATTGTTGGTATAGTGGTGAATGGACACTACAACAAATATACTTTTTGTGTTCCCATTTGCACCAATAGCAAAAGAGAAAATAGCATTCCTATGACTTTACAAAAGAAGAAAAAATATTGATAGATTGATTATGTTAATCAGCAGAGAGAAAGTCATCGGCTGTTGTATTAGTAACACTCATACAGCAGCATTAACCATTGCACTGTAATTTTGTGCCAAGGTAACAAAACAAAGTAAAATAACATTACAAATAACATAACATTTAAAAAAAAAAATGAAAATATAAAAAACGTTGCAAGATTTACAATGTTAATAACCACTGAAACACATCATCACAGTCTGTGAAAAGCGTCCATAACCGAATTATCTGTTTTGGATATTTGGATTCCCATAAGACTGTCTGACGTATTAGACCTGGCCGTACTTTTATCCCTCACAGTCTTGTTGTTGTCCACATCTAATTAAATGTGGTATCTACTCTGACTCAAAAGGTTTGTGACAGCACACATTCGCACACAATGCATGCACCTGTTCGTAACAATGGAAAAGCACCGCAATAACCAGCTGTTCAGTCAACAACACTTGAAAAACATACAGACAGAGAGCAAAAGAGCACAGTACTTGATACCAAAAGAGTGCCAGATCCTCATTTTGTTATTACAACCGATGCAACTAATAAAATGTCTCAGTGACGTATCGTTCCTCCGCTCTTTCGCACCTTTCTGGCAGGCCTTCGGAGCGCTCTGGGACTGACAGTCCTTTAATGGATCGAACCTTATCAAGTATTTAATTGTAACCGGCACAATCTAATTAGGCGGCTCTTAATAGAGGTAATATTCGGTTATTGGTTATTAGTATAATGCCTGGGATGTGCGGCAGCGCAGGGTCTTTAAGCCTGTGATGTATCGCAGCAGAGTTAATAAGACTCCGCACTCACCCTCTCCAATCTCTCGCTCTCTTTCAGGAGAGATGGTAAGCTGATACTACATAAACATTGTTAAAACCACAGCCCCCTGCTGCAGTAATTCACTTAGCTCTGGCCTTGATTTATGGCTCTGTCAATAGAGGGTGACTGGAAACTCTGGACGCTGGGGCTGCGATGTAGCCATTGTATTTACAGTAATAATGGAATGGACGACTCTCTCCTGCCCTTCTTTTGGTGTTGTTCTCCGTCTTACCTTTCCAGATGCCGTCTTTTCATGGCCTGGCTCTTTCTGTTGGTGGTAGGACGCAAACTTTTATGAAGGAGATGCGCAGACACGTTTGCTGTCTCTTTACCGTCCCTGGCGTATTGGATTAGCCCGAGGCGCTGCCGCAATGACCGACCCCCTCTGAGACACACCCTTTACAAGGCTGAGTCAGGATTTGAGTGGACGACACTCTTGTACTTAGCACAAATGCTAACAAACACATACATTCAGCCCCAGCATACACAAAACTGCTAGTCACGTCGCATAGCCAGTGGTATCTCGTCAACGCAATTACAGACAAAAATCCTCAGAAGCTTTTTATTACTTTGTCAACAATAACAAAGACAATATGAAAAAAGTGCAAAAACGTGCAATCATTTTGATTAACGTGCGTATGTGCACATTTACATTTTGTACACATAAATGTATGTGTCCATACATTTATATATATATAAATATATACGCACTTTAGAATATTTGGTTTCTTTATCATCAACTAAAATGTTATTTTGACTTGAATCAGAGTAAAACACTAAAATTAATGAAAATGATGGAAATGACAAAATAATAATTTAAATTATGTTACTCATAAAAAGATAATCAATAAAACAAAACTGTAGAAATTATCGCATCAATTTTCGTAACCAGAACAGGACTTGTAAACCAACTATCCTAGAGATGGCTTTAAACGGCCTTTTCCATGAAATTCGTGGGTACTATCTGCAATCCAAGAGCTGTCTTAATGAAACACTTGAGCAGCATATGGTTTCTGCTCCTTTATTCTAAGAAGTGGATCCAACTGGCATCGCCACATCTATCTGGAGGCAACATGTTGAGACTGGACCGCTTTCGTGACGCTTTTCCTCGCCAAACAAAACCATTTTTCAAATGTCGTCAATCATTCGTCCTCATGAGGACAAACGCTTACCTGTTCTGGCTTTAAATCATCACAGAGTCGGTCCTTTAGAGCCAAACGAACTGTAGATCAGTGTTACAGTTTTGGTAACCAGCTTACATCAGCTACAGCGAAACCTACCATGTAAATTATGCAAATTGCCACAGTCAATTAGTGTGGAGAAAAACCCCCCACTTTTTTTCTTCTTCACTCGCTGACAGAATCTAAGTGTTGTGGAACGATAGCCAATTACTTAAATGGCTTGCTCCCATGTCATGTTCTTATTCATTTAATGGTGGTTATTTGGACGGAAAATTGCAAGTAAACAAAGTTTGACCATGTCTTGAGTTGTCAAAGCTGCTGGACGACATAATTCACTTTCAAGGCTGTCAACTATTCCGTCTTCAGTGTTTCCCATTGTGTTAAAATGGAGACACCGTCTCCTGTGCCTTAATATTCATGGAGCGCATGGGGAAATCCCCACTGATGTGCAGAAAGAGGCTTGATGAAATAGAAAGGGGTGGTGATGAGACAAATACCAGAACACAAGCGTGAGAGAGAGAATAGCCATGTCTTAACTATAGACACCAGGAGATCATGGGAGCCCCAGGAGAAGAGTCTGATCCTTAGAAATGACTTTGTGCTTTAATAACCAGCGGGTTGTTCTCGCGAGCGTGGCGCCACAGCATCAAATGGTGTTAATGGTCAAAGAGAACCTGGGGCGTAACTTAAGTTAAAACTTAGCCTAAAGGTTTGAGAGGTGCACCATTAAACTTAGTTGAAACATTACCCTATGTGCAAACTAAATATTTACAGGAGCCTCCGACCATGAATAATGGCTGAAAAAATGGAAGAATATCATCATTGGGATCTTTAGACGTGTATTATGTTCACTCAGCATTTTATGAGTGAGAATATTATGAGAATAACTGAGTTGACACAAATGCTCTTCAGCACGAAACTTACTTATGCATGTCAGGTTTCAATAAAAATACATAAATGTATAGTAGTATTTGTTTTATTATTTATTATTTTATTATAAATATGTTTTATTATATATATATATATATATATATAGTATTTGTTTCATTATATTATTTATAAGTATTTTTATTATTCATTATTAATAATGCATTAATAATACATTTTATTTTATTACATATTTATTTATTAAAATTATTAATGTATATGTATTAATTTATTTAAATATTTACATATTTAAATACACTAATTATTTTATTTCAGTGGAAATTAAATTTATTACAGTTGACAGTTACATGAGGCAAAAAATAAAAAAATGAAACCAACCGCAACAACATAAAATTGACAACACAAATTTGGATTTTTTTTATTTATATGTAAACTTCCAGGTTGTAGTATTTGTTTTATTATGTATTATAATTTATTTATACATAATACAATGTTTTATCTATTACTTGTTTAATTTTTTTTCATTATTATGCATTTATTTTATCAATAAATATTTTGCCTATTAAATTAAATTTATATTAATATTTACATATTTATACACTTATTTAAATATACTAATTATTTTATTTCAAAAGAAATAAAATGTATTATTACTGACAGATATGTGAGGCAAGCAACAACAACTTAAGAAAAACAACTGCAACGTGTTAAAATTGACATGCACAGCATTTCAACATAAATTTGGAGGGTTCATAATTATATACAACCAAATTAAGAACAACAATTAGTAGTCACTAAACTCCAAGTTTGAACTTGATGAATTTTTTAAAAAATCCTTACAAACTGCAGGTGCAACCTTTAGCCTGATCTTTGGTCTAAATTCAAAAGAGTTTGAAGGAAAAAGTACCTGTTTGCATTATTTCTAACACTGCGTGGTTTCACTGCTGACAAAAGAGGCATAGGCAGGCCGCAGAGGTAGTGGGTGGCCCTAAAAGTTAGTTTGAGGGGGGTCCAGTGGACACATACCTCCCAAAGCAAATATGGAAATGATAATGATGAGTTGAAAAGGAGGCAGACTCCAGCAGCTGGTTGAGCGCGGCTCCTCTGTTGCCATTGTGCCGCCACCCGCACGTAATAGAAAAGGCTCTGGATTAGTTCCACTTTGCAAATCGTGTTGGTTCACTGATCTTTTTTCTTCTTTTTTTTTTCGCTTTCCTCAACCTTTTTTCCTCGCCGGCCCATTGCTGCCAACTTTCATTGAATGGTGGATTATCAAAATAATAACTAAGGTGATAATAAAAGGCTTTTTTTATGCAATAGGCAACAGGTTCCCATTTCACCCAGTTTGAATAACACCGAAAAGGAGGGAAGAGCAAGTGTTGCGAAGTCGCATGGTCAATTGAAAGGGAGGACAGATTTAGGTGGTTTTAAATATTCTTTAATGGTTTTAGAAAAAGAAGTTTTCCGGCCGCCCCACCTAACCACATAAACCGGGTTTGACTAACGTCTTGAAAGAGAGGGAGGCACTTTAAATCAATCATAGATTCACGGATTTAGCTTTTAAGAAGTACTCTTTAAGGGACGACAAGCCTCGGCGCATATGCATATTAAATTGCGATCCATTTTGCGCCTCACGTCCACGTGAGAATAAAATATTCACATGACAGTGATACCACTTCCAAGTGTGATTTAATACTAACAGCCTCACAAATTAAGTTGTGGTTAATACTTCACCATATTCAAAGTAATTCATGCTGGAAACAGGCCCTTTGGCCCAGTTCTGTGAGCAGTTTAGCTTTATATCCAGCAAATACAGAATATTAATGATAAGCAAAAACAGGTAAATTTACACACAAACCCTTACTTTTGAATAGAGGTCATTGATAACTACAAATTGGAAAACTATAAACCAGCCAACAGGTTGTAAATTCAGGAATCTTGAGTTTATTTTCCTTTAACTCCCATTCACGCAAAGACGGCAATACGTAGCTGCTTGGGGTTTGATTAAAAACTGTCCTTATCTATGACAAAACTATTCACAGCCAGTGACAATACAGTCATGATAACCTGATCCAGGACACCCTCTGATAAAGCCTCGTTCGCTGAGAAAACCAACCCGTGAGTAAGTCACACTCAGTTAAGTGGTTTACATTAAACGCATGTAAATCAAGCAGCTGGACGAGGTGATACACACTGTGGGTTGCACTCGTAAAGTGACCGCACTCACGTCCTTAGTGTATTTGTCAACAACTGTCTGATTTTAACAAGCTACAAATATAACTCTCCCTCACTTTTACCCACACACCCTCAAGCCCAGTTCACACTGACAGCAAAATTACTGGCAAGAAAACAAGCTTCCAAAAAACCTAAAAAAAAAAAAATAAAAAAAAAAGAAACCAAAAATTTCCTAAACTTATATTTTTAGTAAATCAAAAAAAGGATAACCTGTGTAGTCCGATGCATGAATAAATGACTTATTAGACAAATATCTTAAGTGAATCAAAACATTAACATCAAGTTATCATTACCTTCAATGATCGAATATTATATAAAATCAATAAATGAAAAAATATGTTTATAAAGATACAATAATCAGAATAACTAAAGACTTTGGGCCCTATTTTAATGATCTAAGCGCATGGTCTAAAGCGCACGTTGTAAGTGTCTGAATCCACTTTTGCTAGGGAAAAATGGTCTAAAAGGGTTGTCCCTATTCTCTTAATGAGTCATGGGTGTGTTTTGGGCGTAACATGCAATAAACCAATCGGAGTCTCATCTCCCATTCCCTTTAAAAGCCAGTTGCGCTCATGCCATGGCGGATTCGCTATTTACATGGTGGAACTTGTAAGTGGAAAAACTGAATGCTTCTCTAGCGGGGAAATGGATCTGCTCGTGTGAGTTTAAAGCGTGCGGACAGACCATCTATGGGACAAGCCAGGTTTCCACCAAAGCATTTTTATCTTTATGCACACAATAATAATCTTTTACATTGTAATCCTTTTATTTTTAATATTTGGCATGTTTGTGTGTATAATAAGCAGAGTGTACTTGCGTTGTGCACCCACCTATAGGCGCATATTACTAATGCGCTCTTTAAATAACAAAAAAAAAAATATTGCGGTATTTACTTTAGAACAGGTTTCAATTAGTCTATTTCATTTGCCTCAAAATAGCAACGTGCCAAGAATGTGCCTGAACACACCTTGTTTTCAGACCAGCATGCCCATGGGCACACAAATGGATGCAAATGCATTTGCTATTTAAACAGCGTGGCACAGGACGAGCATGTGAACTGCACTGGGCTGAAACTAGCAAAAAACACTTGCGTCACGCCTACCGTCATATTGCGCCAGGTGCATGATAGGGCCCTTTGTGAACCAACTGATGAAAACTTTAAATTGCAATTCTTATTATGATATTTAATTACACATATTAATAAAAGTTAAAACAGTTTTACATAAGGAATGCAATTCAAAGTTTACTTCAGTTGTTTCACAGAACAGGTTGCATTGATTATAAGATTCCTAAAAAACAAACAAACAATTGAACTGCCAATTCTGGGTCTTGTTGCTCATTTTTTTAATTTAAGGATCGCTGTATAATTTACAGCATTAGCTGATAGACATTATAACTACAGTATACCCAAATGAATCAGAACTGAATCAGAGTCAATCTGAATTTAATCAGAATAGAATCGAAACAGAATCAAAATGAACTTGTGAAATGAAACTGAATAAAAACATCCGTATTCCCATTGTGTTGCTGTACTCAAATTGGTTGCATCTCCAACTTTCACTGAAAATAAAAATGACCTCCAGATGCTTCGATACAACAAATCTGTCAGTGTGAACGCCCCTACAGACAGAGTTTGTTCAGACTCTGAGGTTCCTGCTCATCCAGTCTGATCTTACAAGGGGACGCTGTGCGGTGTGAAGGAAACAGGGATTTGAAGGATTGTGGGGGTCCTGCTGGCTGGGATTAGGGGTTTGGGGAAGAAGAGTGGTGCAGTTTGAGGAGGGTGGGGTGTTGGGACCTCACCTCTGGGTCCTGTAATGACAGGTCGATGATGGTGTGTGAATGCCGTTCGGGGGGAAGCGGTCTGCGAAGGCACAGGGCTGCTGAAACCAGACTTCTCTGACTTCTTTAATGTGGTAGGCGATGGCATCCCTGGCAAGAATGATTGATAAGTGCAGTTTAATAACGCAAGGTCATGGAGATACAGGCTGGCGCATAGGAGAGAGAGTGGATAGGAGGGGTGGGGTGGTTTGTTTGGGTGAGTGGATGGGGGTCAAGACAGCAGGGGAGACTGAGAGGCCCAGCGGGGTGTGGCACAGGATACACTACATGGGGCCGAACACTTAATCTGTCCCAGTACAACGCAAGGTCACGTGACTATGTAGTGTCTTGATGTCTTGACTTTAAAATGTCGAACTGACATGCACACTAGGCATGACCTTGTGACCTTTCTCATGATAAAAATATGAGTATGGAGCCCCTAAAGGGACATGGTGATGGGGAAAAAATGATAATATAATTGTATTATAATGCATTGTCTTACAAAACTTTTGTATTCTTTTGCAAAACGTTTGTGTTCCACCGAGAAAACTTTGTTTTCACTCACAAAAATTTGCGTTCCCTGAGAAATTTTACATTTACTCACAAAACTTTTGCATTCCACAAGAAACTTTGCATTCACTCACAAAGTGTGCGTTCCCTGAGAAACTTTACGTTTACTCACAAAACTTTTACATTTCCCCAAAAAACTTTACGTTTGCTCACAAAACTTTTGCGTTCCTCAAGAAACTTTGTTCAATCACAAAAAGATTGCGTTCCCCGAGAAACTTTACGTTTGCTCACAAAAAGTTTGCATTCCCAAAGAAACTTTGTTCAATCACAAAAAGATTGCGTTCCCCGAGAAACTTTACGTTTGCTCACAAAAAGTTTGCATTCCCCAAGAAACTTTACGTTTGCTAACAAAACTTTTGCGTTCTCCAAAAAGCTTTGCCTTCACTCACAAAAAGTTTGTGTTCCTAGTGAAACTTTACATTTACTCACAAAACGTTTGCTTTCCTCAAGAAACTTTGCCTTTACTCACAAAGTTTGCATTCCCCGCGAAACTTTACCTTTGCTAACAAAACTTTTGCGTTCCTCAGGAAACTTTGCCTTCACTCACAAAAAGATTACGTTCCCTGCGAAATTTTACCTTTACTTAAAAAACGTTTGATTTCCTCAAGAAACTTTGTTCACTCGCAAAAATATTGCATTCCCCCTAGAAACTTTACATTTGCTCACAAAAAGTTTGTATTCCCTGAGAAACTTTGTTTGCTGCAAAACTTTTGAGTTTGCTGAGAACCTTTGCGTTCTTCCAAGAAACTATAATATAAAAACTATATTTCAATGTTTTTGTAAGTGAATGCAAAGTTTCTAGGGGGGAACGCAATACTTTGGAGAGAGAACGCAAATGTTTTGCAAGTGAATGCAAAGTTTTGCAATGAAATATCATTTTTCCTCCTATCTCCTACTTTTTTCTTTTTTTTTTTATCACCATGTGCTCTTAGGGGCTGCGTAGTTGACCATAGCTTTGAACCCATAATATTTCTTTAAAGGAATATTTTTTCCTCATCTCCCAATTACTAAACAGTTGGGTCAAATTAGTTCCAATGAGGTATTCCTGATATACAATGAATGTGAGGTTAGTTGTTAATGGTAAAAATGGCGCCTGGAAATGCAAAAACAAAATCAAAAGGCCGTATTTAAAGTATCTTATGCATCTTACCCATGGGCTAGCGGTATGAAATGACGTAGTGATGAGTGAAAGAGTATGTGGTGGAGAAAAAGAAAGAGAAAGCTGAACAGACACGGAGGGAAAATGAGTTAAGGATGCAAAGCACACAGCATTCACATTCACAGTCTGGCAGGCAGCCTTGCTTTGGCAGGGGTTAATGCGAGCAACAGTTCAGATGCACAGGCTAACATGAGCTAACTGAGAATGACTGAAGTCTGTTAGTACATGCACAGCCACGTTATTTCAACTCCTCTCTCCGGCATTGGCGCTCCCATACTGCCTCGCTTCACTCTAACTCTCACTTCGGGTTTAAAATAGACAGACGTGAGGGAAACCCATGGCCGATTAGCCACTTGAGGTTAGGAATGCAAATTGATAAGAATGAACTGCAAATAGAAGGGGCAATTAGGAGGCACCGCAGTCCTATTTGTCACCCAGTCAAAGTGTTTAGTCCATTCTTCTGCACTGGGACAGGATATAAGCTCTGGTCTTATTTCTTCCCGAGAGCAGTCCACCCACACCCCCACCACCCCAGAGTAACAAGTTCATCTGGATGCTAGCAAATGACTTTTAACTAGTGCAATTCAATCACGTGTGATTAAAGTTGTATTAATGGTTTTAGCCGGCAGCCCTCACTCTCCTCGCGCTGTCCACTGTACATCACAGCACTGGTGTACGGGACGCCCCCACAGCCCACGACCCTATACAGAGACCTGTTATAAGTCAATTGTGGTTAAATTAGTCTATCTGGAGTGATTTACTGCATAAACACACAGTATATTTGATGGCGCAAAGAGGCAGGCTAAAGGCATTTTTAAAAGTTTTAAGAATGGCATTCCATTCTAGAATTGCGAAATTTGAATTGTTGCGATCAAATATTTCAGTGGTCTTTAAATCTTCAGCTCTGATTTACTTGCTAGTGCCCACCAGATTTACACTTTGTAAATGAAAAATATATTTAAAAAAAATACAATTTGTAAGATTAATGAAAAACAAGATATGTGGGACAGATGTTCAAAACATTATAATTAAAATGAATTATTATTAATATCAATACTATATTATTTTTATTTAGCATGTTCTGTTATGCAATTTTATTATTACTGTTATTACTATTAACAATAATAATAAAAAATATGAAAAATGTAAAATATTGCATCAGAGAATATCCCAAACATTCATATTAATGTTAACATTTATTAATAATAATGTTTTGAGTGCTTTCCCATTCAAAATAATAGTGATCAAAATTTAACAATAATAATAATAAAAATGAAAATACTGCAACAGAATATCCTTGGATAAGGTAATATTAATGTTAATATCGATAAATAATATTTTGAGTGCAATAAACAATAATAATAATAAATTATCGACAATAAACACAGCACAAGGTGTTCCACTATTACTGTGATATGTTTTAGTTTTTTGCCTTTTGACTTGTTTTTAGATATGGGAAGGTAAATTGTGCAGACGCAAGTGTTTTGGTGCATTTCTGTGTGCATGTGAGTGATCAGAAGTCATCTTTGGTTTCTCCAGCCCTCGCAGACTCCTTCCCCTTTCAGGTGCAAGAAAGAGAGAGAAAACAAGATGGAAAGAAAGAAAGCATCTCTTCCCAGCATCAACGATACGTTAGAGATGGGCTTAAAGCCCTTTGAAACTTAAATGGGTCACTTTAGATCATGGAAAGGTCATCTAAGAGGTCAATGAAACCAGGAAGAGATGATCGCTACTTGAATACGAATATGGTGAACGATTTTAAGGAAGCCATCAAGCACATTTAGCACAGCTTACCAATATTTTCCAGTCTTCATTCATCAAACACACACAAAATTCCCCATTCAGCTGTTCTCATTTTCTCCTCACACTCACACGTTCAGTGCAGAATGCTTCAGAAGATCAATTTCAATGAGTACGCTGACAGCGGTGGAAGACAGAGCCGAGTGGAAACATACAGTGTCATTGTGACGGACTCATCAAATATATGTGAAGCCCAATGTAACCAAAACACTACTCACCCGAGACCATGACACAGACGAAAGAGATGTTGATAGAATAAACAGACAGAAAGTGGTGGAAAAGGGAATGGAGCGAGGGATAATAGGATAAGAATCACACATATATACATGCACACGCTGTCACAGGCCAGTGCAGAGGAACAGAATAACATTCGCAATTGCTAAAGCTATTTCTTTGGGTACTCTGGATATCTTATTTACTGACTAATCTATATTTTAGCTTATCCAAAGTCACGTTGATTGCCTGTCAATCATTCTGAGTGTTCACAGAGCAGTTGAAGTGAACTGTTCAAGTTTAGCACCAAACCTGACTTCATTAGCAGTTAGCTTGTCACACGAGAATCCTATTTTGTTGTAATGGCATTATACTCAATTATACTATAGTTTTCTGTAGGGTGGGGTTTTGGAAAAAGGGGGGATGTCTAATTAATGTGGTTTGGTGAAAGTTTTGAGATGTTTAGTGCTAAATTCAGCATCATCAACAGGTAGCTTGTCGCACAAAAACTCTATTTTGTTAACACTGCTTTTGAGAACTCTGAGATGATGTGTTGCTGTCTGATTCAGGTTTTCCCACAGAAGTTCAAGAACAGCTAACATTGCTTTTAAACAGATTATTTTAGAATTTGTTTTGAGCACTTCAATTATGATTATAGCCCTAGAAGCTAGTTTGTTGCTGGTCTAAGGTGGTCCACCAAATCTAATTAACCTGACCAACATGATCTACCAGGTCAAAGCAAGGTCTATCAGCTACTGGACCCACTGATAACCATGTTTGGACCAGCTACACAGCATATAGGAAGCGGTGTTCTTTGATTGAGCTCTGGCAAGGTTCTTAAGGGGACATTTCGGTGCCTGTAGCGTGGGGAAGTCAAAAGAGAAAACAGAATAAAAGCTTTGGGTTGGCGGACAGTTCTCTTTGATTGTGTGTGTGCAAGTGTCTGTGCTTGTGGTGGACTGGGCCTGATGTCTCAGAGTGAGTAATGAACACTTGAAAAGGTTCTGTCAGTTGGAATCAAAGCCTGGCTGTAGTCAGCACTTTCCCTTCCGAGGCGTTATTACACACTGGTACCGGTCCTGGCCCGATTCTCCTCTTCCCTCCCTTTCTCCCTTCCTCACGGCTGACAAATTGACGGAACCCAGACGGGCAAGGAGGCAATTCTGTATTGAGTGCGTCTCTCTGCTGCTCTCCATCGCTCTCGTCCTGTAGCGCTCGCCGTCCCCTCCGGCACATCAATCAGTGCTGGCCCGACTGCAGTCGGCAGTGAATCTGCCCAAACTAGTCTCAACACATGAGACAATAATATAATAATGTAATATAATTTTTAATATTGTAATATTAAGAGTTTAATTTAAAAAATGTAATTTGTTTTACATTTTTTTAATTGTAATATGTAATGTAAATATGTAACATCTAATAAATGTTTAATATATATTTAATTAAATGTGAAAAATATTTAAATATTTAATTATACATAGATCAAAATATTTAAATTAAATTTATATAGATTGTTAAATATCTATCTACATTAAAATATATAGATAAAATATAAATTTTTCACTAATTGTGATCATTGTATATATATACAAATATATATATACACACACAAATTTGTGTCCTCATAAATCACAAAAACACACATATGTGTGTGTGTGTGTATTTGTGATTTATGAGGACACAAATTTGTATAATGACATGGGTATTACACTGGTATTACAACGTAAACATGAAATATGAGTCCTCATATTTAAAATAGCTTTAAAAACATACTAAACAATGTTTTATTAAAAATGTAAAAATGCAGAATGTTTTCTATGATGGGTAGGTTTAGGAGTAGGGGTAGTGTAGGAGGATAGAATGTACAGTTTGTACAGTATAAAAACCATTACGCCTATGGAATGTCCTCACTTAGACAATCCTGTGTGTGTATACTCCTGGGCAAAAAAATGTTCCAAGCCCAAAATGGCTGAACACTAAGCTTTTAATGGTCTTAACCACAAATTATTGGTCAGGAAATTAGCAAAATTTAAGCAAATGCACTACTTAAAAAGCCATTGCTGTCTCAGGAAAACATCAAAGACAGAAAGTTTTTGGCAGAATATGGGAAGTTGTGTGTGGCCTGATGAATCACAATGAAACACCAGTTGCTTGGTGATGCTCCAGAGCACTGTCTTCAAAAATCTGCTGAGAAATATAATAATAATAACTGCATCTCTACCACAGTGAAGCATGGAGGAAGAGGTGTCATTGTGTGGGGAGCCTTTTAGCTGCTGCTGTTGGTGAACTACTTCACTGAGAAAAGTCATTTAATGCTTTGAGTACAGGAGAATATTGCAGAATGGCTTGTTTCCCACAAATGAAAAATTGTTATCTAAAGAGGAATGATCAGATGTTATTAACAAGACAAAACTCAACCCAAATTGCAAAGACAACCAAGAAGTGGCTTGAGAAAAAAATCCTTCAGGCTCAAGTTTTGGCCTTTGTCAGAGTCCAGATATGAACCCTATAGTAAATATTTGGTCTCACATTAAACTCAAACGAACTGGTGGACATTTTTTTTGGATGAAAGCCATCAACATTGAGTGGAACAACAATGGCCTGTAAAAAGCTGGAAGGCTATTCCGTGCTAAGTTACTTTATCTACAGTATTTGCAATTCTTGCTAATTTCCTGACCAGTGATTTGTGCTTAAAATGGTTAAGACCATTAAAAGACCAGTAAAAATTGACATTTTTGGTTTGGCCCTTTTTTCTTTTTTGCCCAAGAGTTTTATTATTGAATTTTTTATTAGATGTTAAATGTTAAAATTGAATGTTAAAATTTTTTTATTTTTAGCTTTTGAGTAGGTGGTGAGGGCTATAACTGCAGTACTCTATCTGCACTGACACTCGGTTACGTAGGTCACCCCGTGGTCCCTACACCGGCCTATCACCTGACACCCGCTACCTGAGCAATGACAAGCATGCTGCTGCCGCGGACATACTTTCGAAAGGCTGACTAATTTTAAACACATAGCGAAAGTCTCCACTATCAAATAAAGATAGGAGAGGCCCGCACACACATATATAAACACAAACACACAACCAACACACTCGGGGTAAATTCATGGAAAGGAATACAAATCAAACAGATGGCAGGCATAACAAGAGCTTGAGATGTCACAGTCTTTTTGATGTTCAACACCACGGCTGAAAAATGGATGCAAGCGGCTGATTGGACGAGAAATGTGATCCTGTCATGGACGAGCGAGTGATCCGGAGGTCAAATCACACTCCCTTTCTCTCTCACCCTCTTAGTTTACTCACACATTCCCTCTCACATTTGAGAAAATACACACTGGAACAGACTCTCACTTGCTTGGTGCTGAAGCAACCGTGAAAAGCACTTAATAGTCAGACACAGCTCTAAATCGCACATTTAAATATGTTAGGGATGTGTCAGAAATGTGGACTAGTCAACTAATCGTCCAATAACCAAGCAGCCGTATATATATATATATATATAAAATTATATATAATATATATATATATATAATTTTACAGGACTTCTGTACAACTAGTTTTGAAAATACATACTTTTTAGAGGACTTCTGTACGACTAGTTTTGAAAATATATACTTTTGCACATCCCTAATATAATAATCACAACTTCTTTAGACATTGCGTCCTCAAAAACACAAAGACACGTCACTTTAACGCAATTAACTCAACATTTCCAGATGCACCATTTATGGATGTGGATGACATCATGCACACATACAAATCATAGGGATATAATGGGGCAGGGGGGTGCATGTCATTTCACGGGAAACATTCTTCAGATTTTTTCTGTTCCTTTTTTTGTGGTAAATGTGGCTGTGGGGGGAAAAGCTGGTGGGGGAAAGAAAATCATCTGAATTGAACAACACCAAAAAATAAGATACGAAACAACAACGACGACAAAACTAGACAGCACAATGGACGAGCTCCTTTTTTTTGGGTGGGGAGGGAAGGTGAGGTGTGAAGGGTGACAACATTGATGTAGTTTTACCTTGTCTTGAGATGAACGAACTAGCTAGCGAGCCACGCAGTTTATATCCAGCTTTGAAAGACAAGGAAGGAGGAGAAAGAAACAAGGAGGGACAAAAGAACAAAAAAGGTAGGGTGAATAAGAGGTGTAGAAGCAAATGTGCAATACCTTAGCAGTTCAACCATTCATGTCAGATATGATGTGTCTAGAACCTGTCAGACAGCCACACACTCAGATTGCACACACACACACACACACACACAGTCTTAGGGTTTCCTTCTCTGGATTTTCCTGACTTTCTTCACTGTCTGACTGTATTCTTCCACAGGTAGTGGTCTGTAAACAAAATATGTCTACACGGCATTCACAATGTTTTATTGTAATAGTGTTCTCTTTATATTATGACGTATATGATTGTCCCAATCATAGTTATTAATGTTGTGCATTGCTGCGCTGAAGCTGAAGAGCTGAATGAACACCGAATGAATGAAACTTAAGAGCTTTGCTAGCGGGTTATTTAACTCAACCAAACACATCCTTTATGAGATTAATCAGATATTTATACAACATAAACATAGTATTACAACTTAAATCTGCACAAAATGACGTGAATGCGCAAGTGAACTAGAACAAAGTTACGTGCTAGTCAGAATTCATTTTTATTACAATAGTGATCTCATTATTATGTTATGTAATATGACAGTCCTGATCATAGTTATTAATGTTGTTAGTATTATTGTTTAAAATGTAATTATCATTAAAACCATGTTTGATTATCGCGATTTTGAAAACTCAACGGTAAATCCTGTCCAGCCAGCATCAGTCTTACTCAGGCGCAGCTTGCAAAATTGTTTTTTGTACGAGAAGACATGGCGGAAGGCAGTGACAGCACTTGGGAGATTTTTCAGACTTCTAAGAGGGCCAAATCTGAGGTGTGGTCAAATTTTGGCTTTTACAAAAGTCCTGAGGGAAACTTAATCAGGTATTGTCACCCTGTCTGCAGAACATGCCAAAAGAAAGTCGCTGCAAAAGATTAATGAGATTAATGTTTTAAAATCTTACCAGTTAATAAATCCATTATGTAATTTTAATACCGTTTCATCTGTAATATTATATTTAAATATTTCATATAACATTTTAAACATATTTAAAACATTATTTATGTTATACACTTCTATGATAATATTATATACAAAAATATTTTAAAATAGTTAATATATGAAATCAGTTAAAAAAGTGAAATGTGTGTATACTTAAAACATATAAATATATTATTAATCTAAAAATATAATATAATAATATAATAAGTAGCATAAAATATAATTATATAAATACAAGATGCATTATTTTATTTTGTATTAATATATTTATGAAATATAAAAATATTCTATACTATATAATTTACAATTAAATTTAATTTTCTATAATATTTAAATATTATATTTCTAATTAAATTTATCAAGTTAAAATTCATTCATTGTAAATTACCCAGATTTCCTCTAAAAAATATATGCGGAAAGTGTAAAAAACTTCTGGGCAGTGTAATTAACAAATTACCTTTTGACACAGTGAATCATAAGTCATTACTTTCGTTGCGTTTGCTCGAGAACTGGTACTAAATGCCTGTTGGAACTGTTAAGTACCAAAAGAATCAGTAAATGAATCATTAATGAACTAGAGTCTTTAAGTGGAATTGGAATCAGAATCATTCAGTTTCTTGAATGATTCTCTTAATCATGCCCACTCATACCCTGCTTTAGCTTTGTCCTGACCTGGCTATAATATGTGATGCATGTTTTCACTCTATCTCTGTCCACTATGCGGTTTCTGTTTCTAATATGGAGGGAGAGCGAGTCTTGATTGAAGATGCTTTGGAGCAGGACAGATTTACAGTCCTCTGCCCTGTGGCAATGCGGCGGGGTTCATAGGACATTTGCACGCGTTCCAGAATGAATCAGCACTCAACATTCAAACCCACACACATACGCTGTCTTACGGGACCCTTCATACATTGTTAGCATTATTAGTAGACACATGGATATGAAGTTAAATGAGTCTGTATCTATAAGCCATCTATGGTTAACTTCTGGGATGGACTAAGGGGGGCAGGCGCTGTAAATCTTTAAAAAAGAAAAACAAATGAGGTGCCATTTGAGTTTGAGGGTGCCATCTCCAAAATGTCATACCCGTAGAGACGGATCAGAGATGCTGAAACCCCTCCCCCAAAAAAAGAAGAAGAAGAAGAAACAGAAATAATCCCCACACAGCTGTTACCGTCCCACAACCAGCACACACCACAGGATGCACAAACACACACACACACAGCAGATCCGATCGCTCGCTCTCCACCCGCAACCCCACAGTGTGAGAGAGTGTGAATATATGTGTGCGTGTGTGTGTGTGTGAGGCTGGCTTTCAGGGTGGACGGTTACCTGGCTCCACTTCATGCCAGCTGCTGGCTTGGCTGCCGCTGCCAGGCGAGCGTCCCTGACCTGGGTAGTAGGACTCCTCTCCCGGGCTGTCCACCTCATCCTCCATGCATTTGATACGCTTTGCAGAACTGTGTGACAAAAAAAAAGAGAGTGGATAAATAAAATCAAATGCACTTCATTCTGATATAGGCAACATTAAACTGCATTCAGAAAGCATTTAATGTCTTAATGTGATGTATTTTAGGGGCGGGGCTTGATTTTACCCATTAGGATGTGATTGGATAATGAAAAGTGTTATGATATTATTTATTATCATTGTTTTTTCCTCACCCACACTATTCTGTAAATAATACATCTTTTATTAAAGAGATCCATATGTTTTTTAATAAATTAAGTTATAAATATGAAAAAAATTAACGTCAATAAATATAATCTATAAATAAAAATATAAAATATGCAAAATAAATAAAGCATACAAAATGTATTAATTTATTTATTTATTGACAAATCATGATATGTATTTATTGTAATATTTCATGAAATGTATGTTGACAATGTATATATTGATAGTTTTAATGCATCAAGATAAAGATTTAATAATTTTGCACGCTTAGCCATCAAAATAAATAAATTAATTAATAAATAAATTCTTTAATTGGATTTAATATAAATATATATATATTATGTACACATACACAGCTTTGTTTACAGCAGAAAGGTTATTTGAGGCAAAAAAAGTTTTATTTTTTATTTTTTAGAATAGATATAATTAGTGTAGAATTATGGTTTAGTCTGGTTTAGAATTATCTTTGTGGGGACTCTCCATAGACTTAATGGTTTTTATACTGTACATACAACTGTATATTCTATTCCCTTATACTATCCCTACCCCTAAACCTACCCATCACAGAAAATTTTCTGCATTTTTACATTTTCAAAAAAAAAAAAAAAAAACCTCATTCTCATACTGTATAATTTATAAGCTTGTTTCCTCATTGGGGACTTCAATTTAGGTCCCCACGGTGAGTCCCCATGAGTCTGTGTGCATTCAGGTTGAAGTCCCCACCGGGATAAACACACACACACATTCAAGAAGTAAGGAATCACTGGAGGCTGGTGGTCATGTGTGTGTAAGTTATCTGCTGTAAGCTGAGCTCTGACATTTATTTGTTAATGTAAGGCCTACTGGTGTTTTTCACTCATAATCGCTTAATTAGTTTCTAGCATACAGCCACACACAGGGTCCTTATTCCAGATGTTTGCTTTGGCAGGCCTGGCTGAAGAGGCCACTGAAGCATGTGGGCAGACGCACACATGTACACACACAGATGCATGTGAGCGTGCACACATGGCCTCAAAAGCCTGCGAGTCAGTGCTCAGTGCTCTAAACTACAATGTTGTGAATCAAAGGCACTTATAAAGCCCAAAAACAATGTAACGTCCACTTACTGATGAGTGCATTCTGTCATATTCAACAAATGTACTTCATGGAAATGACTAAAATGAACATACACATGATGATTGTTGTATTTTCAAATGTGTATTTTACATATTCGCAAAATGTTTATGTACGTTTGTGTTCGTTGTTGATTTTAGGTATGCTGCGTTATGTAAAAGTGACAGCGAAATTTGGCCCATCAATGAAATCATAGTGACCACTTATACGCTGCATTTCAGCTGTGCACACACACATGTCCAAACATACACGCATCTGTCTACACACCTCGTGTGCGGGGGTGCCACGTAGTGCGGTTTAATATTGGGGACCAGTGTCTGTGTGTCTTTGTGTGTGTGTGTGCACGTGACTGGCCTGTAGGCTGAGCGGGGTGGCGGAGGGAGAAGGTTCCAGGTGGACACACATATGCTGGAAGCTTGTGTAGCTCAGACTCCTGCAGCTTCTTCGAACGCTCAGCCAACACATCAATCTCTGCCTCGGCTGATTAATTAAGACTCAGAGTGAAGGAGAGAGAGTGTGTGCGTGACTTTTGAGTGTGTACCTGCTAGAAGAAGTGCTGGGTAGGGGGCGCCTCATGGCCCCAGGGCTCATACTGTAGTAGGAAGAGCTGTCCAAGTCTGCCAACGAGAAGTTGGGCCCCGTCCCTGCTGCAATGGGCGCTGCCACACACAAAAAAGAGAACAAAAGTCAAAAACTGTGAATAAAAGTCAATAACTGTGAACAGAAACAATCTGAAGCATCAGATCTTGATGCATTTCGTCTAAAAAAAAAAAAAAAAAGTAAAGCTAAAGTCCCTTTTTGGAGCAAGTTGGTTCACTCAGCAGCCATCTTGGCTTAATGGCAAGCATTTCAATTACAAATTAACAATAAAATCTGACAACAACAGTATCATAAACTGCTGATTTAGCTCACACCAAACACATTTTTAATGTTAGTCTAGCTAAAAATAAAACCTTCAAAGATATATAGACAGACAGATAGATATATACCTGTAGATAGATAGACAGACAGACATATAGACAGAGAGACATATAGACAGACAGACAGATAGATAGACAGACAGACATATAGACAGACAGACAGATAGATAGACAGACAGATAGACAGAGAGACATATAAACAGACAGACTGATAGATAGATAGACAGACACAGATAGACAGATACCTGTAGACAGACAGACAGACAGACAGTCAGACAGACGACAGATAGATATAGACAGACAGAGACAGACAGACAGACATACATACATACAGATAGACAGACGATAGATAGATAGATAGATAGATAGACATACATACATACAGATGATATAGATACAGACATACATACATACAGAGAGACAGACAGACAGACAGACAGATACCTCTAGATAGATAGACAGACGATAGATAGATAGATAGATAGATAGATAGATACAGACAGATGATAGATAGACAGACATACAGACAGACAGATGATAGACAGACAGAGAGACAGACAGATGATAGACTGACAGACAGACAGATAGACAGATAGATAGATACTTTTATAAAGAAGGTTAACACACAATTACTTAAATACTTGTACTGGTTACAAAACTTTCCTTCTAGAGCGAGTAACCACAAGTTGCAAATCCCCCTTGCCCCTTTCTGTAGGTCATCAGTGAGCAGCGCTCTATCAAACGCCTTTGTCATACAGTACATAAAGCCGTGATGCCTCTTTATATTCATGGTGACTGAGACCACTATTTTTTGATGAGGACAGCACGAATGTGTAAGAGAGTGGCCCTGGTCCTGCATACATAATAAGCCGGGCCCAGGCGTTAAGAGAGAGATGTATGTATGTGTGTGTGTGTGTGGGGGGGGGGGGGGGGGGGGGGGGGGGGTTGTCGAGAGTCGGGCGGACGACAGCGTGGAAGACTGTGATAGACACGGTAATGGGCTGCCTAATTAACATTGGAAGAGGACACAGCTAAAGGGGCAAGTTGGACCAAGGGAGGGAGAGAGAGACGGTGCACAAGCCAACAAGCTAAAAGTTGGATACGTAGGAAGTGAGAAAGGAAGTGCTATAATTTCTGAGTCATCTCTTTATGTTAACTTTTTTTTGGAGGGGGGGTGGGCGGTCCTTCGCTCTAATAGAAGTGGTGGCGCGGATTATTTATGACGAGCAGTAAAGCCGGCTGCATTTGCATGGCTAATAGTAGGATGTGAAGTAATTTGTGTGAGAGCTAACCTGGGCACTGGGCTGCAGTAACTCAGCCGGCCCTCGATGCACACACACATACACACAAACGCGCCCTCGTGCCGAGAGCGGCCGGCCCTGCTGCTGCAGTTTGGGTAGAAAAATGACCACACTGCAGTCTGTCTGACTGGAATGGAAATCAATCATAAAGGTAATCCGCAGTCTCTACCTCTTAAAGGCTTTATCAAGTGCTTTCGCTTGGAGGATTCCAAATGAAGCCTGTGGCTATCAGGCCAGCATTGATCTCTCTCTCTCGTCTCTACTTTCCCTTCTGTTCTCTCTCACTCTCTGATCTTTACTGCTTTACCTTTCAAGTTGCTGGGCGCAAAGTACATTAGCAAAATGTTTCAATCTATTCTATTTACTTAGTGCAGAGGAATGGCAGTGCAGTGTGTGGCTTTACTTAGCTATGCATCGGGGACAAATAAAATCAGCCACACAAGTTCCCTAACCTGACGAAAACTCCCTTGGGGGATGTCCACAAAGGTAATTTGATCATTTATGATAAAATTATGGTTATTTTTAACTTAGTTAGATAACAGAAAAAGGAAATCTTAATACAAAAATATTTTTTAAAATTACATACAAATTTGAATTAATTAAATATCTCTAATATTTACAATTACGGTACAGATATATCATGCATCCCTGCTTAAACATGTAGTAAGTTTTGTAGATAGCAAGGTAAAAGTGTAGTAAAAGAGAACCAGGCAAAAGGTTTTTAGACTGAAGGCCGGCAGGTTACAGGAAGTTTGTTGTTGGGACAGCAAAGTGACCGAGTCTACTGGACGTGGCAGAGGTTTTTTGGTGTAGTCTCTTGTCTCAAGGGTTGAAAATCCCTTTTAACATACACACACAAACAGACATACTCCTCCCCTCCACCCAAACACTGGCCGCTAAAGCATCTACAAAAGCTGGGGAGGCTATTCATTTGAAAAGAGCAGGGGGAGGAGGAAGAGAAAGAGAGAGAGGAAAAAAAAAAAATCGGCTTTTGTTCGGGCCGGATTTTCAAATTGAAGCATTTGACAACAAAGGCAGTAGCAATCAACTTCAAAAACCCTGGACGTCTGTTCACCCCGTCTTGCCTCCGCCTTACTCCTCATTGCTTTATTGAGCGAGAGGACTGTGGTGTGATGGGATCTCATCTAGAGCTGGTCTAAAGTTGGTGAGCTTTGACAGGTCTTCAGTGGGGTTTTCTGCTGGATCAGCTCCTGTGTGATTATAGACCTACAGCATAGGTTCAGAGTTCTCAGTCTGGAGAAGAAGGTTTGCATGGGGCCAGACCATATGCGTTCACCATTAAGTTTCCCATCAAATCAAATGAGGAGACAAAAGGCAGCAGGAACCTTGCTGGAGGAGTCTGTAGGTCGGTGTCCAGTTGAGGGAGGTTAAGAAGTAGAAGAGAATGTAGTCCTGGACTCAGCATATTACTACTCCTGTTAAAAACACTGAAGAACAGGACTAATAATCAGCAGGTTGCTCAACTGACACCTGCAATGAGTGAGCTATGTGCTATGATCATTGTGCACTACATGTCACTTAAAAGTACATCAATGATCGTCTTTATAACTTTATTAATGTGAAAATGTAGGACATCTCGCGGCAAGTTAGCGTTTATAAGATTCAATCCCTGTGTGTGTATTTCGCTGCAGATGGCACTGCCCACTGGCAGGCTTTGGCCCAGTGTTGGCACAGTGCTGACAAGACTGGTGGGCGTATCCCCACCGGTGCTGCTCGGCAGTGTCTCTGCCGCGGCGGCCCCTCTCCTACTCCATAATTCATCTGCTCCCCCTGTTCGGTCATATGGCTTAATGGTGCGTGCCAGCGCCCGGCCTTCACCCAGGGATTTCCAGGTGTCCCTGCCCCTGGACCACACTGCCTTGTTGCTTGCCAACATTTCTGCGAGGCTCTTGCAGGCGCACTAATAACAATAACCTCATCCTAATCCTGTATCCTCTCCTGTCTCTTTCTGTAGCCCTCGCAATCTCCTCTGGAGAGGCTCTGAGTGGGCGGCAGCAACAGTAAAACTGGCTCACATACAAGTCCTCTTGCTCACCTGAGCTTGAAGGTGTGCCAAGCTGTGAAGTGACAGTGTCTGACTTCATACAGAGGCCAGCTGTAGCGAAGAAACAAACTCTAGGTAATAGAGGCTCTTCCTGGGAACGTTTAAGAACACAAACACTGTAAGACTCAAGAAGGTAGAAGGGAATAGCTGATGAAGGAGGAGCAGAGGGAGGGAGGAGGATATGGAAAGGTGGACCCAATCTCTGAAATTACCCCAGCTTGATATCGACTGGCCAATTATGTGGAGTTCCATTTACAAAAACGTAGCTGTAGCGGCTAACTTTATGGAGACTTTCATTTCGCTCTCCCCTACTCCCGACCGCCCCTCCTTCTCTCTCTCGTTCCCTTCCTCTCCTTTTTTGTGTGGTGCTTTAATAGGATATTGATCGACAGAAGCAGATTCGATTGGGCTGCCACTGAATTGTGTAATGGGTGCACAAAGCCAAGGTCATAGTGTATAGTCAGGGAAGAGCTAAGGCAGCCCGTTGTCCATTCAATATCACGACCTTTCATCTTCCGAACGGGCACGAGCCTGCACTCAACCCCTTCCCCATTCGCTTAAATAAATCTGCCAGATGCTCCCACACAGAAGCCCCGACGGAACTCCTCTGGGCAATTCATAGGCCACTTCAGCACACCTCTTCTACCCATCTTCCAATCTGGTGCACTTACCCTATTCACTTCAATCAACAGCATCATCTCGGTGCCTTCCACAAGAAGCTACCAAAGTCATGAGTGTGCATGCATACAGCACTTTAATTCACAGCCACTCCATCGGGAGCAATCCTGTTAGAGGACTTATGCTAACTGTGGGCTTTGCTGACTGCTGAACTTCTTAGATGGTATTGGCCATTAAAGAAGGAAAGAGGTTGATGCAGGAGGGTGAGACAGTCAACTCTCCCGCCATTTCGCAGAGGGTGGAACATGAGGTGGAGTTTTCAAGAATTTCTGCTGAGGTGACTTGTGGACTATTGTTGTGAATTACTGCAAAATTCAGAATTGAAGAACTGGCTGCCTTTCGATTCACGAGTGTGAATTTGAATGAATGGCCCAAAGAAACTTAAATTGGAATTATAATAGAAATTATAGGAAGGGGGGTTTACAGAATTGAATGAAATTCAACAAAAGTGATGCATTCTGGGAAATGCATATCTATCTATCTATCTATCCATCTTTCTTCAAGGTTTCAAATGTTTTTTAAAAAATTTAAACAAGCGAACATTCAAAGTTTTTGTTGACAACTTTTGTGGGCCACGGTGGAAGAATTTCCCAGAATGCATTACCTGTGTTGAGTTTCTTTGAATGGCACTTCACTAAATTCTTCTTCCTGTGGGACTCAAGTGTAATATGCTCTTTAGACCCACATTGGCAACCCCCTGCTGACTAAAAGCCACTGGACTGTGAAGAGGAGAGGAGAATAAAGAGAATTATGGGAAAAAGAGAGCAGAACACTTTGATTTGAATTGAACATCCAGCATATGCCACCCAGCATTTGCTTTTCTTCTCAGTGTGTCACAGATGTTAGGATAAAAGCCAATCTCTCTGCAGAGCTGGATCAATTATGCATATTCCTTAATCTTGTTACCATCATACGCCAGGAGTTCTGATGCAGCACAGTACTGGCTGAGTTTTAATATCTGTCTTCCTCTCTCTCCCGATACCCTTCATCATTTTCCACATCCATCACATCCTTTTGCACCACCTCACACTTGCATGCTGGACTCACGTTGACCCCTGCATTTCCTTCCTCCCGTCTGCTGTCACGCCGCCAGAATGTGGTGGCACCCAAATGTTTGTTTTCTCCAGACGCTGTCTTTGCGTTGGCAGACACTTTGAGGGTTTTTGAAGGCAGACTGCGAGGTGAGACCACGGTGGGCTCTTTGCCCGGACCCCATGACACCCTCTTCTTCTCTCCTTCGCCCGGGATTAGGTCACGAAGGAGTGTGATCAATGCACCTTTGATCAGAAGGCTCCAGCGAGTGCTGACAGGCGCTTTGGATCGGCTATTGTTAGCGGGTATCGACAGGCACGTATGGATCGTGCTGCGCTCTGTCACTCTCCACCGTGGACGTCTGCAATTTTTAAAGGTCACGTTTTCTACTCCCTTCCCATCCTCCCTCCTTACTACATGCCTCCTCGGGAAAATCTGCTTTCCTTCTTCTGCATTTTGTCTTAATCACTCTATCAATCTGGGAATAACTTGTTTGTTTTCTCAAGTTGTGAAAATACTTGCCCTCTCGCTTTCTTCACTTTACTAAAATATATAACATCTGAAAAACTGAATCTTTATAACTGTACAGTTTATTTACGGATAACAAAATCTGAGCTTTAAAAGAGACATTAAAAAGGCTGCACAAAAGAAAAACTTAGCTTGTACTTTAGAGAGTCCAAGTACTGTTGAACCACACTGCACTGAAGCACTTTCAGCTGACTGCTGCATTTCGCTGGTGTTTCGATTTCTAATGAGTGGAGGGATAGTGGAATCAGCCCATTGTTCAGAAAACAGCAGTGAGAAACCAGAGAAGCTTTCCTCCAGCACACTGGTTAATCACTAGCCTCATCCTACCTTTGGGCTGAATTTAAGGTGTTTGAACAAGGGTGCTTCAGATGTTGTGGTTTTAATCTGCTGCTGCTCTCATGTACAGGAGAAACAGGTCTAAGAGAACCTTTTTGATGATAAATATCATGAATTATTAATTTATAAATATCATATACATTTGGGGGAAGTCACACCACATAACTAAAATGTTTTTTTCAAAATTACTTTAATTCAGAATTTAAAAACATGTTCATGTGATGTATTCAAGTTGTTATAATCAATAACTGCATTTTTTTAATTTTTAATTTTTAAATAAGTGTAATAGTGTAATAACTGACTAAATAACTTTTGTAACTATATTTGTAATGTATAATATATATATATTTATTTTTTTTTACCTTTTTGGAACTGAAATTAGGAATCGATAAGAATCAGAATCAATAAGCAGAATCGGAATCATTAAAATTGAATCAATATTCAACCTCAGTAAACTCACTGACCCATATTTTGTCTTTTTAAACTTTGTTTATAGGTAAAAGAATAAAAAATACACCTGTGCAGTAAGACAAAAAACACTCGTATTGATATTGTATCTTATGTAGGGTTGCTTCTCAAGTAAATTTATCTTGTTTTTAAGAACTTTCGGATATTTTAACTGATAAATAACACAAAAATTTTGAAAAAAATTGAAAAAAAAAAAAGCATTTTTTTTAGTGGACAGGGAGTTGAGGAGATCTTACTCTGTGAGACTCGCACGAGCTCAGAGACGGTGAAGACACCTGATGTGACGAAACTGTCCTGGAAGCCAAGGTGCCCTAGGAGACAAAATGAAAGAGGAGGAAAAACTGTTATCGGAATGAACATGACAAAATACAGGAAAGATAACACACAGTCCCAGGGGGGAAGGGAATAGGGAGTGTTTAGAGTGACACAGAGGGTAGAGCACATCTGGATTTGGTCCCATTAGTGTCTGCAGTACAGTGGGGTAGAGTGCGCATGGTGCGATGCAGCACACACATATAAACAAAGATGCATAGGAAGCCCAGGAAATCACGATTATATGATCTTATATGTTTTTACGTATGATATGTGGTGGTATCTCAGTCAAACACATTCTTTGTGCGGCAGACAGAAGTTGGTTGCTTCTTTCAGCAGACAGACCACAATTACTGTGTTCATTGTGCTGACTACAGCTGAGCCCGGACCTGCCACACATCTTGTGGGCTGCTGCTCTTCTGGAGGAACCCATATCAGCCTCAGATTTAACCACAGACAACCAGACGACCCTAAATGTCCTACCATTCAACACCACAGAATCAAAAAATGCAGTCAGTGTGGACTGCATATCCCATAATGACCTGCTCTGACATATTGTGTCAAAAACTGCTGATATGGCAAGGTTAATCATCAAAAGTTAGACACAAGCTTACAATGTTCTACATACAGTATGCACTTGATTAGAAATAACTAGATTGCAATAGAAATGCAGCAGTTGCAGAAGCGAGAAATGTAGAATAAGATGTTAATGTGCAAATACCGTTCGGTACGCATCAGTTTTGGGACTGAGATACGCCATTTTTCATCACTGGACTGTAGTAGTGTGACTTCCACGACTTAAATCGGCACAATGCCAGATGATTTTGTCTCATACAGCTGCTCGGTTATTTGGTATATTTTTATTTGTGTACACTCACAATAAAAACAAAACATTGTACTTTTGTAAAATAAAGGAAAATAACAGGATGCTGCTTTCTGCCATCCCGGTTTCCTTTCCTTGAAGCTTGTGAAGCGCGTCATACGTGAAGAGCTACGCCACTGTGAAGGGCTAAACAGCGTCCACCAGGCACAGCATCAAAGCAATTAACTGTTTTATGCAAATCCACATGAATGGCCCGTCCAATGTTCAGTAGCCTACTGTATATCTGAGAGTCTCTCCTGTCTCATGATGTTTTCAGTTGGTGCAAGCAAGAAAATTTTCTTTCACACGATGCTATGTTCATCAGCATAGTCAAGAATAACTTAAAGAGGTTGCCAACATTTACTAGACTGTGTACTAGCTTTGACTCTCTGAACAGTGAGTTTTTCTTGCTTGTGCTCTGAACGGGCCATTCATGTAACTTCTACACACTGTCTACACACCCCGTCCATGTGCAGCTGAATTTTTGTGACTGCATGGACTGTGCACGTACAAGAGCGCATGTGAGAGTGACTTGAGCATTTGAAAAGTCCACTAGATAGTGTGCATGTGCCGAACATGACTTTCCACGCTCACGGCCAAAGGAGTATACTTCAAAAGGCTTATGCGCTCTACTAGGCGTGAGACAGTGCGAAACGCGGAAAATTAAGTATACCCTAGGCCTTTACTGCACCAAACTGTAGCGGAGTTCACATGGGTAAACTTGAGCTACAATGAATATGCCCCCCTTGTATGTATAGAAAGGGGTGACAAGACAAAACTTGAGTGGAAGTGATGTTAGCTATTAAACAACTTCCTCTGCTGCTCGGTGGCTGGCGAGCTATAAAACCAACAATAGAAATGAGTTTAGTCTTGACCGGCTGGATGAGGAGACATATAGCATGTGGACAGGCAGAATAATAAATAATAAAAACAGAGAGAGACAGAGAGAGAGAGAGAGAGAGAGAGAGAGAGAAAGAAGGAGAGACATAGAGAGAGGGACAGAGGGAGGGGTAATATCTACGGCTCATTGCAAGAGAAAGTGCTGACATGAGCTAAAAGACTGCAGACCCGGAGAGCATTCCTGCACAGATGCCCCTGAGATTGAGAAGAAGTGAGATAGAGTTTGTTCAGGGAGGTATCAGAAGGAGAGGAGACGCATGTTAGAGGACATATGGCAGGAAGTCAAGGTAGATTACAAAACGTCAAAGCGACGAGGACAATGGGCTACAGGGTCGAGAGCGAGAAAGGCAAAAGTCAAAGTTTCCACACAGCTGTACATACTGTGAAACAACAATAATACAGAGCAGAAGTGAGGCGCACCATTACTTGGAAAATGGAGGGATGACGCAATGGGGCTGAGGAGGGAGAGAGTGAACGAACGAAGGAGCCTTCGTCACTAGAATTCCAGTATAGGGAGCATATGCACCCGGAGTTCACTGAGGGCATTTCCATGAGTGCCTCATATAGGGAGGCAGGGGCGAGGGAAGGGGCAGGGCTTCTATATCTCAACATGGATAATCACTCCCAGCTGTGTCCACTTTAGCGCTGCACACACACATGTAGGGAGGGGCCAGGGCTCGCCTTTCACAGCAGCACCGAGACCTCAACGAGCCTTCAGCGCAGCAACAAGAGCACAGAGTGGAACTACACTGGGCCACAAGAGAAGCAAACCTATACTGTATCTGGGTAATTGACAAAAACAAACCTTTTTTTTATTCAACATCAAGATTTTAGGTGATTTGGTCACTATCCCACAACATTTTGTTGAACTTTTAGTTTCTTTACAGTTCGCAACCCATTTAAATGCAGTTTTAAAACATGAAATTCGAATGAGACAAAAGATTTTATCCATCGAGTATTGATTGGATAATGAAAATTGTGTGTTAAGTATCGGAATGTAGCCAGACTTAAAAACAATTCGCTAAAACAATTACTAAATTGCTATTTGCTTACATCTTATCTAATTGAACGCATGGCCTTGATGTCATCAGAGATGGAAAGTTATTAAGAAAGAGGCAGAGAAAGTTTTTAAATTTTGATTAAGAATAACAAAGTGTTTTTCTCAAAATAACCTGCACTAATCAGGAATGTGATTAAGAAATCAAGAATGAGTAAAACAGGATATTCAATAATAAAAGGGGCGGGGCTTGATTTTATCATTTGGGAATTGATTGGATAGTAATAAGGGTTCATTACATACCAGAACAGAGCCAGACATGAATGCGAGTTAGCAAAAACAATATCTAAATTGATATTGGTTTACATGACCTCATCAAAGACAGTCGTTTCACATCCTTAGCTGGATAATGACATCACTGTTTTCTCCAGAGCTGCTTTATAGCTGAATTGTACTCATTTCATAATTGATTAACTTAACACAGTTATTAAACAGAACTGAATCAACACTGAACTGATTTCACTTGAATGACTGTTTACTATTGTCTTTTTAGAGCTGCTTTACAGCAGAATTGAATTCTGTTTGCATCACTGATTGTTATTTTCCTGTTTATCACTGTAAAGCTGCTTTGAAACAATCTGTACTGTATAAAGTGCTATATAAATAAAGGTGACTTGACGTGGAGCATGTTACTTATTTCTGATTAAAATTACGGAGTTTTTATTACTCTCAGAATAATAGTCACTGATGTGTATTAAGAAATCAAAAATGAGTAAAACAGGATATTCTGGCCTGAGTTGATTATATAGTGAAAAGTGCATTACGTAGCAAAATGAAGCCAGACGTGAATGCGAGTCTCTAATAGCACACATGGTCTCAATGATGTCATTAGAGACAGAAAGTCATTTTAGAGGTAGAGCAAGATATGTGATGGTCCCTTAATTACGAATAAAAACAACATAAGAAAAATGTAAATATGTGGATGATTCATCTAAAATACTTTAGATGAAGTATCCACTGCTTGACATTTATTAACTATCCATAAACAGGGCGTACGAGAGGCTTTAAACAATTTAGCCATTTTTACTAGCTTTTTTATTTTTTATTAAATGTCCCTCTCACATTCTTTTCCATTTTCTTGAGCTCTCTGTTATGGATTTCTCACCTCCCCACTCTCTCTCTGGGGCTTGTAAAGGAAAGGATATCCTCTGGCCTTATCTACTAGTCTGTGGATTGTGCAATGGCTGCCCCGTCCCAGAAAGACAGCAGCCCGCTTTGTGAAAGTGCACGTAGCATGGAGCACAAGGGTCAGGGTTTACCAGCAAAAACAAACCATGGAAAAAAATGTTGGTCATGTTTTCCTGCATTGGGGACGAAAAATAGACGGAGAGGGAGAAATAGAGGTGGTGAGAGGGAAAGGTGAAAGTTTGTGACATCTTTACGCTATGTCTGACAGTGTTTAACAGGCACTGAAAGGAGTTAGTGGATAGTTCACTGAAAAATAATAATTAGTCAGTTTACTCACCCTCATGTTGTTTCAAACCAGTATAACTGTTTTTTCTTTGGAACTGAAAATATGATTTTACTTTCTTCTGTAGCTCTCACATGTGGCTTCAGAAGACATAATTTATACCGTAATATAATAATTTTATATATATTTAAAAATATCTGTAAAGAAAAATATATACACATACACAAAATGTATATCATATTTATCACTATAAAATCTAATAACTTATTAATTTTATTATATTATACAATTTATTAAAATGTTTTTGACTCATGAATATAAATAAATATAAATATAAATAAGCTGCTGATCTGAGACCAGTTTTGTGAATTAAAAAGATTGTATTGATTCTCAGATTGAATAGGATGACAGAAATTCTGTATTGAGAATGACCTATACTGCGTTGAATCAAAACAGAAATAATCCGAAGATCACGGACGACAGATACAACAGATACCAGATGGAGCGAGTTTGTGCAGGAGAGAAAATATGAAAAAAAGACATTAGTGGAGTGATTATGTGCAGCCTATATCGGCACAACGGGGTGATCTTCAGTTCAACGACGAGAGAGAGAGAGATGAAAAGATAATATCAACTACATGCAGGATGAGAGAGATGAACACACTCATCTGTCTGTATCCTCTAATCTAAGTAAACAGGGCGACGTTGGTGTCACACACAAGGGCGTGGAAATAATAGCTCAAGCTTCATGGGGCACATCTGCGATAATCTTTAAGTTAGGAGGAAAATATGCCTTATAATACAGTGTTATGGGACACACATAAGAGATACAGGGGGGTTGTGGGAGGATAAAGCGGGACTTTTCAACATCATTCTCTGTTTAAACTCAAGCAAACTGTTTCCATTCAATCATCATGTTTATGTTTTCTCAAACTGTAAATCAGTCGACACAGACTTTTTCATTGTCCGCTAATAATTTGTAAACACACACAAAATCAGCGGAATTGCTTCTCTGTGTTTGTTTTAAAAGAGGCCGTTTAGAACAATTCTCCGTCTACACTGGAAAGACGCCACTTTTTGCACAAGTTTACGCGAATACAATCCTCTTAAGAGTAATCACCCACCTCAGGCTTTCACAAACAGACTCACGCTGATCTACTCAGAGGAGAGAGCGAGTCTTGGCATTTTAAAGGACATGCAAAAGGTTTGCAAACCAGTCCCCACTATAGCTAAAGTGGCTAACAAGAACTCTGAGTAAAATATTCAATGAGGAAAAATATGATTTTTATATTTCTACTTTCTAAAATTTATATTTTATATTTCTTATTTATCAAAATTTTTATTATATAAATACAAATATAAAAATTTTATTATATATTATAAATATATATTATTGTAAAATAATAAAATATATAAATGTATATTTTTTCTATAGTTCCCACTATAGCTTATCTGACTAACAAGAACTATGAGTAAAACAGGATATTCAATGAGGAAAAAGGGGCGGGGCTTTATTTTATCAGCCAGAAATCGATTGGACCATAACAAAATGGAGCTAGACGTAAAAGCAAGTTAGCTAAAATAATGGCTGAATTGCTATATGTCTGCATTACCTAATAGCACACATGGCCTTGGTGATGTCATCAAAGACACAAAGTCGTTTAAGAAGTGGAGCAAGTTATTTCATTTTGATTAAGAATTATGATTAATAATTATTCTCAGAATAATATGCATTGTTTAGGAATGTGTATTAAGTTAGGCCATGGTTCCAATAACCTGGATAACATTCGGGATATGTACATGTATATTTCTGGATGTGTTGGGAAACATAAGCAGTACACTCACCATTTTCTGGCTGGTCCTTGATGTCGCCTTCACTGGGCTGGTTCGGACTTTCAGACTGTCCTGTTTCTGTAGAAAGACACACAAAGAGAGAGTGAGTCAGAAGGTGAGACTTTTGTTTTACGATCACATTGAGATCAAGCACTTAACAGTCTCTTGAAATCTGTGTTTCCAGAATCTCAAGATTTAGATAGTAAACGCGTAGTCCAGAGTAACAAGAGTACCAAGGAATCACCGATGGCTGTGCTGACCATGCAGTCTGGCTGCCAACCACACACTGGCCATGCAGGTGAAACCCTACGCAGATGTGTTTATGCAGGAGGCCACCATGTTGCCGGTTCAATAGAGCTGACTGCTGCCAGGACAGACAGACAACTACACAAGTCACAAAAATTCGTCTTTCTAGGCGTTAAGCTAGCTAACTGTTAAGCTAACTGTGTTATCATGTTAATAAATGTGATTCATCGCAACATAAAAACAATAATATAGTAAACAAATTAAATATATGAATAAATCAAATTAAAGTGATTTAAAATATTAGGACATTAATTATGGTTATATTAATCAATTGACAGATTTAACTGTAAATTTCAGCTTACATTCAGACACAAAGGGAAGTTATCGGGGGGAAAAAAAAGTCTGACTGTACTCTAGCCAATGAATGTCCTTTTGGCACGCAGTTTGGTAGGTCAGACCGACAGTGGGGCCTGGGCTGTGAATTCACACTGAGTGTGCTATTTGCAGCCGAGGCACTTATGGAAATAAGTCTAGAGAGAGAAATCCTTCAGACCTGGGTGTACTGCATAAAAAAGGCCCTATAAATTTGATGGGCTCCGATTTCTCCCAAGAAGTGCTCTTTAACGGTGCCATTAGCTACGATAGCAATGCTTCGTGCCTAGACAGTAAGGGAATTTCGCAAAAGATTCACCCCGTTCACTTTAACTCTTCTACGACAGCCAAAAACGGCGAAGAAACACCCTTTAGGATGATTTAGACGCTGGGGTGAGTATTGATTTTACACTGGAGATAAAATAGTCGTGCTGGGAGAAATATTACCTATGTCGCGCTGGTGACCACCCAAAACAAAATTGCTGGCAAATCTGATTTATGACTTTTCTCACTTCACTTTTTTTGCAAAATATATATTAAAACATCACACTGGAGCACAAATATAACTAAACAGCTAAATTGCACAAAAGTTAAGAGTACAAAAATGTCTACAATTTCGGTTAACAATGAATTGTGAAAAAGTAACTTCTGAACATCACTTTGTACAAAGTAAAAGGCTAAATTGCACAAAAATGACTGTACAATTTCAGTTAACGATAAATCATGGAAAAGTAACTTTCAAATAAAAAAGAAAAACCAAAACCAAAACCCTCACCACCACCACCACCACAAAAAAAAAAAAAAAAAAGTTTGTCCAGCCCCCTCATCTGCTCCTAGACAAAGTAAACAATTTAGGGCCTTGTTTGCATTCAGCTCAGCATTGCCGTCTGCATCAACAGTTTAAAACAAAGGCAATCTGAAGAGTGGGCCGAAACAACGGGGGTAAAAAAAAAGAAAAAGAAAAAACACGCAGCAACACCCCCCGCCCCAGCAACAGCCCAGAGATATGTGAAAGCACAACGAAGGGGGCCGGGAAACTGGGTGCCGGGTGGGTGAGAGTGTGCGGGGACTTTCACACACTCTCCCAGTTGCCCTCCGTGGACCAAGTGCTCTCTCACACAGCGCCCATTGCTAATTAAATATGCAAATGAGGTGTGAGACCCAGACTCTGTGTGTCACATCTGCATTTACCCCCTGTCGAGGGCCCTCGGAGAGCGAGGGGTGACACAAAAAAACCCCTCCCGCTTGAAATAAACAACAAAAAAAGACACTAAACAACAAACAACTAAATACCATGCACAAACAGGCCCATTCACCAGGCCTAAACCCTCTATACAAGAGCATAACAAGCCACTCAATGGGCCGCCGACTGAAAGACAGAGGAGGGATGGTTCCTGCCTATCTCTAATTTTGTTCTCACACCATCAAAAAGATGGGAATGGCACTCGGGTGTGGGAGAAGAAAAGCAACCTGGAGTGACTCAGTCAACGTGTTATTCTGCCTCGATACGACCACTGAATTCATTATCGAACAATCAAAAAGGGATGCTGAAGAAAAAAGACGTCGTTTAGCGTCCGATAACAAGCCTGGGCTAATTGAGACGGTTATTTAACAGTGTTGAACTGATAGGAAAAGCAACCTGAAATGATTCAGTCAACGTGTTATTCCACCTCGGTCCGACAATGCAATTCATTATCGAACAATCAAAAAGGTAAAAAGACGTTGTTTAGCAGCCTGGGCTAATTGAGACGGGCACAGGTTGCTTCACGGTGTCGAACCAGTAGGAACGTGGCTGAATTAGTTGGCGAGGTGATTCCCTAATTAGATCATTAGGACCGGCTTGCGGCAGCAGGCAGGTTGGGTAGGAGCGCTATACCCCCTGGCCTGCCTCCGACTCTTCCTCTCCCAGGCCAGGCCGAGGGCTTTAGGGGGGCACGTTCATACACTCACACACACCCGCCTGGTCTGTTTCATTATGCATGCGCTAAACCATCTGTACTTCTCGCAGGTCCGCTTGTCCCAACCCGCCGCTTTCTCACCAAGTGCTTTGCTGTAATCCAATTGTGTGTTAAAACCCCGCTTTCAAAAGGCCCTTTACACAGTGGGCTCAGGAACACGAAGGCCCATAAAAGGAGGCAGAAACTTAATTTAGAAATACAAACGGGCCTTTCTGGAGTATCAATGGAAGGTGAAGCTCCAGGGATTGGAGCATTGTTTCCACAAGTATCATCCCCCAGATTTTTTTCTTTTGGTCCGCCACAGAC
Organism: Elopichthys bambusa; assembly: GCA_037101425.1. Taxonomy (NCBI): domain Eukaryota; kingdom Metazoa; phylum Chordata; class Actinopteri; order Cypriniformes; family Xenocyprididae; genus Elopichthys; species Elopichthys bambusa. The sequence goes on along the minus strand of CM074433.1, from coordinate 10,691,662 downwards.
ATTATGAGATGGTGGGTGCCGAAATTCCTGCATGGTCACACTCGAGACTATCCGGACTATCCGAGGAAGTCAGAGGGAACGATTGCTACAGCAATGCAAACATTAATTTTTTTTTTTTTTTTGGAGAGCAGCATATTTGGGCCATGATGCACATTACATAAAAATGACTTGAAGGGAAAAAAATATGAAATAATTTCTGGGAACTGTAATGAGTCACAGATGGAGAACACGATGAAACCTGAAATTGTGAGTGACATGAGAAAAAAGGGAGGAAATGCAAGAGAGAAAGAGTAAATCAAATAAGAGTAAATCATAATTAAATGCTTTCTAATGTAAAATTTTACAAAAGTTAATATAAAACAATGTTTGAATATTTGATTAAACGTTCAAAATACTTTTTTGTGCAAAAACACATTTTATCGTCAAACTAAAATGATATTTATTTTGTTTTCACATTTAAAGGAAAATTAACTTAAATGAGAGAATATGAACTAAATTTAAAAGACATTTATGCCAAAAGACAAAAGTTTATGCTTACCAAAGCTGCAATTATTTGATCAAAAATAAAGTGAAAACAGTAATATTGTGAAATATTATTACAAATTAAAACAATTTGTTTTGTTTTAATATATTTTAAATGTAATTTATTACTGTGATGGCAAAGCTGAATTTTCAGCATATTTACTCCATTCTTCAGTGTCACATGATCCTTCAGAAATAATTTTAATATGCTGATTTGCTGTTCAAGAAACATTTCTTATTATTAATGTTGAAAAAAGTTGTGCTGCTTAATATTTTAAGACATTAAAAATTTATTTACTGTCACTTATGATCAATTTAATGTATCCTTGATGAAACCAAACATTTTTGAACAGTGGACTATATACAGTATGTATACCCACTTCAACACCATTTCATATCAGGACTCGTTGTCATTCTTCTGCACAGGGAAGTGGAGAGAGCCATTTGTTTCCGTCGGGCCGCTGTCCGTGTGCAGTGTTTGAGTAACCCTGACCTTTCCCCCTGCGCTTTTACGTCACACCGTATTTAATAAGAGGCAGTGTTTAGACAGGACCCTTCTGCTTCTCCTCTATAGATCAGCCCCTTGCTGAAGCCTGCACTGTTTTTCTTCTCTCGTGGAGCGTCGCTTGTTTACACTGCTGTTTTCGGAGGACTGGGAAGCGAGACGGGAGGGGATAGTGTTACAGGCCGTGTTTACAGATACTGTCTGGATTTTGAATAGTAATACTGGTGTGTTTTCTTTCGTTCTTCTGTAACTTTTGAGAAATACAGAATGCACTTTTAAGGACAAGGACCAAAGTAGGGAGCACTAACAGCTTTGATGTGCTTCAGTCAAGCTCATACACCAGAGCAGGATGTGTAAAAATGAGAAGAAACCACTCTGCGGTTGCCCAGCGATGACATTATGGGATCATTGTGGTACAGTAAACCAACTATTGCAACGCGGCAAAAAGCAATAAAACTTCCTGAGTCTCAATTATTCTTTTGTCAGTGTGACTTGAGCAATTCCCCCCTGCAAATATAAAGCTAAACCAGACTATAACAAAAGCTATCAATAAAGGAATGCTATGTTTCCTTACTTGAACTTGTAAATCAGCTCTTGTGCTAATGGTGTAAGACAAGCTGTCTGGATTGCCAAGCTACCGTTACCAAGACACAAAAGCAGGACATTCCAGGCTTATTCGAACCCTTGTTCCCCCTAGACTGGCGGGGGCACTGGGAACAAGATAACGTTATTAGCTAATGCAGGATACGGATGGTGTGTAATAAAAATCTAGCATAGAAAAGTCAATAGCTCTGTTACAAAACTTAGCTAGGTTTTTTGCTGTCTACAAAGGGTAACATCCTAACTCAAATGCAGTGATGGGAATAATGGCGTTATAAATAAACAGCGTTACTAACGGCATTACTTTTTTCAGTAACAAGTAATCAAACAAATTACTTTTTCCCCCGTTACAACGCCGTTACCGTTACTGACAATAAAATGCTGCGTTACTATAATTGAGCTCACTGAAGCGGTTTTCATCTGAGTCTCTTTCAAGCTTTCTATAGATATATTTCTCATGTCTGTGAGGCAAGCAGCTGCTGAATTTCGGTTCATTTAGCCTATAAGACACGCTCCAGTTCACGTGCAGTGATCGCGCCCGCGCCTCCATTATTATACTGTCTGCTATATTTGCTTCGTATTTATTAAATCCAGGTAATTGGTTGATGAAACACTGATTAAAATTAAGATAAAATTTTTACAAAAATGAAATTCACTTTAAAGAAATGCTTTCTACAAAACAAAACTTAATGAAGTGGTCAAAATCATGTCTGACCCACTCCATGTCTCCCGATATATTGCGCATCTTATGATGTATTGTACCTTACTCATGCTGTTCACTTTTCATAATCAAATAGATTAATTAAAAAAATAACAGGCATATTTAAACATAAATATGAAACTACGTTTTTTTTAATGGCTACCAACACGTAGTACAGTACAGGAAAATTTCATGTCGTGAGCAAGAGCGGATCATGAGTCACGAGTCGGATCAAGCAGAATTTATTTTAAGACTTATATTTAATATTGGGGGCATCCAAGTTATTTGACATATTTGAAAAAAAAAAAAAAACACAAAAAAGTAACACAATAGTGTATGTGGTAATTAGTTACTTTTATAATGATGTAATTCAGTTACTAACTAGTAACTATAACTAAATACTTTTTTAAAGTAACGTGCCCAACACTGCTCAAATGTAACCTTGTTAATGACCGATGTGGAAAGTTCATGGGTGCACACTTTGTAAATAGCGACTGTGCTGTTAGCTTGCTGCTAAGCTAACAATGTGGTAGTCTTACAACCATAAAAATACAAAACACACAAATATACTATATACATAGAGTAAAATTTATTTAAAAAAAAATTAATATAATGTTACGTTAACTGTAGTTATTTTCGTCAAGCTTTAGCAAGTTTCTAAGCTAATAAAAGAAGATCATTGATTCTGTTAATTAATATAATCCATCATGCACTTTTTACTTCTGAAAAACAAAAACTGTGTAGAAAACAATGATGAATCATATGCAACTTATTTTCTGCAGATATTTTAGCCAAAGTTTGTGTAGTATCAAGTTGGTACGTAATGACTAGTGGCTAAATTTCCCTCTTCACCTCCTGTGATATATCGATGTACACCTGTTCTCTATGCTGTCTGCAGTGCCCTTCGGACCAAACATATGCGCTTCCTAGACTACGCAGGGCACTGGAACATAACCTTAGTCTCTCCATCCCTCCCTCTCTGGCTGGTTGAAATGTTTCAGAGGGAGAGAAGGAAAAAGTGGACCATCCTCAATGCTAGCAGCTCCTCTATGGGAAAAGATGTATTCCCCTGGCCTGTAGGCAAACCCTTTCTTTCTTCCAGAGCACTTTGCTTCTCGACTCCCCTGATATGAACTACAGTTTCTAGGAAAAGGCAGGAAAGGCAAGCAGAGGAGGAGGAGAAAAAGTTCTTGGCCTTTTCCCAGGAAGGGAGAGAGAGAAAATCAGAATCCCAGAATTCCCCTGGGATATGGTGAAATATACAGCCCTGGGGCCACTTTCAATTTACTCTCTGCAGTTCTCTTTCACTCTCTCCCTCTCTAAATAGCTGGGCTGTGAGAGAGAAGTCGAAGCTGTCAGGGATCTAATGTGTACAGCGACCTCCTGTAGCCCTGATGTGGAGAAATAGAAAGATCGCGAGTGGGTCAAGTGTCTGTGTGAGCACGGATTCCTCAAAGGGAGTATGAGGAGAGGGGAATATCCGCAACACCAAACAAGAAAAGAACAAAAATCAAACTGAAATACATTAGACTTCAACAGTGAGACTGAATTTAAAATACCAGAATGTAGCGATTAGGCAAAATTAGACCTTTGGAAACAGCCAGGCCAAAAGTACTTCAAACAAAAAGCTGTTGCGATGCCTACTTCCGCAAGCTGCAGACACATCCTGTCTTTGTCTTCAGAGCGTCTCTTGCTTGTCCTAGTGGAACACACAAGGTGGCTTAAATAGAAGAGTTTGTCCTTGTTCTGACAGTGGAGATCTTTCATCAAATATAGTATAAAAAAAAAAAAAAAAAAAATGAACCGGGCTCTCCTTGTGGCCCCTGGGGTCCAGGAGAACAACACAACAGATAGTTTGGGCATTGTTATCCCTGTTTCTGAGCCTATGTGCACTGTAAGGAGAGAAGAATGCCTGTGTTTGACCTCTGTCAGGCCTGATTTCCTGCTGAAGATGAGTTGTGTCTGAGGACACGGTACTGAATCGGAAAAAAGTGTTGTCAGTTTGATTGTCATTTGCCAGAGATCTAATCTCAGTGAGTACCGTGAGACCTTCCTTTTGTGGCACAGGAGTCTGTGTGTGTACGTACGTGCATGCAGTAATTCATCGCTCTCCAAGAGTCCAGCTGACAGGCTCCAGCTGCAGACGGCAAGGAGACGTGCGACATACATGCAGAGTGTTCATTGCTGTCAGGATCGTGGACACACCTGTCTCTACAACAACTACCGTCTGTAGCCAGGTAGTCCATCTCCAAATGACATGGAGGTGTCAATGCTTGCTACAGTCATTACTCAGACAGGGAGTGTAGTTCCCCAAGACTACACAACCATTTCCCAATACAAAGGAGTTATACAAACACATTTCCAGAGTCACAAAAAGCAAGCTCATTTTAGAGAGAATTTGATTGGCCAAAATTTGCATAGTGCAAGATAATTAATCAGTATTTTGGTCTATTGTTGGTCCAAAAGAAAAAGACTAAATGTTTATTCTTACAGGACTAGCATATAGGTACCATCAAAGCTAACAGGCATGGGCTAAAAGCCACAAAATTGGTTCCTAAACTTTAATACAGATTTTCCTGTATTTATTGGGCCCAAACTGTCAACTTTACCCATAAATACTACCCTAAGTAAATCCACAGAGCATCAATAAATGGCGGGCGACATTTTCACCGTTCATGGCACAGGAGGGTATGCTTGGCTGACCACCGATACCAACTATAACGCTGTGGGCAGAGAAGCCTCGTCTCAAACCCCCCTCTTCCCTTCTCCCTCAGAATGAGTGAAAATAGAAAGTCTCCATGATCTTGGCAGTAGGACATTTGGAGAAAAAAAGATGGGGTGATTCAATTTGGCAGCCAACTTTTTCACTCTCTCTCTCTTTGGTTGTCTTCCTCTCTCTCCCTATTTGCTTGCTCTCTTCCTTGGAGAGTGGCTGGCCAAAGCCCATGTTTGGAACAGACTGGAAGACACTTGCCAAGGCTGAAGCGTACGCCACCAGGGATGCACTACCCAGCCCGCAACTTCCCCTGCAATGCACTTCTCTTCAGCCACTTCTCACTAAGGGAAACCCCCCTGGAAGCTTGGCCGCTAGAAAAAGTGGCCACCCAGAACTCCACACATCAAAACAAAAATCAAAACATACACAAAAAAACTAAACAGAGGTCTGAGTCATGATTAAGAGTTTATCATTTTATAAAAAATAATAAATAAAAAAATAAATAATTAAACCATATATTATATATTAAGAGTTTGGTTCCAAAACACGATAAACGCCATTTAAAAAAAAAAAAAAATTAGTGTCCGCCAAAATCAGTATTGTATCTGGTTGGTATTGAAAAGTCATTTATTAATTTTGCGCAAAATGCGATTTCCGTCCCCAAAACTGAATCATAAACAGTTTTTAAAAGCCATTTTTCATACCAATGTACTCGGCAAAATGTGTTTATTTTAACCGTACGGTGGTGCCAAATACTCTTTAACCGGTAATGACAAATGGAGACATAATTAATTTGTAACATTAACAAGAAGAATTCATTTTGGGAGCGACGACAATGTATTTTTAGTCGAATGCCTGTTTATAAGATTAGTATTGACAAAGTTCAGAGGCTGTCATATATGTGAATCAACTTACTTTGTTGTGTATTTTCAATATGAAAAATAACTTTTATATTCATGGATTAATTGCATTGTGGGAAAAAAACATGTCATGGATTTATTGCATTTTGGGGGGGAAATAATCAGTTTTTATAATAAACCTTTGAAAATCAAAATCTTTTTAATTTTTAATGTCTTTATAAACAAAAGATGCTATGTGAAAGTTTGAAACAGAAAAGATTGGTTTTCATCTAGCTGCTTTCTTGGTAAAGAAAACACATTTTTACTCAAATTAATCAAAATGGATTTATTACGTTTTGGAACCAAAATCTTTATATATATATATATATATATATATATATATATATATATATTGCATAATATTATAATTAACTGCATACTTTAATTGTTATATTGATCATGTTATATTTCTTGCTGATCTATAATGAGGATACAGAACTAAAACAACCAGCCTACATAAAATAAAGAAAAATTGTGTAATTTTCCAAGAAATACATTCCTTATTGATTTTTCATTTTATATTGATTTGATTTAATTCATCCGATGAATAAAAACTAATTTCAAAATGTAGCCGGTCAATACTTCTGGTGCTACAATGTTCTTGTGCACTTTCTAAATTTCATGTAAATCACTCGTGTCCATAATTCACATACCTAAGTGTTGCATAAACAATCTCCCCACAGCCCACAAACAAGGCACTACGTTCAAAGCCTTGACACAAGCTCTATATTGTCTAGACATCCGAAGCTGAGTCATTTTTATTTATGCTGCGCAATTGTGCCGTGAATTAGAATTCAAAAGCAATCGTTTCAAGAGGCTGGGGAAGTAAAAGCCTTTGGACAAATGCTCAGTTGCGAACGGCGACTCTGTCCAAGTCCCTGGCGTACACCCGAAGCATTCATGGAGATACCAGCCAAAGCTCTAGGTTGTCATTTCAACACTTCCAGGCCCTTAAACTAACAGTGAAATTGGTAGAAGAATAGGGAGGGCGTGAAAAACAGATATGTGTTGCCGTCTACAAACAAAACGATCGTGTGCTGTCTCAATCATGGCTGAAGGAAGAGAAACCGTTAAAGCGTCCAACTCACGTCAAGACAGACAGGCAAATGAGAACTGACAATTTCATGTAGGATGTTGAATTTAATTTTTCACCCTACGTGTGGAAATATAATGCCATCACGCTCTGCTCCCACACCATCGCTCCTCCCCTCCGCCTCCATTTTGTGCCGATCAGTCTGCCACCATTTTAAGACAGTCGCTTCTCAACAGGAACCCAAAACAAAACAATCAGGCCTGTCAGGTGAGAAACTCATTGTCTGACTGCCCCAACTGTTCTTCAGACTATTCAAACACAATAGTTCTAATAATTAAAAATGCAATCGCGTATGTAAACAAAAGGAAGGGAAAACGTGCCAAAATCCCCATTTAAAAGCAACTCGTTGGCGCTTCATCGTCCTTTTTTTTCCCTCCGCCACACAAGCTTATCCCAACCATAGCTGCTAAATCGTCCTGCCAGGCACAGCAATACTGAGAGAATCACGTTAGCTGCTCCTATTGTTGGATGACACAGAAAACACCGTTGCCAAGAAGTTTACTGCCAAGTTCAACAACATCCTGATTTGAAAAAAAGGAGGGAAAAAAGACAAAAGTCCGATCCCACACACGCAGGCGCGTATAACCATTACTTTTGGGAGATTCATTAATAACACAGAGATGCAGATGTTACCATTTATCTCTAATACACCCTTACTCCTCTTAATACTTTACACCCTGGCAGCCATCTTAAAAGCTCTGGCAACCATTTTAAAAGTGCCCTCTCTTTATTTGAGCGCTTGCCATTCCCCCTTGCCACCCTTTGCCGAACAATAGGCTACTCAGGATTTAGTAACCACGTCAGCCAAATCTACAGTTTGCCATTTTTATGGCGAACAAACTATAACGTAAGAAAAATTGAGATAAATAAAATAAATAATCAGAGAGACAATGCCTAAATTAGCATTTTGCTCTTCTACCAACAGTGAAACTGAATGAATACAAGGTCAAAATTTCATATTGTGCTTTATAACAAAATTTTGAGAAACAGAATAATTTGCATGCATGTAAAAAGATTATGTTCTCAAAATTATGTCTGGATTTGAGGGTATTTTACTAATTATTAATTGCTTATTGAAAATGTACAATTTGGTAATTGTTAGAACAATTCTTCGATTATGCAAATTTTATAAAAACAATTTAATAAATAATACTATTGGTCAGCATCAGAGTATTTATTTTTAATTTTTCTGCCCCCACTTTATTAAAAAAAATAGATAAAAATAAACCTCTCATTCTAGTTAATCCCAAAAATTAAGCCTAACTACTGAATGGTGCCAAAATGTGTCTTTTGAAGACCTCATCCTGAAACAGCAGGATGAAAAGTGGCCTGCATAAAGGAGGAATTTTTCCATAGTTCACATTACAAGGCACTGCTGGACTGTAAATGTTTGCCTGACTGCCATAAGACAGAATTCACAACACAAGCTATATAACGTTTCATATTACAGCCTGTTTTACAGCAATGCAAGCAGCTGATACTGCAGTGGTGTATGCATGTGTGTATGTGGACCTCTGCCCAGACCTGGAGGCCTGAGTCTCATTAATAATGCCTGTTGTTCTGTTAAGATGCTCAAGGAATCACTCACCCACGGCAATTCCAGCAGCGACGGTGGATCAATTAACGAAAGCATGATTAACATTACAGGAGAGCACCGTGGAATAACGGACGTCTCTGGAAAGTGGATTAGGTCGAGAGGAACCTTGACGTGCGGCCGAGATATTGCGCCAGTGAAGGACGCCATCAGCAGCGGCATGACATAAGCCAGACCGAAATAGTTTGGGAATGCAATTGATGAATTGCCATATTGATTCAGTTCTGCCTCACTTACCATAATTATAGTGCTGTAATGGATAGCATTACTGCTGCCACTTTTTGTTTTATCCTTTCTTTTCCTTTTTCATCAACTCTCCACTTCTGAACTTGTTTGGAAACTGTACGAACTGTACATGCGGTTATGTGCTCTGATCGAAAAGCCAGAGATGTGAATGACATACTTCTGAAGCCCTGAACCTGTCAAAATTGGCTCTGGAACTGGAAGTCCTGCATAATTACACTGATTTTGGGGTCATCTGAACCTGACTACACAAGTTTCTAGGGGAAAATTTACATGAAACATGTTCTTGCTTACAAAAACATCTACACTAAGCACAATGGAAGCGAACCTATTGTAGGAATCTCAGTATAATTTTAAAAGTTGGACTATTTTTAAGTTCTGCTGGTGGGTGTCCACACTCCACTATAACACAATAAGAAAAGGCACGTGCAAATACAGTACCAACCAAATATAAACATTATTATTGACCACTGTTTCCATGAGCAAATGATAACTGAGCTCATTATAACATTCTTATTACTCAGTATTATATTTGATGTTAGTATTTTCGAGTACGTTTTTCTGTTTTCGATGGTGCGTTTGATGAATTCATTACACAAAAGTTATTTGTCTCTCAAGAAGAGAAATGCAGGGACTGCATGATCATTGGTTTATTAAATAAAATAGGGCTAAAAAAACCTATATACAATAAGCACTTAACAAATAACTATTCAATAATATAATAATTAACTAAAGAACTGGCTGACTAAAATCAGCTTGAAAATGGTGTCTCATGAAACAAAGATTAGGCTAATCTGTAATTTGTTGACAAGTTAAACTGTTATTTCATAACTCAGTCATGGAAGTCTGGTGGCTGAAATCTTCTGGCAACATTAAATACTTAAAGATAATTCTAGAGAAAAAGCATGTTGAGATTTGTGACAGGACAAAGTTTGAGCGTGTCCAGTGCAAGAGTCAAAGAAATCCGTGTTCGATCAGAGAGATTTGTGCTTGCGAATTACATGGATGCGCTCTCATGTTAAAATAATGCGTATAAATAATAAGATTATTTATTGTATAAATAATCTAAAATATATTTATTTAAAATATCAACTAGTCGACCATCATAGCCCATCCCTACTACCTTCAGGGTTTCTCCATGTCACTTTTGTACCATGACCCTCTGCGGCACGCTGCCTTGCAGGGTCGCTCTGATCTGATGAAGAATGCCAGCATGGGGAGCCAATGTCAGTCCCACATAGACACAAAGTGCCGACTCATAGCAGGAGAGTGGAGACCGCCTCCCCCCTCTCTCTGCGTCTCAGTCATTGATAACTAGAAAATGTTACCAGAGAAAGGTTACTATGAGCCACACAATGGGCTTCTTGTATTGTTGCAACCCCCTGGGTCGAGGAGAGAGGGAGAGAGGGGAGTCCTGGCATGTCTCCTTTTAGAAGACTCTGTTACATACTGAGTCAAGCCTTTATAGTGCTAGTACGATCATGTAGAGATGTTTTGCAATTTTGTTTCCATGTGTTATGTCAAACTATAGTTTATGAAATAGTGAAACACAATAATATTAAACTGGAAAGTGAAAACATTCCTGATTGTAAGCTAAGCTTAAATAGTCATTTTTTGACTGAATATATAAACTTTATGAACTATATAAACTAAAGAAACACCGATATAAAAGCCACTCAATTATTTTCAAAAAACCCCAGTGCTACAGGTACTAGTCAGCTAAGGGAAAAAGCGAGAGAAGAAGCGTATGGTAAGGGTGGTGTGGAGAGATCGATGGGGCCGTCTCTCAGGTTACTGTGTGTGTTGCCCACAAGCCCGTCTGGAGCTCTGCCCCGACCACACACACTTTCCAATAGCTCAGATCCTACAGTGCCCACTAGTGTTACGAAATGTATGACGAAAAATGTTCGTTGACGAATTGTTGTTTTTTCCATGACTAAGACGAGAAAAATAAAAACTGTACCAAAATCTCTCTCTTCGATCTGAAAACAACGACAACAACAAGTAAGCCTCAAATCTCTATTTGAGACATTCTGCCTAAATGGAAGTGTCATTTGGTCAGTCTGTGTTCCTTCATGAGCCACCTGAATTGTTTACGGTGACTAAATCTGCCATCAAACCTTCTCAGTGATGAACTGTAATAAATCCAAACATGGATCTCGACTATATTTGCGATTGTGGCTGCAGAGTAAATGAAAAAAACTGATAAACGCCACTTTAAAAAAAAAATGAATTGACTGATGTGTGTTATTCTCCACATATAGCACGTTCTGAACCCTAAATATGTTTTGTCAGAAAAGCCGGTATTGCCCAATGTCAAGGCATCGCGAGTTCACGTTTTACAGCAGAAACCGACAAGCGCCCTTGTTGTTTGTGTACAGAAACTGACAAGTCCGTTTCAGCGAATCAGCGCACAGTATTCAGGTCAGATGACAAGGTTGCTAGTCATTTCAAAAAGATGTGCTAGCTGAGGGGAGTTTCGTCAAAGCGGACTAAAAGTGACTGAGGATTTATAATTTTTTCTCCTGCAAGTCCTTGTAAACCATAAACGTCTTACATGCTGTACACTTGGTTGTCCTTTTGCATTTGTGTGTGTGTGTGCGTTTGTGTGCACATGTGTTTTAAATGCAATTACAATGCAGTTACTTGGTTTGGTTTAACTGAAATGTGGAGTTATCTGCTTTTGCCAAAAAAACAGCTGTTGGAGTTATCTGCTAAGAAACAAACTTTAAATATGTATAAAAAAAAGTTTTTGTTTAAAAATACTGCAAAGTATTTGTGATTATCAGTTTAACCATTATACAGCATGATGTTTTCACTGACTTTTAGTCATTTAGACATTTAGTCGACTAAAACTTGACTGAACAAAAACAGGACAAAGTTGACTAAATGTGATAAAAACTAAAAAGTACTTAGGGACTAACACAGAACTAAGACTAAGGCTAAATTTAAAAATAGCTGACAAAATTAACACTAGTGCCCACTCTGAAGTAGTAAAACAGCATTACATTTTATTCTATTTATATGTAGACTGAAACCAAAAAGGATGATAAAAAAAAAAACTTAAAACAATAAAAAAAAATTATCATTATTAGTTATTGTTTATATTATATGTTTATAATTTTAAAAATTATTTAAAAAGTTTACTAAATGCATAAACCTCAAGTGATTTACAAAAATCTGTAGTCTATCCAAACATTACAAATTAGCATAATTTAAAAAATATTATTATTATTATTAATAATAAATTGAAATATTTAGTATTCTTATTTTTAGTAATAATACAAAAATAATAATAATAATAATTATTATTATTATTATTATATTTTCATTTTTTAAATTTTTTTAAATAAAAAATGATGATGTTTACTGAATGATTAGACCAAAACATTCTACACCTAAAAATATCTAGTAATAATACAGTAGTAACGGTAATTGGATTGTAAATGTCATAGTGACTGAATGAACTTGCAGATCTACAGACGTGTGTGTATTGGCTGGTTATGCTTGTTGAGCTGTGGACAATGTCAGCCCAGCCCATCGACCAACGTATCGATCTCCGCTGGGGGAAATTGAGACGGAATTTGCAGTAGTGCAGCTAGGATTTCTGGGCAATGCTCGCTGCGCACTGCTTTTTTTCTTTCTCCCTGGATTTTTGCACTGCTTTCTGGGGCTCCCTCTTTTTTGACAGTGTTTTTTTCTCAGTATATCTGAAAGATTCAGTGGCCGATTCAGATGCATTACTCTGATAATGTACTGTATCTCCAGCAAAAATACCATGTCTTAAAGTGATCATTCACCACAAAATGATTCAAAATCAACCTCTGTGATGTTCCAACCACAAATTCCTTTCTTTCTTTAGTTGAAAACAAAAGGAGACACTTTTAAGACAGTTTGAGTGTCTCTGTTTAAAGCAATGAATTACTTGGAATATAGCAAACAAGTTGTTTGAACCATTTTTTTTTTTGTAATTTTGGAGGATTATACATGACCATACATGCTCTGAAAAACAAAGACAAAATTTTCATGTTTGGTGCACATTTTAAGAGTAGCGTTGCAGTGCAAAACGATAAATGTGTGCGTGGATAAGGCCACTTTTAGAGCTGTCAAATATCACGACCTGAATTCATGACTAGATCCGACTTCAGCACCCTGTCACCCGTATGGATTACACCCCACAGACCAGGTTGCAACACAGCAGAGGCAACATCTCAATGTCAGGCCTGTTTCTTTACAGTCTTTCCTTCTTTTCCTCCCTTTCTCTTGCTCCCTCTCCCCTTTTACCAGAATATCCTCAGTTGGCCTTTGGACAGTGTCTCTGGAGGGAGGCAATGCATCAGGCTATTTATCACCCAGCAGTTCCCGCAGTAATCAATTAGTCTTTCAGTGGGCGTACCTGGCCCCTCCGGCCTGGCACTACCTGTTACAAGCCTGCCTTCCTGGAATCGCAGGGCTTGAACTTCTCTCTTGTTTCTCTTTCTCCCTCCTTTCCTCTTCACTATGGCACGGTCGGCACACTGAGCGAGTGCTTGGGGTAAAATGGATCTGTTATCAGCAGATGGTAGGGTCAACGGAGGACCAACATAACCATACATGAATGATAGTTCAAATCAAGTGATGTGTTGAGGAGAGGTGTGCTATTACTTGTCTAAATGATTATACTTGCATTTATTTGCATTTTGGATGATAAAATGGGCAAAAAAATATCAAAGAGACTTTGGCTGGTAAACAGGCACTAAGCAAAGAGTGTTATTATTGTAAATGAAAACTAAAACAATAACAAAACGAAACTTAAAAAAAAAAAAAAAATATTTTTGTTGCCTGAAAAAAACAAAAAAACACACAATTGGGAAAAGCTGATAAAACACTTTTAAAACATATCTGCATTAATATAAAAATGCCACTGGACTGCCACTAAACTAGAAAACTGCAAAAAATGTCTGTAGTTGTCGCGTCTGTGTGACACACACGCATATCGCGCTTGAACAAAGAATAGCACAGAATTATGATAAAATGCCCATTTTGTCGAGTATCCTCATAAGAGTAGTCTTAAATGAGTTAATTAACGTCTTAAATGAACTTAGAGTTGTGAGAAAATGAGATCCGCGTCATGTTCTGCAGCGGCAGGTCTTAAAGTCACAGCAGCCTAATAAACCAATTCCTGTGATGTCTGTCATTAATGTTAATCAAAGAACAAAAGGTAACAGAGAAAATTGTAGCTTTAATAAAGATTAATTTATACTGGCCTTCATTCATAAAAAGATGCCATTAAACAAATATTTAAAATATACTGTCTTTATGTTGTTTCTACATTAATTTGGAGAATAACTGAAATTATTACAATATAAAAACAATAAAAACTCCAATGTTTTTAATCGTAATTAATTACAGAAAAAATGTCAGAGTATTTAGTTAATTTTTAGTTAATCGATTGACAGCACTAATATATATATATATATATATATATATATATATATATATATGTATATATGAACTATAACCCTCCTAGCAACCACACAGCTACGCACCCACACAGAAAACCTTAGCAACCACAAACCTGACAAGCACCAACTCACAATTTCTTAATCTGTGGCACATTCTGTAATGTTTTCACACGTTCATTTTGTGTGGGAACCAACTGTTTGTGACCCTTCTCAGATGTGTATGTAATGGAGTCTGAAACGAAAACTGGTTTTAATTCTGGATTTACTAACATAAACTAAAATACCACCTAATCCCATTTCCTCTCGCTATCGATTCAGCGCGTACATAATTTCAAAGTGCGCTTCGGTAATTGCAAACGAGCATTTACATAAATCTGTCGGCGCTGACTAAATGTTTGGTGAATAAATGACACAAGTGCGCACTCATTGATATTCAAGCGCAGACAAACAGAACAAAGGCAGAAGCGGGCAGCAGAGCCAGTGTTTGCGGCCCTCGAGTGCCACTCGGAATCACTGGTTCCCAGGGTTGTCAGGGAGCCCATGCCAAGGCTGCGGGCACGGGGGAAGGAGGGGTGTATGCGAGCACAGGCAGCGCAAAAACAATATAAAATCGCATCGAGTGAGGTGATGTTGAGAAAATATACCACATCCCCAAGAAAGATCTACCCCACCCCCAAAATGTGCACCAAAACAGCACCAAGTCACACAAAGACAAGTGTATGTGTGCGTTTGGGGGTGGGGAGGGTACTGAAAGGGGGCACTGTTTACTGTCTGGTCTCCCCCAGCACAGCACAGCCTGTCTCACTTCAAACAAAGCTACTGGCAAGGGAGCGGCAGCAGCCCCTGTTTCCAGGGCCACTGGAGTTTCAAAGAAGTGAAAGAGGGCAGCAGTCTGGAGGCTACAGGGCCCAGGCTGGCATACTTGGCTAGCGTCATGGCCAGGTGGTCTGGGCACATTGGCAAGACACTGGCACGCCGCCCTATGCAGATGGCTCCCGTCGCCGCCTTTTTAGGTGTCGATCTCTCTCTCTCAGTCTCCCTTTCTTTCTCCTAATACGCGCACACGCAAAGTCGGACATATGCCCTCCCTCAAGGTTCGAAGGACGAAATGCATCTGAAAAAAAGAAAAAAGAAAAAAAAAACTCTTGTTTTTTGAATTAACGATTCAGACCCGTAAAAGAGTCACAGAAAAAGCGAAAAGGAGATGCCAGCTGTGCCTGGCTGCCTTTATGCGTGTGCCCTCCGCCATGCTGGGACACCATCACCATGGCATCCCAAAGTCCCCAGCGTACCCTCTGTTTCGTTCCATAAGCTCGTTCTGTGGAAAAAAGGATGTGGATATCGATTGCAAACACTTATGAGAAAAACTTCAAGTTGTACGCTAAAAACGATCTCCAACAAAAAAGAAAAAACAAAATCCCCTGCTGTTGTGTTCCAGGTTTATGGGGGCCCGAAATCAGGTTCTGTGGTTGTGTGAAATGCTCCCAGAACATATGGAGGAGGATTCGCCAAGCCCCGCTTCACAGCTGTCTGCACCCAGCGAAGACGTACCCTCCCTTTCCCTGCTCCATTGATGTACACACACACACACACACCAAAGACCTCCAGAAAAAAACACACACACACATATATATATAAAAATGCCAGTAAAATCATGAAATCATGCATGATCATAATAAAATGTTTCAGATTAAAACGAGTGCCAACACGATGACGAAAACAAAGAATTTTAATACTGCTTCAAATCTTTAAAATGTACATAACAGCGCTCATGTTATTGCACGGCTGAAATTAACATTGCAGCAATGTGTCATCAATCGATCACTTTCATAGTAAGATGTGTTGGAAATACATCAATGAACAGCAAACATGACAGTTACAAAATGCTCTCCAGTCATCTAAAGGAGTATTTTGGGTTCAGTACAAGGTAACAATGTTGATTACAACCAAAAAAAACTTTTCCCGCCTTTTCTATAAAACGCAAAAATGTGGGTTACAGTGAGACACTGGAGGTGAGTAGGGCCAATCTGTAATGTTAAAATAATGTTAATATACTCACTGTTTCCATAGTAAAGCCAAAACAATGACCATTAACATGATATTAGCTGTCAACTGAGCTTAACTCAAAATATTCCTATATTTAACAGACATTTTAACTTTTTAAGGTTCCACAAAAGTGTTTTGAAGCATTTTTTGCTATATAGGGTGCTCGAGTTGTTTCTTTGGGGATTATAAAGTTCTTTAGAACAGATTATGGAATCTTAAAAATATAAAATGTTCTGAAAAATATATGAATTTATCACCTCAAAAAAAAAAAAAAAAAAAAAAGCAATACAAATTTCCTCCCCTCATCCTCCTTTGGCCCGCGTGCCTAAGGTCTGTACAATATGCTATCATTACCCAATCATTATCTGGTTTTAGCACTGACGGTGGAATTGTGTGCCCCCTTTTCAAGCCTCCTTTTTTATGCTGATGAGCCTCCCGAAACTTCCTCCAGTTCCTATGGCCTGCGCTTTCACATGCCGCTGATAATTAGAGCACCACTGTGAACCGTACGCAGCTACTTTTGACCATATCATCGATAAATGTGGCAAAAGGGGAAAAGTCTGGAAACAAGGAGGGATGAGAGGCCCTTTAAAGGGGTCAAGCGGCTACCTAAAATCCTCACAGCGCGACTCTGGGTGACCCAGACGTCCCCCTCCACCCCTGGTGAGTGAGGGGCAGGTTGGCTCTTTCAGCCACGGCTCAATGTTTGGCCATTATCCTTTTGTGGCGAACCCTTCTCCCTGTCTGAGTCCTACAGGCAGAGTCTTACAGCTTGTAAATGGAGTTAATCTCACAGGCGTTCACTCTAAAACTCCACTGTGTGAGTCCGTCTGGTCTTCCAGTGCCACTTCCAGTATCCTCAACAGAACGACAAAAAACTCCATTAGAAACCACCTAGATTGTTTCGACTTAGCTATAAATCTGCTGCAAAACAGTTAATAAAGAGGCTTTTGAATCATGAATCAAAACAGAATTTGCGAAGATCAAAACTGTTTCCTCGTGCAGTTCATTTTTGATAGGAAATACCAAAAACCTGAAAAAAAGTTAAATCAATCAAGTAATTTGGTCAAATTGTAGTACATTGAATGTAAATATATGTTCCACTTTCTTTCTGTCAGCCTACATGAAATGCTGTTTGAATCTGTTTTTCCAGATACAATTTTTAATGTCCGTTTAAGTTAATAATGACTTTAACATCTTCACTTTATCATTTTACTCACAAACAAACTTCAGTGATTTACGAACAGCTTGCAAATCATTAAAAAGAACGGGGTTGAAAAAACGAATCATCTTTTGAGTGAATCAAAGGACACTCAAGCAAATAGAATCATTTGGCAGATCGACATTTGTGCTCAGTCTGAATAAAGCACTGACGGATGCTCTTTTGATATCTGACGCATGCTTTATTCTACCATATCTCTCGCATATAATGCTGTACCACCCGAATGATTCTCCTCTCCATCTTGAGCAGCGTTTATTCCTCTGATCATTCAATCCACACGAATCTGCTAAATTCCTTCTGTGATCCTCCCCAGGCCCCCCTCTCTCTCTCTTTCTCTCTCTCATTCGCTCACAGACACATTTCTCTCTAAGGCTTGTATTCGGTATTGTTTCACACACTTCCAAATCATCAGCCTCCGTTCAGAAGTTTCTGTGCAATAAACAGCTAATAAATAAATAAATAAATAAAAATCACGTTCTGTAAAAAAGTGGAACCACATCAAAAGAGATTTTAATCCTGTCTGGATTCATAGCTGTCCTCTTTACTATTAATAGCGGGTAAGGGGGAAGGAACATTATGGATTGATTTATTTATTGTGTCATGTATTAAGACGCATGTTACTGAGAGGTCCCTCTCGGAAAAAAATGACAAACAAAATAAAAAGCCGCTATTTCTGATAACCTATTTTGGAGTGTGTGAAGAAAATTTGGCTTTTGCACCCCAATTAACAGTGTGAATAAAAAAGGCGCACTAAGCTGGCCGTGCAAAAGTTGATCCTCTTTTAGCTTCTTTCGGCATGTCGTTTTTTAATCAAGAATTAAAAACAACACGCAATTCTGTCTTTAGTCTGTTGCAGAATTCACTGGCTTGAGAGGTGAGCTCAGCATGTTAGTTTTTTATTACAAAACTGTGAACTGAGGAGTCTTCTACTCAGTATCCACAACAAGCAGCATTAAGGGCTTTAAAGGAATTTAAAAATGTAATTTAATAAAATTAAATGGCATTTTAGCCATATTATATTGTTTATAAAAATTGCATAGAAAGTTCAAGAGAACAGCATTTACTTGACATATATTTTTTTTAACAATATAAAATTGTTTACTGTCACTTTTGAACAATTTTATGCATTCTTTTTTGAATAACAGTAACCCTCTACGCACATCTTGGCAATAAAATCACCACTGGCTAGTACATTTTTTAGTTTACTCACCAGATTGATAGGATGAGGAGACTTCTTCTAAATATTTGAATGTATGCGCTTAACATCAGTCAATCAAGCATTATATTATGATATTATGATAATCAAGCACTATTTAATGATAGAAGTTTAGTAATAAGAACTAAAAATTGGTAATGAATGCATATATGAATGCATATTTGTCATTTTAACTGAACTTAGGACTGGTGGTAGTGCTTAAGATATTGTTGGTCATTCAGTGTTTCTGTTAAAAAATAGATAATAGTAATAGATAATAGTAATTATTATTAAAAGATACTACTACTACTACTAATTCTACTTTCTACTGTCAATATTTTCAGCGTTCACTCGAACTGATTTGCTGAAATCAAAACAGGGACGGTAATAGATGAGCACCAGCCAATGAGACTGCCACTTGCACATTAGTTCCGCCCACTACCGGAGAAACCGGCATGTTCTTAAAAGCTGAATAATTCCAAATGAACTGTTATTTTGACAGGAAAATTCAACAAAGAATATTGTTTACATGTAGCGTGTCGATTCTGCGTGGTATGCAAGACTCTCGTTCTCTCTCTCTCTTTGTGTGTGTTGAGAACAGCGCTCACAGCGATGGCGAGTCATGCGCCTTCAGACTAGAGTTTACGGTACGTCAAATACAGGTACCCTGTGCATCCAATGAGCTGAACTGAAATAGTACAGGTCGCTTGACGGAGAGCGAAACTCTCAAGCGCTCAGAGTGTTCAGCGAGTGAAAATATATCTATGCTATACTTATACTTAGTCGCCTAGAGTGAAGATTTAGTCAGATATGTGAGGGTTTTACTTGTATTGTAGAAGGTTGTAACAGTATGAAATACTTTCCAAAACTTTTATATAATAGTGTAAGCCATATTAAAACCTGCATTACTTGCCAATCAACTCAATTTCTACACTGAAGATTGAAACAACCCTCTCCTCCTTTAAGACAGACACTTTTGCTTTTACCTGAACCCATAAAGTAGCCCTTATAGTCTACTAGAGCTCCAGTGAGAGCTGCTACAGTAGGTGTTGCTGGTGAAGAGCGCTTTCTTTCTTTCTCTCTCCCTTCCCTGCTGTTTTTGTTTGAAAAGAGTGGTTACGTTCTCCTGATCTGTGCCGTCCTCTCCTGACCGCAGGCCTCACGGAGCACAGCATTTCATAAACATTCGGGGAGCACGTCTAATCCTCCAGCCCGTATTAATCAGGAACGCTCTTTTTCAGAGTCCCTCGTCTGCGTTTCCTTCTGAAAGCCTGAACTAAATGAATTAAAGAGGAGGGTTTAAGGATCTGCGGTTTGGCTTGAAAAAATGAAATAATCAGAGGGGGAAAAAAAACAAAAACATGACAAACCCTCAAACGGCAGAAAGTCTATTTTGGAAAAGCTGAAATACCAAGGTACAACACTTTGGCTTCACCCAAAACCAAAGATAAACACATGCTATCACTGTGATTATATACATGTATATTTAAAAAAAAAAAAGCACCCCTCTTGCTGTGATTTGGGTTTGCTGTTACCGAGAAGCGTGTACATGTGTTTCTCATTTATGTGAAGGATTTTAATTCCTTACAGCAGTTTTACAGATCTCTCATTATCCAGCTATGTTGAAAAGGGAAAACGGCAATAGTAAAAGTCGGCAGAAATGAAAAGGAATGCCTAGCAGGCTTGAAGCCCACCGCAAAACTTTCTCCTCGACACTCCTTAATCCCTCATGAATGAGAGCCGTATTCGTAAGACATACGGGAGGTCAAGCTGTGTTTGTCTAGTGGGGTTAACTGATACCGAACAAGCGTGTGTGGATGAGGTTTGGCCCTACAGTACGTGTTGATTATTGCTTACACTGAGGTTTTTATTGCTCAAAGGGTGCTCTTCTATAGCTCAAGACAGTTCTACATTGATTTAAGTATCAATTTTGTCTCAGATGTTTCTCCTCAAGTTTTAGGAAAAATAAAACATGTATACAAATCAGACTGTTGGCAGAGTGTAAAATTAATCTGGATAGTATCGCTCAGATTATTTGGTTTTGGGAGAATTTGAAGAGAAATGGTTGAGATCAGAAATCTCAGAATTGCAGATTTTAGTCTAAATAAAAAACTGAGATTTCAGTATTAACTCAAACATTTCTCATTAAAACTTCCAAGATGAAATTATCTGAGAGATGCTTTTTACAATAGAGATCTCAACAGTCTGCAGTCAAAATTGTAGATTTCAATGATTTTTTTCTCAGTCTTCCAAGAACAATTATCTGAGCAATGATGTCAACAATAGAGAAATCTCAACAATTTAAGTCTCCAACTGTGCTCAAATTCATAAGGATACCAAAGTTTGCACTCAAAATCTGAGATTTGAACTCAATGAACTCAAATTTCTCACCAAATTTTATCACCAAAGACTAATCTCAGCAATGGTCTTCACAGTAAAGATCTCAGCAATGTCTCAAAATGTGCTCAAATTCATCATGATACCAAAGTTTGCACTCAAAATCTGAGAATTCAATATGAACTCAAACATTTCTCATGAAATCTTCCAAGATGATATTATCTGAGCAAAAATGTCCACAATAGCGAGATCTCAACAAGGTCTTAAAGTGTTCTCAGATTCGCCAAGACACCAAAGTCTGTAATCAAAATCTGAGATTTCAGTATGAACTCATTTTTTCCTCATTAAATCTTCTAAAACTAAATTATCTGATTATCTATATAGATCTCAAAATTGTGCTCAGATTTGCCAAGACGCCAATCTTGATATCTCTGCTGTGATGAATTTGGTAAGAAATATTTGAGCCTAATGAAATGTCATGTTTTTGATTGTAGCAGTATCTTGGCAAATCTGAGCACAGTTTGTGACGGTGAGATCTTAAACTCTAGAAAAGACAAGTGAGATTACAGTTTTTTCAAAGAAGCAGAAAATGTAATTGATTTCACAAACATCTCATTTTGTTGTGATTGCCACGTAGAAGAAATCTTGAAAAGATTTTTTTTCTTATGAGTTGGAATGTGTTTTTCAAACTGTGACCAGCATATGTAGCTCGTCTTCTGGCGAGAGTGCGTGTGGTCAATGATAAGGAGAATGTGGGCTGTCTGAGGACCCCAATCATTATCGTACTGAAGAGGCCCAGGGCCTCAGTGAAGTCATTACCCTGTCTGCCATTTCACAAATAAATCAGCAAATATGCAGCACCTCCATCCATAATTGGGTCCAGCCCTCCCTCTCATTTGCGCCCAATAATAGCTTTCCACAGTCATTACTCCAACTCTGCTTAAGTGTGCGAGCTTGAGACTCTTAAACTTTTTCCTTTAATTAATATTTCATTTAAAATGCATTGGTTGCAGAGTGGACAAAAATCTATATTTTGCTCAAGATTATTCTACATAACCCGAAGCTTTTCTCTTTGTCTCATTTCATGTCTGTGGTGAAAAGCGTGAAAAAAAAAAAAAACACTTTCGTTTGTCAGGGTTTTTTGGGAGGACGGTTTCGCCGCTTGCCAAAAAAACTGTGGTTTTCACCCGCCACCGTGTTGCTATTAGACATGGTTATGGATGGAGCTGGGGAAGTAACACAAGCCATCCGCACATGCAGGCGGCATGTTCGTGTTCAGGCTGGCCAGGCCTGGCTTCTGTTTCCAGTTTTGGCCCCAGCAGCTCAGCCTCTAAACTCAAGAGTTTGGGCATGTTTAGACCACAGATCACTCTCGCGCTCTCCCTCTTTTCCTCACCCTCCTCCTCTTTTTAATCCTGGGAACCACATTTTGCGTGGGAATACAGACTGAGAATGGAACGGTCCAGATGTGAAACGAGAGGAAAGACTGTGGGTAGAACCCATGAGTAGTGTTTCCTGGGAGTTTGAAAATGCCTCCACTGACACATGCCACAAAGTATAATGCCTTAATATTAGGGCAGGTAAAAAATCATCAATTTTCTTGTTCATTTCAATGGCCCCAATATATAATTTTTATTAAAATCATTTTAATAATTGATTTGTTGTAAACAGATATATATATATATGTTTTCTTTTTTCTTTTATGAAAATACAAAAAAGTATAAATATGGTTTATAGGCTAATTCATAGCTGTTCTAAGCTTTTACTTTTGAAAAAATGAAATAAATGAATTTTTCATAAAATAAATTTTTCTATTAGACAGCATTTTTAAATGCAAGTATAAATATGCTCATTCTGTTTTTTAAATATTTAAAATAATTACTTTCATTTTTCATTAAAAGTAGTTTTTCAGAAACAAATTGAATGCAAGTTTGTCAGAATTAAAGTGAACCAGAATCAAATCAAATATAGCCAAATGAATAAAATTCATCAAGAGCTTGTAAACAATAAAAAAATAGAATGAAGGCATGCAAATCAGAATTAAATTGAATTAGAATCAAATCCAAAGCTGTACCTTAAATACTTTATCCAACCTTACTTGACGCCATATTTAATTTGACGGAAAAGACATGAGGGGTAGAAATCCAGGCATTCAATATACTGTACTGTAATTCATTCAGCCAATGAGAAATAAAAAAATACAAATTCCCAAACAATTTTTAATTAACTATATTTTTGCACATCACAGGCTTGTTCATTCGTCACATTAAACATTGTATCTAAAGCGATCTATCAAAAACATTAAATCAGTAAAGTCAGCTTAGCTATTAAATCAGTTTATTGTACTACTGCGCTACCGTTATCCGAGGCGCTCCTCGCTGACAGGTGCTCATCACTGGCTTATCCATCAATCCCTGAATTTGATCATATTAATGAGTGGCTTTGTAATCCTCTTAAAGCAGCTCCACGGTTAAAGCACCTCAGGCATCTGCAGACGGGCCACTCCACCAAACACAACCCAAGAGGACTCTGGCCATAAGCTCCGAGGTAAAACGAACAGATCAAAGCACATGATCATCCGCTAGCTACTATCAGGCCGGAGCAGGATTGTAGGGATGGTCACTGCAGAGGGCGATTATCCATCATAGAGGATCATGGGAGATCATATTGGTATTTCTAGTTAAGCTTTTCTTATAAAGGTAAGCATGGAGGGGAGAGAGCAGAGACGCTGCCAAAACCTCATCTGGGGCATCAGATTTGTAATCTCCTCACCTCCGTTTTCTGGCGCCATGAAAAATGGTAGGAAAGCGGTGGGTTTGGAAAAGTTCCCAGTTTGTGTTTTTAGGCAAGTGACGCATTTGGATGTTAAGTTACGAAAAGCCTCTCCCGACGTGCAAAGTGGTATTGGCCAAAAACAAGGATGGTTGGTTTTATTTTCATTTAAAATGCATCTGCGTGTGCGGTTGCCTGGAGACGGAGCTGGTCGGAAAAAATGTAATACAATTCGACACAAACAAAAACAACCCTTTGTTGCCACCACCGAAGATCAGCTAAAGATCCTGTGGTCTGCCAGCCGTACACAACAATGAAACAGACTCAAAATTGTAAACTGGAAGTAGATGAGAGTAAACTAAAATTGATAAGAGATGCAGAGGAAACGGAGAACAGACAGTTCCACTCCAATCCGATTCTGTACTCCATTAAAAATCAATCCTAATGCCTTTTCGCCACACAATACTTCATTGAACATTAGAGGGAGATTAAAGCAAATTGGACTAGAGATGATCAGATATTGAAGCAAAACATCTGCAGGCCCAGTGTATCGTTTTTCCCTCTCTCTCTTTTTTCGGGGGAATACTAGAGTGCCCTGTCTGACTTCTTAACCCCGTGTTATCTGCACCTCCCAGCCAAAGACAGAGCCAATTTGTTTCCCAAACAATTCCGTAGCCATCCTAGTGATGGGGCTTGGCAGGCAAACAAAGAGGAAGAAATAAAGGAAGAAAGTTGAGGAAAAGAGATTGTGTGTTCAACCCTCGGGTTCAGGAGGATGCACGTGCACTTTGAGAAAAATTTTACCACTTGTTCTGAGTGCATCGTGGCATTCAGAATGGACAGTAATAGTCATTTGAATCTGAATACACTGGTATGTTTTTGATTCACTAAACAGAACGGTCTCATAAAAGTAATTTGTTTGTGAATCAGACTACACCGGTCACGCAGCATGTTTTTGATTCACTAAAGAGTAATGTGTTTTGAGACTCAGGCTGCATTGGTCAATTGTTCGGGAATCAGACTGCACTGATCGCACTGTATGTTTCTGATTTCTGAAGAGTCATTTGTCCAGCAATCTGATTACACTGGTCGAGGTGTGGGTTTTGATTCACTAAAAAGAACCTGTTTATAAGAGTCATTTGTTTGTGAATCGGGCTAAACTGCTCATGCTGTATGTGTCTGATTCACTAAAAAGAAACAAATCATAAGAATCATTCATTCAGGAATCAGACTACACTGATTGTGCTGTATGCTTTTGATGTACTTAAAAGAACTCATAAGAGTCATTTGTTTGCAAATTGGAAGATTCACAGCACAATTTTACATTAAATGTCTGAAAAATATAAATATATGGTGTCTCAAGGCCTCTGAAGTTGTCCCACTGAGGATTACTCGCTCTCTCTCACTCGTCCCGCCACCTTAGCCCCATCCTTTGCTTTCTGGACGTAGGCCAGGAAGGGAAATCCATGAAACATGAAGAATGTGAACGGCACAAGAGCTGCGCGACTGCACTGAACTTTTCCACTGAATCCCTACAACGGAACAAAATTTTTGCCAGCCTCACGGGAAGGATCACTAACAACCTCTAGGCAAAAACTAGCTTATCTAATTGCAATGTGACAAGAGTAATGAGTGGGTTGAGTGTGTTTAAAAGAGAGAAGCAAAGCGAGAGAGAGAGAAAGAGAGGAGGGGAGACACACGGGACAGAGCCAAAGTGCTAGATGGAGACTCTCTCTCCATGCTATCGTGGCATATCACATGATCAAGACCATCTCCTATTGGTCAGGAAGCAGAGCAAATTCGTCCGCCATGTAAGGAGGGCTGGAAGCGACATTCTCTCTTCCCTCCCTCCCTTCTCTGCTTCTCTCTTACTCCAATCTTAAAATGGCGGCTAGGGGGAAAAGTCTGCCAAAAAGGGAGCGAACCTGATGCTCTTTTTTCTTTTAAATGCTTCTTATAGACTTTTTTCTTAATCCAAAAAAAGACGGCAAAGAGGAGAATGGGACAGCTTTGAGTAGAAACAGATGAAGCAGGGTTGTTTTTTTGTTGAGCACTGGCTGGTACTGGCAGTTAAGGGGGAACTTTGACAGTGGGCCAGGAAAAAACATTAACTGTGCTGTGTCCGGCAGGCTGAGGCGCAGTTGCCGAGGGGAAGGAGGACACTTTCCTTTGGCTGGCATGGCACAGCGCTAACGTTAACAGGCTTAGCCCTTCTCCAGGGGGAACTTCGGGACGGATGCTGCGTCAACATCTAGACCAAAACAGACACACTGCACAAAGACAAAAGAAACATACTAACAGGTTGCTCTGAAACATGTTCGCAGGGCTAGGTCTCGATACGGATTCACAAGCTATTGATTACGATTCTGATTAAGTTTGATTTGAGTATAGTTTCAGAAAGATTCAAGCTGGTCTTTTTGAAATATTCATTAAAGCATCGGTTCATAAGAGTAATTTGTTAGGTAATCAGACTTCACTGTTCTGCTGTATGTTTTTGATTCACTAAAAAGAATCAGTTTATGTGGTCGTGAATCTGACTTTGCTAGTTGCACTGTATGTTTTTGATTCACTAAAAAGAAAGGGTTCATATTTTAATCTGACTACTCACTAAAAAGAAAGTGCATAAGAGTCATTTGTTCAGAAAGCGGACTACGTTGGTTCCACTGAGAGTCTTTGATTCACTAAAAGTATTGGCTCATAAGAGTCATTTGTTCATGAATCTTACTACACCTGTCGCATGGTACGTGTTTGTCTGTTTGATTCACTGTTTTCGCATTCAATAGAAAGATGTTTCTTGCCATCATTTTCAACAGTCTGCAAAGTCACGCTATATATTGTGAATACATGTTGTGAAATATTATTTCTTTTACCATGCCGCTGATTCATGAGCGTTTCTACCAATACATTCTCACACACACTATCTTGACCTGCACCAGGTTAAGAATACGAAGAATACAAGGCAAGAATTAAAGTTCTAGAGGGGAAAAAAGCAGGATAGGGCTGCCAGGTGACGGGCACAAGACGGCGCAGAAGTGGCTGTTGGGCAAACCCACCCAGCCTGTGAAGGACAGCAACCCACTCGGCTCACATCGACATGGTTAATATTATCAGATAACTTGTGTTTTAATCACATGAACCTTTAAAAGCCACACACACCAAGGACGATACAATTCTGTTTGCTCAAGCCTCAAGTCGGATGGATTCTGATTGGTTGTCAATGTTTGTCTCGACCATCAGATGGAACAAATCTGAATCTGAAACTGATTCCAATAATATCATTCCTCTGTGCTGTTTTGGTTGTAGCTGTGGTGTGGACTTGGTATTCTTTTAAACTTTATCTTTATCAGTAATTATAACCTTGGTGTCTTTACTGCAGATAAACGATGGTGAAATTATTTAGGAAAGCTGATGCATACTCAAATATCAGATGCACTTCTGAAACAACAGTTTGGAGAGAATGGAGGTAACACATGCACATGGCAGACCGGCACGCGTGTCCTCGCAAGGTTTCTAGAAAGTCTGACACAATCTACCAGTGGAAAGATTAGGATTCGAAAAGTCTGATTACGTCTTATAGCGACTTAATTTGATTCGCAATCTGTACGGCAACCAGCTGGAGGCATTAGCCTGGGTCAGGTGAGCTGGGCAAGAGATGCCAGCTGGGAGGGTACCTTTTTTGTGTGTTTGTTTTGTTGTTGGGGGAGTGGCGCTGGCGTTAAGAGGTGCAGGGGCTAATCGCATCATGTCTTCTGGCTTCCCAGGCATCAGTGACTCATATGAAAGAGGATCACAGAGGAATGTTCTTTTCCCAGAGGCCTTTGCCTGATGGAATTAACCCTGCCATAGATCCCTTCCACCAACCACAGGGGCCGGGTCAAACTGATTATCTTTCAGAGTGGCCTCGCGACAGGGCCGGTGCTATTAAAAGAGATGCTTATGAAACGATCTCGCACCTCTGCTCTTTTACTTTTGCCGCATGTCTGAAGACGGTTGTAGGTCAGGTCTGAGAGTGTCGCTCACCGCAAACAGGTAAACACCTGCTCGGATGTGAATGAAGACGCAGATACTGTCGGTCCTGTTTCACAGAGGACATCAGTGTCATCTTCCCCTGCAGCAGACGTAATGGCATCTGATCGAGGGATCTCTGTCTTCCTCCTCATGCCCTCAGTTCAGACGGAATACTCAAAGCGTGACAGAGACGGGATGCAGTCTGTCTCCCTGTCCACAATGCATTCCCTCTGATGAATTTTTCAAGCTATTATGTTGCTTTTTTCCTGTTGTTCTTGAGCACTAAGTTCCTAATACACAGTGGCATGCTGTTAATGACCCAAACAATCGCTGTTTCACACATACATATTTCATTACAACAGCTGAACAAATTACATATTTATGCTTTATAAGGGGGAATGCCATTCGGATTCATTAGCTATGCAGGCAGGTACAGGAGTCCCATCTGCAGCCGCATCTGTACAACAGGAGCTGACAATAACAGGCTGTGCCGAGCCACGACCACCTCTGCTCGTACATACGCACGTGCAAACAGATAATACCAGGCTCGAGAACCTGCTGCTGAAGATGTAACAAGGTGGCAAGCAAACTATGGATTAGTATAATTTTTTATTTTCAAATTTGGGTTTATTTATTTTCAATTTTTAGCGTTATGATAATTGAGTTACAGTAAGAATTCAGAATATCAACTAGACAATTTATAATTTATTAATAAATAGTATTATTAATAAAATAATTATGAATTATTACAAAATACCATCATAAAAATCGTAATTTTATAATAAAAATAAAAATATTATTATTATTATTATTATTAATTATTAATTTTATATAATTGTTCCAGAAGGAATATCAATTTGAGAAACAATATTTGTAAATTAATAATATAATTATAATTTTTCTTTATTTATAATTATAAATACTATATAATCGAGATCTAGTAAGAAGCCAGACTATAAATTTTACTTAAATAATTTATATATTAATAATAATTAATTAATCAATAATATTAATAAAATACAATTGTATTACTAATAATTTAATAAAATAAATATTATTGATAAAAAAATAATAATCAATTAGTTCCTATACAACTGAGTTCCAGAAAAGTCTGAATATCAATTTGACTTAAAGTAATTTAAATAACAGAAATTATTATTATTAATCATTATTTTAAAAAAAATTAATTCTACATAATTGAGTTCCAGAGAGAATATTAATCAGAAAAAAAAAAGTAATTTAATTATTAATAATACATCATCAAAATCCAGGAGAAACCAGGAAAACAATTTGACTAAAAATATTTGTAATTTAATAAAAAATATTAACAATCACACATTAATAATAATAATAAATATGTAATATTTATGTAAATAAAATATTAATGATAATAATAATAATAATTCTTAATTTTGAAATGTTATTTAAAAGACATTCACTGTATTCAAACAATGGAAGCAACGGCCACTGTGTAACTACTCATCCGATTAAACATTACACTCATTCCAAGTTCAAAGTCATTTCAGATTTAATTAATATGACTATTAAGCGCTGAACATAGAGTAATAAAGCACTGTAAATTATCTGTAAAAATTCACAATCAGCATCATTCTGTTCTGTATTTTTTCTCTCTCCTTCTCCAACCACCACAAAGCACGTCCGGCTGCACTATCAGCCCTTAAGCAAGGTTACGCTTTTGTCTCTTCTTTTGCCAGTGTGCTCCTTTGGGTTAGTGCTAAATCATTATTGCAAACGGAGGAAATGGGCAAACGTATGCTAACTGATGAAGCAGGAAAGTCGACTGTGATATTCGCTCTCTATCTCACTGCTTTAAAGGCAGAACGGCTTGCTATGTAAGTAGGATTACGCAGCTTCTCATGTTATGGGACAAATACAGCAAATACTTCCTTGGAAACATGTTTATGACATGGGAACGTCTCAACAAAGAACTAAAAATATGAAGCGGCAGCAAGCAACCAGGGTGGAGAACCAAATTTGGAGTGCCTGTTGGACGCAGATGTCAATGACGCAGTACCGCTAGGAAAATTATGGCAATTATCTATTAATTGCGGATATTATGGGGCCTCCTTTATCCATCAAATATCTTACTTAAGTAAAGACCTACGACAGAAATACTTTCAACGATTTGTTGAACAGCTGTTCTCCCTTGTAAAGTACTTACAGCGCAGAGAACGACTTGTTCCGGCACGCT
The DNA here is from genome assembly GCA_037101425.1 of Elopichthys bambusa. Lineage (NCBI taxonomy): Eukaryota > Metazoa > Chordata > Actinopteri > Cypriniformes > Xenocyprididae > Elopichthys > Elopichthys bambusa. Next base: position 10,661,554 of record CM074433.1, on the reverse strand, counting down.
AATGACCTTAGCCGGGATAAGGCGGCTGATCCGCCAGTGTTAGGCTCATTATTGTTGGAGGGGATTTGAAACTGCTTTTCCTGTCTGGGCTGAGAACGAAGAGAGTATTCCCTGCTTTCAGCTCACGATAAATACGTTTTTGACAACGTCCAATTCGTTCGGGACTAGAAACGTGCAGCACGAGGGGGGCTGTTTGTGTTTGGGTCTCGTTTAGGCTGCGGTGACAAGGGAAATGTGTGGTCAGAGAGGCAGCCACGAATGGGAAAGGGAAAGTGGGAGACGAGGGAAAACCACAGCTTGTGTTCGACACATTTCCAGAGCCCTTTGTCTCGGGGCTGGCCCGATGCCTTCTACCATGTGTGCACACCAACGCGCTCGAAAACACACACAAACACAAGACAGAGCAACCTAATTCAAACCATATCAGAATCTGCCACGTTTCTCCAGCTCCATGGAGCAATTTGCAAAGGCAGAGTGCGCTTTAGTCCAAAGCCTTTTCATTAAATAAAGTTAAACATCGACATTAAACATTGACGTTGCACTCTTTGACTCTTAAAAGGCTCTTAATAAAAAAAATTAAATGCAATCTATTATTGAAACCGAAACAATGGCACATGCGCAAAAACGCAACACAAATATCCAACAGAAATGGGTATTGTTCGAGAAACTTTGCTCTGTCCAGATATCCGTAAAACTATTAATCAAAGGGAGTAAAAGAAAAAGTAGCTAGTCAGCTTCATCTGATCTGGAGAGGAAGGGAGGGAGAGAAAGAGAGAGAGGGGAAAAGAGACAAGGCGGTCCAGTCTGTGGGCAGGCTGCTTATTAAGATTCACATGGTGTGGTGACTCAGCCCATTTTGGTAATGGAGAGCCCCGGCCACCTAAAGATGGAAATGGCAATTTTTCAAACCCCACATTTTATATATAAATTATCCCAGGCACTCACACAAGCAACTCTACAAGGTCATTCTCAAATATTTTGGATGCTTTGGGTTTGGAGAGAGTGAGTGCTAAGAACATTGTAGGACTGTCGGTTAAAAGTGTTTGAGTGGGTAGAAACCGCTGATGTGTGCTTCTGAGCCTCATCGAGTTGACTTGATGTAAGAAAACAGCATCTTGGTGATGTTCTTTCGAGAGAAGAAACAACTATGTTTTCTCATGGGACCTGTGTGAAAGTTTTCCATGTTTAGCCAATTTTTGGTTTCTGGCATAAAGAGAAAAAGGCTGAAATCCTTGGCTGAAAATTTAAAACGGAAATTGTTACTTTAAAATCCAATAATAGAAACATTTACAAGGATGAAAAGCTTAAATTTCGTGCAAACAATGACTGAAGAAGATTTTTGTTGCTGGCTCACAATACTAATACTACTACTAATAATAATAATATAACAATGATATCTGATTATTATATAAGAAAATAATACATCTTAAAATGAAAAGTAATAAAGTAGTATATTAAATTGCACATCAAATTTGGCTGAGAAATTATCCCTGAAAGATCATTTAAAGTCATTATTGTGCTAAATGACAAAATCATCAAATTGACATTACAAAAAGTGGCTTTAGAAAATTTAACATAGAATTTATTACACAAACTTTTAGGCTAAAACGGCCATAACTTTTTTCAGAAGCCACATCTGAATTGATATTTAGATATATTTACAGACCAAAACAGTTTGGTTACCAATATTCAAAATATCTTCTTTTATGTTCCGCAAAAGAAAGTAAGTCATACAGGTTTGAAACGACTTGAGTAAATGAAAATAAACAGAATTTAAATTTTTGTGCAAACTATCCCCAAAATATGAAATTATTTTTTTAAATGAAATGATACACTAAATAAGAAACTAAAACTGCCAGTAGGTCGCGTTAAATGTGTAATTGAGTATTGCTGTGTCCCAATTCACCTACTAATACTACGCCCTAAAAGTATATACTCCCTTTGTGAAGAAAAAGTACATACTTTTGAGTGTGTAGCAGAAGGGCAGACAAGCTTTGGGGCATACTATCACATTATACAATAGCGTCTTTAACGGTTGCTTTCTGTCGCTTAGTTACACGCATCCTGTCATCGTAAACTGGCATGTCAATCATCTTGTTACAGTTCTCCACGTTATTTAATTTCCTATCGTATCAGAGAGAAATGCAGTAGCACATTGATCTGCCAGTTGCGGGTCTTTCACGTGGAGAGTCTCCTCATATTAATGCATAACGATGCATTTAAAAGTGACTCTCTACAGATTTATTTTTTGTTATACTGGTTGAAAGTCTCTTCATACCCTGATAGCAATCACTATGTTATAAATATATATCGTCTGTGGAAGGCGTAGGACCATAAACATTACATTCGGTCCAAGTAAAATAATACAATGCTGCGTTCACACCATAACTACCGTAATTAAGAGATGGCAACCCGTATGTCTAACCGTAGCTGTTCAGTCAGACTCGGAATTATGCGTTTCCATGACAACAGTATCAACACCGAAATGAATCTGCAGCAGTCAGGTACAAGCTCTCTAAGTTGTTTACATTCATTATTATTGTAATGTTATGTGCTTTAAGACATGAGGTAGTTTAACGGCATCTTTTGTGACACTTTGCCAAGAGCAGCTGTGTGTGTGTGTGTGTGTTCATGTGTTTTAAAGGAGGTGTGGCTTTGGACGGCGATTTACAGGGAGGGTGGAATCGTGCACTTTCAATGCTATCAGGCTAACGTTAGCATTTCCCAGAACACCTACTGCACCTTTAAAGGTCAAACGGAAAAGTTCACATTGTTGTTGCAGATATATAACACTGATAACATTACATATATATTTTTTATCAGCTTAAATGTTGATTATTAGTCACCTAAACCCCGTTATCTAAACCTCTCTACTTAACCGCTGGTCACGCATATCCGCATATGGACTTCTGGCATACTTTTTTCAATATACTATGCTTTGGGTTATTTTAATCTCACATGCTACTTAGGATGGATAGTATGGACATTGGGACGCAGGGTAAGTTATTGAGATTCATTCATTCGATTTGTTCAAACAGCAGATTCATTCAGGAAATATTGTTCTCGCATTCCATGTAAAAAGTCTGGTGAGTAAAATAAAATATTTACTAGAAAATGGTGCGTGTCCGTAATAATAATAATAATAATAATAATATATATATATATATATATATATATATACACACACACACATATACATATACACACACACACACACTCTACCAGTCAAAAGTTTGGAAACGGTAAGATTTTTAATGTTTTTAAAAGAAGTTTCATCTGCTCACCAAGGCTGCATTTCTTTAATTAAAAATACAGTAAATATTTTAAAAGTAATTTATTCCTGTGATCAAAGCTGAATTTTAAAGTAAAGACATTTATAATGTTACAAAAGATTATATTTCAAATAAATGCTGTTCTTTTGAACTTTCTATTCATCACAAAAAAATATTTTACTCAAATATTTTGTACAATTATACACAATAAATGTTTCTTGAGCAGCAAATCAGCATATTAGAATGATTTCTGAAGGATCATGTGACACTGAAGACTGGAGTAATGATGCTGAAAATTCAGCTTTGCATCACAGAAATAAATGACTATAAAATATATTCAAACAGAAAACAGTTATTTTAAATTGTAATAATATTTCACAGTATCACTGTTTTTACTGTATTTTAAATTAAATAAATGCAGCCTTGGTGAGCAGACGAAACTTAAAAATCTTACCGTTTCCAAACTTTTGACTGGTAGTGTATATACACACAGGTGCATCTCAATTAATGAGAATGTCGTGGAAAAGTTCATTTATTTTAGTAATTCAACTCAAATTGTGGAACTTGTGTATTAAACAAATTCAATGCACACAGACTGAAGTACTTTAAGTCTTTGGTTCTTTTAATTGTGATGATTTGGGCTCACATTTAACAAAAACCCACCAATTCACTATCTCAAAAAAATAGAATACTTCACAAGATCAATAAAAAAAAGGATATTTTAAACAGAAGTGTCAGCCTTCTGAAAAGTATGTTCATTTCTATGCACTCAATACTTGGTTGGGCCTCCTTTTGCATGAATTACTGCATCAATGCGGCGTGGCATGGAGGCAATCAGCCTGTGGCACTGCTCAGGTGTAATGGAAGCCCAGGTTGCTTTGACAGTGGCCTTCAGCTCATCTGCATTGTTGGGTCTTGTGTCTCTCATCTTCCTCTTGATAATACCCCATAGATTCTCTATGGGGTTCAGGTCAGGCGAGTTTGATAGCCAGTCAAGCACAGTAACACCATGGTCATTGAACCAGCTTTTGGTACCTTTGGCAGTTTGGGCAGGTGCCAAGTCCTGCTGGAAAATGAAATCAGCATCTCCATAAAGCTTGTCAACAGAAGGAAGCATGAAGTGCTCTAAAATTTCCTGGTAGATGGCTGCGTTGACTGTGGACTTCAGAAAACAAAGTGGACCAACACCAGCAGCCCAAATCATCACTGACTGTGGAAACTTCACACTGGACTTCAAGCAACATGGTTTCTGTGCCTCTCCACTCTTCCTCCAGACTCTGGAACCTTGATTTCCAAATGAAATGCAAAATTTACTTTCATCTGAAAAGAGGACTTTGGACCACTGGGCAACAGTCCAGTTTTTTTCTCCTTAGCCCAGGTAAGACGCTTCTGACGTTGTCTTTGGTTCAGAAGTGGCTTGGTACGTGGAATGTGACCGTTGTAGCCCATTTCCTGAAGACGTCTGTGTGCGGTGGCTCTGATGCACTGATTTCAGCTCTCCTAAGTTCTTATATCGGCTTCGCCTGACAATCTTCTCAAGCCTGCGGTCATTCCTTTCAGTTGTATTCCTACCACACTTTTTTTCCTTCCAGTCTACTTTCCATGAATATGCTTTGGCACAGCACTCTGCGAACAGCCAGCTCTTTCAGCAGTGACCCTCTGTGGCTTACCCTCATTGTAGAGGGTCTTGATGATCGTCTTCTGGACAACTGTCAAGTCAGCAGACTTCCCCATGACTGCTGTTGGGATTACTGACCTAAACCCAGTATTTATACCCTGAGAATGGTAATTTAATAGAACTTGAAATTAAATATTCTAATAATTTTAGATACAGATTTTTTGATTTTGATGAGCAGCAAGCTGTAATCATCAAAATGAAAACAAAAAAGTCTAGAAAATAACAAAAATAACATTTTCATGATATTCAAATTTATTGAGATGCACCTGTATACACATATATACATATAAAACCAAATTAATAAATCCACCAGCCATATTTAAATAAAATATTTAATGTAAAATATTTAGAATTGTTTAGTTACTCCAATTTAACAAAAGTCATTTTAGATTTTTGGCAAATACATTTTTTTCCCCAGTACATTGCTATCAACCATTTCTAGCAAAAAATGGATCAAATTCAAAGTGCAACTGATGTCGAAAGGTATAAGTGAGCACTTTGAGCTTTGAATTCAAAACCAAAATTACAGTGAGAAAACAGTAGGCCATACTGTGAATGCAAAGAGTTTGATATATTGTTCTGGTTTTTCTGTACTAGGAACTAATCTCCTTTGAAACAGCCAGAACAAATGGTTCAGCCCAGTGTCATGGCCATGAGACTAGGCTAAAGGTGTTTAAACTGTCTGGAAACTTGACCATGGCACGCTTCTGAACTCTGTAAGCCATGCCACTTAACTTTGTCCCCAAGCAACGGAGAGCGAAAGGGAGTGAGAGGGAGAGAGAGAAAGAGAGAGTCCCCGACCCACTCGCCCCCCACGGACAGTCCACTATCTGACATTCCACAAGTCCGGCCCTCTTAGAGACAGCTGACCCACTATTAATCACATGACCGATGGACCATATGATTGAGAACTAATAGGAGGGGGCGCTGCAGGGTAAGAACAATCCAGAGCAAGGGAACTCTGCTTTGTGCCAGCTAATCCAAGTGTGAGCGAGGTCACCGTGCGACCAGATGGGGTCAGGTGTGCCACCCGAGCCGGCCGCCTTTTAGTGCCTCTTTTAGGGCGCGTGTGCACAGAAGTGTGCAAGGTTAGGGTTGAGGGACAGAGCTGGGCCTCTCCATCTTGTCCTGTCTTGGGAACTCAGACTAATAGCTTTAATCAGACGGGATTGCTGGATTACCCATGGATTTCCTTTAGTAAATCGCACCTGTGCACATCCTCTCGCTCTCAAAGTAGGCAATCGAGGACAGAGGCAGCAGCAGGACGGGTCCAGCAGCCAGCTGGAGGCCAAACACAAGCAGGACATGGACGGTGTTTAACTCGGGGATTAATCAAGGACCGCAGCCTGCCAGAGTTCCATCAGGGCTGGTCTTCCGAGGAACGTAATGCAATTAAATGACCAAGTTGGTAACGCAAGGTCTAACGTGCGCCTTTAACCCAGATTTGGTGCACAAAGGGGTCTTTGTCTCACCTTGAACGTTTGACATGCGTCACTGACTGAATACGCCGACGGTCGTATCAAACCAACACACTTCGGCATGGATTTAGTCACAGTTACATTAGTTAAAATTTGTGCATTTAATCCACTAGTTTTCTAGCATTTCTTCTGCAGCTCTTAAATCGTTCAGACAGTGAGTGTGACGGACCACAGTTTTAAGCTGCTCTGTGCTACTTGGGAGACTCAATGTTAATCTCCACCTCCTCTATTCTATTTAAACTCTTTTATTTCTCCTCTTCCTTTTCTGTGCTCTCACTCCTCGGAATTCCATTAGCGCAACACACACAAGCAGAACGGAAAGTGACCGATGAGGACGTCATATAGTAGTAAGCAATGCTGGCTGGCATGGGAGTCTCTGTTTTTGATCGTGGTTAGACGCTATAACATTAATGCAACAGAACGTGCTGGGCGCATAGCCTCGGCTGACCTCCGCTCGGTTTGGAAATCAGATCAAAGAGCCATGACAGACAGCAAGCGCTTGCGCCGCTCCATCTGGGTATACAGACTTAGCACGGGCTGCCTGGATTAACGATCGTAGACGTTGGGTGATTTGAGGCTCCACAGGTGATGCAGTTGTCTTCAAGTTTCACACTGTGGCCTTTAAAAGAGTCACGATCTAGCAGGGTCAAAATAGTGTGCGCAATAAAGAAAAGGAAACACTGTTTAAAAATCTATTTACAACAAATTCTATATTCATGTTGGTTTCAGATGATTTTGAAAAACACCCAAATTTTCAAGAAAGATTGTAATTTAATGACATTTACTAAAAATTGAATTTGGTGTAACCAACATATTTTCCTTACATCTTGAATACATCTTAACCATTCTTTTCATAAAAAAGCTTATCAATATAGTTTTTGAGATATATATATATATATATATATATATATATATATATATACACACACACACACATATATATATATATATATATGTGAAGAATTTGGTTCCAAAACACAATAAATCCATTTTGATTAATTTGAGTAAAAATGTGTTTTCTTTACCAAGAAAGCAGCAAGATGAAAACCACTCTTTTCTGTTTTAAACTTTCACATAGCATCTTTTGGTTATAAAAACATTAAAAATTCAATTATAAAATTATTATAAAAACGGATTATTTTCCCCCAAAATGCAATAAATCCATGACACTTTTTTTCCCCCAAAATGCAATTAATCCATCAATATAAAAGTTATTTTTCATATTGAAAATACACAACAAAGTAAGTTGATTCACATATATGACAGCCTCTGAACTTTGTCATTACTAATCTTATATACAGGCTCTTGACTAAAAATCACTCCCAAAATGAATTCAATGGGTCATCTTGTTAATGTTATAAATTAATTATATCTCCGTTTGTCATTACTGATTAAAGAGTATTTGGCACCACCACACGGTTAAAATGAACACATTTGCCGAGTACATTGGTATTAAAAACGGCTTTTAAAAACTGTTCATGATTCAGTTTTGGGGACCGTGACAGAAGTTTGATGCTGTCGTGGAACAAGCAACAGCCTGCATTTTTCCTCCTCCCGACTCAAGTGCCTCATCTTCTTAATCTCCTCACGTAAATTATTACATTTCGGTGACTTATGTTTCTTCCCCACCGCAGAAACCACCACAGGTTCATCAATGCTGTCAAAATTGTTCTGTTTTTGTTGATCACAAAGTACAAAGCAGATAAGGAAAACTAGGATGCCGGGTATATTCAGAGCGCCGTCATTACTGTTTACAATGCGTGGAATGGTGCGCTGTGATTGGTTGAGCAGGAAAGAAAAGGGAGAAAACATGACAGAATAACACAACAGAAATCGCATTTTGTGCAATAATTAATAAATGACTTTTCAATACCAACCAGATACAATACTGATTTTGGCGGTAACTCAATTTTTTTTTAAATGGCGTTTATTGCGTTTTGGAACCAAACTCTTCATATATATATATATATATATATATATATATATATATATTAGTTTTCTAAAGTTACTAGCCACATTTTCACTGGCCACAATTTTGACATCGATACCATGGGAAAAACTGCCATATAGATATTTTTAATATAATCTCTCTCATAATTTGGCAGCAGTACTGAGAGATGACTTTTTGTGCACACAGTTTGGGTGTGAGAACAAAATATGCAAAATCTACGAACAATCCCACGCTAAAATTCAAACCCATAACACCAACAATATTCACCCGGAGCAAATAAAACAAGTGAGTGAGGGGAGGCGGGTTTGTGTGTCAACTCGCTTTCAGAGAGATGGAGAGAGAGCGTGAAATCGCAGCTGGTATCGTGTATCTATTCTGCTCAAAATGAGTATTAGAAGCGTTGGAATATGTATTGAAAAATCTATATTTTTGACAACACTACATTGCACTTAGTTTATTATTTCAGATGCCTTTTTAAAAGACTACAATTGAAAAATGTATATATTATATATAAAATTCAACCAGCCAAAGTGACTAGTAGGAGTGACTGCGTTACACGCCACTGCTGAAATCCACCCGCATTTGGCCAGTTGGTGGATGTTAATGTCAAGCCCTCTGTGTGTGTATTAATTGCCTTTTTTATGTATTTTTGAATAAATAAAATAAAAAACAGGCTCACGTCATTATCCTATTGCAGCTCTCTTTTCCAAAATGCATCGATTCAGTATGGGAAGGCGCTGGATACCAGCATCCAGTCTCCTCTCGGCAAGAGCGAATGCTTATGTTCACAAGATGTTATTGATTACGTTATCAGAGAAACACGGCAACGAGGGCCATTTTTTGAACGGCGTTGACTTGGCCCTCCCTTCCTCCGTGTCTTATTGTCATGCATGCTGGAAGCCTCTTTCTTTAATATCTATCTTAAGAGTTGACAATGTTTTGGAGCAATTAAAGCAATCGATACAGGCCTGAGAGGAGCCTCTTATCCACAGTAATAGCTCTCACTGAATAATAAATAACATGCTGGCCGAAAGCTGGGAAGGGGGACGACCTCACATTAACGTTCACAGCCTATGGAAGGGGGCTTCCTCACAGCTTAAGAACCTTTCAAATTCTCTCTGCACCAGGATGCAGCTCCTTCAGGAAGAGACTAAGTAACCGAAACAAAAACTTTGGCTATGAAAGAAGCAGCACACTCAGATGCCCAGAAGAACCTCCAGCGAGTCTGAGAGGAAAACATAAGCTCTATGTTTTCACCTTTTCCATACATGACCACCAATACAAGTTCTTCTCATACACAGCTCCCTGAATGGGTCATTGTTTTGTATCCTTTATTAACAAGTAAAAACCAGGTCCAAAAATAAACCTGAGCATTAAGGGAGAAAAGTGAGTCTATGAAATGCACAGGAGCTCAGGTTTCAGATGGAAGAAACCAGCAGTCTTATTATCCCTCAGCAGTGCAAATGAGGTTAATGAGAATCTATTGACTGATCCTCCGCTGTCAGCCATGACAGTGCCACATCTCTTTCTTACCAAGAGGAATCTTCCTTCACATTCAGCCTCAGAGTGTGGAGTATGAGGCACATTTGTTGATAAAGATTTATCAAATTAAGACTTAACATTGCTTTGAGACTTTGCCAACAACAGAATAAGATCAAATATACGACTCTTACGAGCTGGTTCTTTTTAGAGAAGCAAAAACATACAGTGCAACCAGTGTAGTATAATTTATGAAGTAAAGACAGTTATTTAATAAATAGCTTAAAAATAATGGTGTAAATGAGTCTGCAACAATGCCTTTTGTAATTTACAGAATTAGTAGATAAAAAAAAATATGTATGCAAGTAAGATTATGTAAGCAAAACTGACATTGTAATTAAAATATACCAAGATGGATCAAATTAAATTCAAAATAAGAATCAAGAGCTTGTGAATAGGAATTGAATCAAATGAAAAATCAGATAAAATCAAGCTTTTTAAGTGGAAACAAATCAAATCTGCATCGATAACCACCCAAATGGAACTGAATCAAAACTAAAATGAATCAAATCTAAATAAGAATCAAATTAAACCTAATCAAATCAAGCTTGTGAATCAAACCAAATCAGGACTGATACTCAGCAATACGGAGATAAAATATACCCAAATAAATCAGAATCTAATCATAACTGAAATCAACAGTTTATGAATCAGAGTCAAATCAAATTGAAAGCCTGAGAATTAAACTGAATCTAATCTATATGTGAATCAAATGAAATCTAATTGATCAAGATTGTGAATCAGAATCAAAAAGAATCAGAATCGATACCCAGCCATACTGATGCTGTGTCTCATTTCGAAGGCTGGGTCCTCCGGAGGTCACATTTGAAGGCTGTATAAATCATCAAGGCGGTGTCATTTAAGAAAAGTAACCGTTAAATTGCAAAATAGCAAAGAAATTACAGTACTTTACACCTCACAAGGAATAACAGTCACTTTTATTATGGTTAATTTTCTTAAATAAGACATCCTTGATGACGTATGCAGCCATTAAATGCGACCTCCGGAGGACGCAACCTCTAAAGCTTAAGATGACATACACAAAAATGAATCAGGATCTAATAGAATCAAATCAAATCTAAATTGGAATTGAGAGCTTATGAATCTGAATCAAATTGAATCAGGGAATCACCAGGCCATACTGAGCAGTGTACAGAGGAAAAGCTGTGGAGTTTGGGTCACATCACAGTTGCTCCTGAAAACCATCTTTCTTTCACTCCCCGTCTCTTTCCTACAGGCTTCTTAAGTTCACTGCCAGTGCCAGGCATGGCTTTACTCCCAGTCTCCCTATCAAATATTCCACGGCCCGCGACGTGCAGAGCCAACCACAACTCTTTGCTGCGGACAGTGGCTCGCTCCAAGATTTGGTTTGTTGTTAATCTGCAAGCCAAAGCGGACTCCTGCGAGCATCCCCACCCCCAAACACTTCCCTACACACTCTGATCTCCCTCGGTGAATAATAATAGCTCCAGGCAAAGAGACTAGCTACACAGCTTGTGATAAAGGCTAAACAGCTACATGAGCCAGTCGAGCTAAAGGCCAGACGAGCTGGAAAGCAGTTGCGCTGACCTGCTGCTGGATAAAATAGCTGTCCCGAACTGAAGCTTTGTCATAAACTCCAGTTCCCCCGGCCCTGCTCTAAACTGAGCACAGTGTCAAAGAGGGCCACCTGTTCCTGTGACATACAACCTCTCCACCTCTTTCTGTCACTGCTGCGCTGACCCAGATTGCTCCACAGCAGGCACATCTGACCCCCGTGACCTAGGTGTTAAAATCCGACCTGAACACCCAGAAAGCACTTTCACCAGGAGGCCCCACATTGAGTCACGTGCGCCGACACACGTGTTTTTGCGTAAGTGTCCGGCCTCATGAGATATTTTAGGGCCCACGGACTTTATAGCCTATATAAATAAACCAAGAAGTGAAGATCGACTAAACAGCCACATCTTTATCTAACAATTTCATTCCGTTATATCAAATTATAATGTAAAGAGGCTGTGACTGGTATATTCAGAATTAGCCCACAGGAAGTTGAATTGAAATGAAAAAGCGCAGAATTTACTGAATTACAATTCAGAAAAATTCAACAGGAAAAGCATTCTGGGAAATAGTTTTAATAAATTTCTATAAATTTGTTAAAATTTGTTAAAGTACAAATAAAAATAAATATTAAAAATAAAATAAATATTAAAAATATTAAAATAAAACAAAACAAAAACAAAAAATAAAATAACTACATTAAAATATCAAAAATAAACTAAACTAAAAATAAATGAAAATACAGATAATAATATAGAATAATACAGATAAAAATGTATATAAAGTATGAATTTATAGAAGGTAATTTAAACAGATTTATGTCTATCTGAAAGACCTATAAACACATTTTAAACTTTTTTTAAAACTTGAAAACATGGATTTGTCAAACCATAATTCAAAGTTGGCCTTGTCAAAGTTTCTTCATGTAGGTAAAAATTAATATTTTACTGATTGAAAAATAATTATTTATTGAAGCTACATTTAGTTCATTTTAATTCTACTTCCTTACATTTGTATTGCGATTCTGTATCTTGTTTGTGACCACAATTCAAATTCAAGAACTGAAATTAAATTCTGAATGATGCATGAGGGGCCAAAGCAAACGTTGTCCACCACTGCATTAGAATACTAATTGTTATTTATTACAAAAAAAAAAAAAGAAATGAAGTAGAGGAAACCCATTAGCACAACCCTAGGAACATCAAATAAAAGTGTGTAATTGTGTAAGAAGCTTTACCAAGTCTCTTTTGTTCTTTATAAAGGTATGTTTAATGTCTCTAGCCGGTTTGACATATACACTAACATCATCTGAAACAATAATGCCTGCTGTTGTGTTTTGGATTTCCTCGACTGAACCCTTGCCTCCCCCATCATATCAGAGTGAACATCACAAGGCACAAACTACTCTGAGAAGATCCTAAAGTGGGCTAGGGGCAATACAAGGGAGGGGGGAAACTTTGGGGGGGTCTTCGCTAGGTTTGACTGTGATGTACTTCCTGTGTGGCTGTCAGCCTGTGGCGTATCCTTCATCTTCCCTCGGTGCTGCCCTCGCTCTGACCCCCCTCTCCACCACAACACCCCCACAAAAAGTGTGTTCCTCTTGTCTGCTCCGCCGCGACCCCTCTGTCCCTGTGGGCCAACAGCAGCCTCTTTCTTTCTCTCTCTCATCCTTTCCCCTTCTTTCCTGGGAGAACAATCCCTGCCCACAGGCTGCGCAATCAGGGATGTACTGTACTACTGTAAATCTGACACAACTGCAACAATGGCTCCGTTTTCACCGCCTGGATTAAAGCAGGGAAGAAAAACTCCAGTGTTTTGCTGCTGCAAAAGGAGCGGTGTGCTAAAGCCTTGGTGTAATTGTAAAGTCCAGAGCGATTAAGCTCTAAGTATCATTAGACAGTAGAAGGTCTCAGAGTGGAAAGGGTTCACTCCGGGACAGGCGACCCACTGACCACGGTGGGAAGTAGGCCACATAAGCAGCCTGGAGCACAAGCTGTGACATACTAACCTGGGCTGCGCTTTCATGTGTGCCCGGAACAGTCCGGTGCCCCTTTGCCTAACAACAAAGTTTTCCTAACAGGGCTGTGCACCATTTAGAATAAAATTGCAATGTCTTTTAAGTACCAGTCCAGTTCCTGCAAAGAAACTGTGGTAGCAAACATTATCCAGAACTGCAAATGTATGAATGTAAAAATGTAAGTAGAATTAAAATAAATTCATGTAACTGTGATATTTAACTAGAAAAGCAAAATTTTCAAGAAGGTTTTTTTTTAAAAGTATTTAAAGTTTTTAGAACGTTTTAGAAAATCGATAGAACAAACAAACTAACAATAGATAGATGATAAATGATGATAAACAGGCAGACTGTTTAACAAAATGTTGTACAGTATTTCTCAGATCTTGTTAGGCTGATGTTGTCAAAGTGTCTGGGTTAGAGTGAAGGGTCTGTGGGCGACTGAAAGAGCCCAGTAATTACAGGCCAGTGTGTCTTGCCGTGGCCAAAGAATGGAGACCGAAAGTGGCCGCTGTGCAGCTTTTTGCGGAGCACTTGTGCTTGCGACTCGGACCCAATTGTGCATGCTGTGAAACGTGCACAAAGGGAACAGGAGGAGTCCACTTAATCCTGGCACGGCGCAGTCTGTCAGAGTTGCCGTGGCCCTCGCACTTTTCATTTATCTACTTTAGCATTTCATTAGTACCTCACCCTGCCGAACCTTGATTTCTTTGTCTTTTTAACCCTGGCAAAGAAAAGGGCATTTCTTTTGGTTGACAAACAATACGTCCCTCCCTAACTTGGGCTATTCCAAAAATATAACCCAAAAAAATTGTTATAAATGTACTTTGGAACCAAAAAAAAAAAAATGCTCAGATCAGGGATGAACCACTAAAATAATTTTTTTAAATAACAAACCCCTTCAAAAAATGTTGCATTCTTCCTGTCTGACAGAAAAGGGCCCGGCAGGCCTTCTGACTGCTGGAAGCTTAGAGTTGTTATCCTAGCAACTGGAGATAAAATGGTCTCCCGGAGTCCGTGGGAGACTGACTGTGCGAAAGAGCAGATCCCTTAAGCATTTCCTGGTGCAGAGGTCCTCAGCTCCTGACGCTATGGCCCCGGGCTCAGTGCACATAAAGCCTTCTTATTGCTGCAGTCGAGGCGGTGAATACGACCACAGTGATGCAGGGAGGTCAGGGGCACACCTCAAAGGATACGGCTTGCATTTATTTCTTTCCTTCTTATCCTCGTTTTAACACAATACCCTGATGCTACTGAAAGTTCTTAAATTACTATACCACCATTTTGAGCTGTTATTATTTTTTTTTAAATGATATTCAAGCGCTAGCGAAAGGGAGAATGGCATGCACTTGTTGAGCAGGGTGATTTGGAAGATTCATGAGTTGTAATGCAAGCTTAACCTGGCCTCCTCTCGCAGCTCCTTGCTCCCTGCCACCCACCTGCGCTCCGTGGCGGGGCACAGAGGCACGCACACATGCACACATACTGCCCGGGCCCTTTATGTTCACTTCTATTTAATTACACATCCCATAGCTTTACTGTCCGTGTGTAACGCTAGCTTCGAGCCTGACTAAGACTCTTCACGCACTGACTGGCTTGTAACGAGTAGCCGAGAAGCAGAGAGCCTCTGCTACTGGAGATTTACACAATGTGCGCAACAGTGTCCACCCCTGACAGTGTATCCGCAGGTGAAGGTGGTACAGCAAGCCTCCTCAATAATAGAAGCCGTGTGACAGTATCATTTATGAGACTCAGAGGGACGCTGTCATTTCAAAGCAATGCGCAGCAGTATTATTTACAGACGCAGTGACTGTGTGAGGTCATCACAGCGGGGCAGCAGTGAAGGGCAGCGACATTCAGGTTCAACGTGAGGAGCAGGGTTGTGCACTGAACAGAGAATGCCTTTTTAACTTAATTCAAACGGCAATTTGAATTTAAACGCAAGGAGGTCAAACCTAAGTTGAAATTCCAAGAAATTCATAATTCATTTTTAATTAGATAAGCTTGACAAAATCTTGTTTGAAAGTTTTAGACTAGACAGACAGACAGATAGAATAAATGATTGGATGGATGGAGACAGACAGACAGACAGACAGACAGACAGACAGATAGATAGATAGATAGATAGATAGATAGATAGATAGAATAAACGACTGGATGGATGGAGACAGACAGACAGACAGACAGATAGATAGATAGATAGATAGATAGAATAAACGACTGGATGGATGGAGACAGACAGACAGACAGACAGACAGATAGATAGATAGATAGATAGATAGAATAAACGACTGGATGGACGGAGAGAGACAGACAGACAGACAGATAGATAGATAGATAGATAGAATAAATGACTGGATGGATGGAGACAGACAGACAGACAGACAGACAGACAGACAGACAGACAGATAGATAGATAGATAGATAGATAGATAGATAGATAGATAGATAGATAGATAGATAGATAGATAGATAGATAGATAGAATAAACGACTGGATGGATGGAGAGAGACAGACAGACAGACAGACAGACAGACAGATAGATAGATAGATAGATAGATAGATAGAATAAATGACTGGATGGATGGAGACAGACAGACAGACAGACAGATAGATAGATAGATAGATAGATAGATAGATAGATAGATAGATAGATAGATAGATAGATAGATAGATAGATAGATAGATAGATAGATAGACAGATTGTGTGGAGCAGTTAAAAGAGAGATGGCCAGCTAGCATCCCATCTGTGGGCAGAATCAAACCCTGTGATCAAGCAGGTCTGTGACAACAGCAGCAGCAGGTGGGACGCACTGATCTGTACGCCACACATCAGAGGTCTGCTCTCTCTGAAAATCCCCACCAATCGTTACACAGACACTGAGATGTCGTATTTATCACTCTGCCTCAGAGATCCAGATCCAGAGTGGCTTTACACCGCTACGCCATCTAAACATGGACACAATCAGGCTGATTAAAAATAGTCAGCGCAAGACGGGAGCGCAACACAGCTGGACGGGGTTGTAGGTTTTTTTTTGTGGTCGACATTGCCTTTGTTTTTCATTTCAGTTGCATTTTTTTTTTAATTGTTTACTCCAGGGCTTTGCTCCTCGTCATTTGTTTGAACGGATGTTGTGATTACGACAAATAAAAAAAAGAGGGCCTCCTGTGGAAGCGCCGCATCTCAGCCTGCAATATGTGCACAGCATCTGTTGATGTTTAATGTCACCCAGCAGACGCTGGCAGACTTGTGCTGATCTTTTTTCTCTCTCTCTCCCTCTCTCTCTCGGATGAGGGTCCAGGCAAGCAGCCCCGCTGCCCCTCTCTCTCTAACCCACGTCTCCCTGGATGCGGGAGGCAGAGGGCACTGGAGCAGAATGCGTCCTAATTAAAGAACCCAGATGAGGAGCTCCAACTGTACCATCCTCTGGCTCCAAACGCTCTTAAATATTTATCAGCTTACCGGGTGGATCAGCTACACCCCTTCACCACCCCCACCCGCCAGCATGCTGATCCCCAGGCCAATGATAACAAACTATCAAATCAATCGGCTTTGCTTTTTTCCCCCTTCTTGCTGTGCCCGTGTATAATCTCAGACTAACTTACTGGTCTCACTTCCTGTCCTGTTCACAGAGGTCCAGTCTTTGAGCTTAAGGTTACAGAACAGACCGGACGGCCACTAATCACAGCTGTGAGAAGAGCAGTGCTGTGGAAGACAGCAGGGTTTTAATATTGGCTAGCCAGCTGTTGCAGTGCAGGGGCATGGCTTTCACACATGCACACGCAGCTCCAGAACCCTACCTGTTCCTGCAGGATACAAACTCACACTAGAAATATTATAATAAAAGCCCAATGTCACCTTATGTGTAGCATAAATAATGGTAAACACAATGATTAACCGATTAAAATAAATACATTACTGCATGTAACTCCTTTTGGCTGATGTGTGATGTATCATGACCAAATTAGTGGCACTCAATAAATACAATTATTGTTTTTTATTATTTGTTTTGGTAAAGCAGATATCAATAATAATAATAATAATAATGTTATATTTAAACCCTTATATCATGTTTCATGAAATATATCATGAAACATGTAAAAATGTAAATTGTACATATATATATATATATTATTAATAAAATAAATAATCAATATAAAAAAATCACAAAAACAAATATCTAAGAATAAATAAATACATACATTTCTAAAAATAACTTTACAAATAATAAATATAAAATTAATACATTTCCAAATGAATAAAATAATAAAAAAGTACATAAACTATGAATGAATAAATAAATAAATTATTATAATATTATAAAGTATAAGGACTTTTATTTTGCCCATTCATTCCTGAAACGTAAAAATCTAAATTAAAATTTAATAAAAAAATAATAAAAATAAATTGATATAAAATTTTCACTTGAATAAAATAAAAAGGAAAAAAAATAGTAGAAAGAAGAAAGAAATAAAATTATACCATATAATAAATACTAAATTAATATTTTAAATAAATATATTATTATTATTATTATTATTATTCTGTTAAAGTGCATGTAGTAATAAGGACACGTTGAACCTGTGGGTTTGTGACGAGGACTGTTTGTCGGCATATGAAGTCAGTAGGGAGTCACGTCAGGGCACAGGGTCGACCCCGCGCCTCGTCTGGGCTCCCATGAGCTACTGTGACCGCTGTCTACTGTTACCAGGCAACCCTTCTGTTGATCCCGCTTTTATGTTTCCACCCCCCACCACGGGCGAGCATTCTTAAAGTGCTTAGGATTTACAGTGAGCGATGGGTGTCTGAGAGTGTGTCTAAAGTGCATCATCTTGACTCCAAATGGCCTGGAAACGCGCTCAAAAGAGTTCTCATTTCCTAATTGCCAGTGGAACCACGTTCGGTCACAACGGTCCAACAAGTGACAAGTCAATAACCTAGTTTATGTAGATGTAGATTTAGCCTTTAATTAACAGTCTGAGCTTTAGCAGTTAGATAAAACTCTCTCTGAAAAGTCAAGTCTTAACATACACATTTAAATGTATGTTTTTGAGTAAAGTGAGACACTGAAATCATGTTTTTGAACGCAGGAATGTGTCTTACATAAATGCCTCCCCTAAAAGAACGAATCCAATAAGGGTTAGTTGAACTCAAAACCAGTCTCGATTTGACTAGGTGTTCTTCCTAAACATTTACTGCGTTTGTGAAGGTTGTTTTGGTGTGTGCGATGATATTTCAGCAAAGACTTTTCAAGTCAAATTTACCCATGAATTCACAAATCAACTGAGGCCATAGGATGTGTAGACAAACACTTGCGGATATTTTTAAGATAGTGCATCAAGTTAAAAATAGCATAACATAAAAACGAGAGACGAGAATGTGTCTTGAATAAATACCCCCCTAAAAGTGCATCCGATAAAGATTAGTTGAACCCCAAACCAGCCTCGATTTGGCTAGACATTCTTCCTAAACATTTACTATGTTTGAGAAAGTTGTTTTGGAGTGTGAAGTAAAATTTCGGCTTTCACAAATTAACAGATGACTTGCGTGTATGAATATATGTAAACCCACACGCAAAAGGGAACATGTGGCAGGGGTAAAACCAGTCAAAAAGTCAGCTCCCAGCAGCCCCCAAAAGAGTTGGGCGTCTTCCAGAGGAGTGCATCTGCTTTACCCGGTTTCTGCAAACAAAGGTTCGATGCATATAAGAGCAAACGAGAAAGAACGAACAAGGAAGACACGTGGAGAGAGAAAGAGAAGGATGGGAAACAGCTTTGCTGGTGGGGCAGGCTAAACTGGTCTGGCTCTCATCAGAGACTTATCCCCTCTTAGGGTGAAAGAGTGCAGGGAAGGAAAAGGAGGGGCGTGAGAGAAGGGGGAAGAAGGTTGGGGGATTTGTCACGTATGCCTCTAAAGTTTCACAGCCCTGCAGGACTCTTCACCGTAGCGTCCACTACTTCACACGGCTCTTTTATAGGAATTGCTCGCTGATCTGAACTGAACGAGCCTCAGAAGAACAAACACAAGTCAATAAAACAAGACCATAGAAATAACGGCATAAAAACGAGTGCTACATATGGTTCTCTTTTTAAGCTAGCACCTTCACAACCGATTACTTATAAATAAAGCAGAAATATGCTCTAATAAATAGCTGTAACGCCTATTACGGCTATAGAACAGGCTCAGCTGCATGGAGATACAGTTTAATGGCTTGGCAATGCCAGAAGGCTCAGGACAGAAACACAGAGATAACACTATGATGCAGATGGGTTAACTTGGCATGGCGTGCCACAAGAACAAAAGTAGCTTGAGCCCCAAGGCAGCGAAAAATGTAACACATGACGGGTATTTCTTGCACCTCACGGAAAGCGTAGAAACGACAGACTTGAAGCCAAGAAATGAATCAATGGTAAAAAAAATAAAAATATAAACTTTCACACTCAAAAAACATTTAACACTAATGTTAATACACATTTTCTCGTTTTAGTTATTGTCTTTTGAAACAAATATATTTAAAATGTTGCTATTATTTTGTCATGTCATTTTAATTAAGTTTTATTATAAATGACACTAAAAGGGCATCAGATTTTAGTCAACAAAAATAACTTTTATATAATAATAATAATAATAATAATATATTATTATATAATAATTTATTATTAATATATAAAATAATAATAATAATATATTATTATAATAATTTTAGTTAACAGGAAAAACGCTAAATGAAACCAGTTATTTGTTTATAATTTAAATGTTTCGTCTAATCTTCGTTATCATTGACAGAATCCATGACTCTTTTTTTTTAAATCATATATTTTTCTAGTTTTTCAGTTTTAAGTCATTAATTTGTCAATTTTCCTTTGATTTTCTAAAATTTTACCAATGAAAATAACTTTAGTTTAAAAAAATATGTAATAAATAGAAATGTAATCAAACATTTATTTGATGGGAAAATGCAAAATGAAACCAAATATTCAAACGTTTTATATATCCATGTAAAGATGTATCAATATTTAGCAATAACAAAAATATTTTGTCTTTGTTGTCATTCACAAAATTAGAAAATTCGCAATCGAAAATTTTAATCAGTAATTTTTTATTGCGGAGATTAATGTCTGCATTATGTAGCTGTCAGAATGGAGATTATAAGTCGTCTAATAGGCATTTACAGCATTTCCCTTGTAATAAGGTAAAAAATCTAGTTACAATCGAAACCTCATTGCTAACAGATGTTCAAATAAACCGTTATAATCTTTCTCTCTCTCTCCCGGATTAAACCGTGAGAATCAAGCTCCATATTTATTTGCACGCCGAGTCGCAATGATTCTAATTCCAATCAATTTCAACAAATCAAAAGCTAATCCTTTGAATCCGAACTAAAGCCCGGACTTCAAGAGCCCACCGTCAGCATGTTCTATCAATTTAATCCTGATACAGATTGAGAAACATGTAGCGTGGTGTCTGATAGAGCACTGAAAGGGGGCTCGAGTCATGGGAACGACTACAGCTGAGAAAGACGCACATATTACTGGCACATATTATTCATCACAGGCCGTCGCAGTAATTGCAGGTGAGATACTTATACGACTGCTGTCACGGCGCGAGGACAGCGACAGAAATCTAATGCCAGCTGATCGATTGAACATACGCGTCATTGCTACTTTAACCAAAGCCATTTTAGCTCCACCATATCTTGAGAATGAGAAACCAGGGGATTCCCCCGCCATCCCTCGCTATTGAGAAACGGTAAGCCCAACACAATACGACGCAGCAACGTCAACAAACAAAAACAAAAGCCTCAATCAACCCCCCCCACCCCCCACCTTCAGCATCAATAATACATTGCAGGCTGGGAAGGGGGGAGGAGAGAAGCCACGGCGATGCCAACAGGCCATGGTACCGCACTGTTATCAGGCTTTCCCAAGCAAACCCCTACTTAAATTCCCCTCTAATTCCCCTGCACACGGCCCGCTTTCCAGATGGGCCCTGAGCCTCATGGCCTGCCAGCAACAGCTTGTGCCGTGTTTGTTGAAAACAAAGATGACGGATTAAATATCATGTGCTGCGCAGGGGGACGGAGGGGGAAAAGGAGATAATTCCATGTTTCCCGAGCAAATAAGGTGAGAGCTGAGAGGATACAGACCTCTGTATAGTGCAAATATCGAGCGGGACAACAGCGGCATCTTCTCAAACATCTTCCTTTACACCAGAGAGGTGTCTCTCTCTCTCTCTCTCTCTCTCTCTCGCTCTTGCCATTGTTTGTTGCGGATCTGTCCTCTGTGACATCCCCGGCGAGCTCAACTGCTGCGCTCGGTTTAATTATGGAGTTTAATCTAATGACATCGCACTGACTCAAATCATGTCCTCATGTTTCACTTTATGGGCTTTTTTTATACAAACACTTTTATTTTTAGGAAACTATGAATCGCAAACAGTGCCGGGCACAGTGGGGAAGAGCTAGTGAGCTGGTAACACTTTATCTGAAGACTCTGTAGTTGAAAAAGGCTGTCAAACTTTTTTAGATGCGGACTACAAAAAAATTTGTAGACCGCCTAACACCTGAATTTGGGAGAAACCATGAAGTACCTTAATAATAACAATATTATTATTATTATTATTATTAATATTAATAATAATTCGTATTAATATAACATGTATCATTATATTTCTTTTTTAAAATAAATATTTTTTTTCATTTATAATAATTTGTTTTGTGTGTATATATATATATATACACACATACACACATTCGTATATTATATATTATTATTTATATATATATATATATATATATATATATATAAAATGGTGTTATAATAAAATATATATTTTATTGTTAGTTTAATGTAAGTTGTTTTAGTCGATTGCAATTCCTTCATTTGAAAAAAATATATCATTATAATTATTAAAAAAGTAACCAGCATTAAATTAATTACCTGTAATCTAATAAATATAATTAGATTAAGCCAATCAATTTATGGACCATCTCAACACTTCAAATAAGGTGGGAAGCCACCAAGTATCAGAATTATTAATAATAATAATAATAATAATAATACAAATAAATTTTACATAAGTAAATCAAATAAAAATGTAAATATATAACAATAATATATTTAAATAAAATCAAACAATAAATTAGCTTTTTACTGTCTTTGTATATTAAAAAATTGCAAAAAAAAAAAAAAAAAAAGATTGCTGTGTCACAAACTAAGGCAGTTTGAGGTGAGAAAATACCAATTACGTTTCAAACAAGCAAAAAATCATCTGTTTGTAATGCATTCTTTAACACTCCAGGGTGAACCGGTCATCCTGGTGTCATGTCCATCTCACCAGCCATGCATAAATAGAGTCAAGTCTCAGGCTGGACCCCTGAGGGGGAAGAGAGCATTTGCCAGTCGAGCTGACGGATATTTACAGTACAATCCTCTCTCGCTAGGACGACCGTCCCGAATCATATAGCCATAAACAGATCAATGACTCATGCTGTTCTGATAACTGAATACATTAATTCACATTACACAAAGACTCAGTCATTCCATTGACCGCTTTGAACAGACCCCACATATCCCATTAATCCAAAAAGAAAGTCTCGTATCGAGGCCTGGCACAGTGGAAGCCATCAAGCTAATGTATCTTATCTTCAAAAGAAAGAGAATCGTACAAAATGTAAATTTAAGACGAATCCTTGAAGCCAACTGAGCTTTTTTTCCGTGTGAAGTTGGGACTGAATGAAGTGCCATTGTGAAACACATCACAACATTGAGCTGCTTGTGTTGAGGTTTGATTAGCGCTAGAAAAACAGAGCTGCTGGACTCTAGAAAGGCTTTTGGAGGTTTACGTAAGCCAGTCATGAAAGACACTGCTTAATTGGTCTTACAGCACCTAAAGCGTCTTCTCCTGCAACCCTTGAAGCAGACACCGTGGACTGCTTAACTCAACTTCTAGCGTGCAGTAACTTTCGGTGTTATGAAAGCACGCTGAGGAATCAAAGCTATCTCACTATGGACAAAAACAAACAGGGAGC
Organism: Elopichthys bambusa; assembly: GCA_037101425.1. Taxonomy (NCBI): domain Eukaryota; kingdom Metazoa; phylum Chordata; class Actinopteri; order Cypriniformes; family Xenocyprididae; genus Elopichthys; species Elopichthys bambusa. The sequence goes on along the minus strand of CM074433.1, from coordinate 10,638,052 downwards.
CAGCTGAATTATGGTTGTTGTGCCTGGCCACGCAGGCTCATTGTCTTCCTTCCCCTCCTCGTTCTCCTGTGGACTTCTGCGGCCCGATAAAATAAACCTAAAGGCCTATCCCAAGCAGAAACTTGAACCAAACTTTGTTCCATCTACAAATGGCCGTATACTGAATCACTGTGGAAATGTCAGGAGCAGGAGAGGCGGGGGTGGAGAACTGAGCACTTGTCTTCATGTGTTTTGCGGTAGCACCGAGAAGCACAGCGGTCCTCGTGCAGAAGGCCTGTGAAAATATACAGGCCTGACCAGAACACTCCCCTCTCATTTCCCTTTCATTTCCAAAACCTCAAGCACCACCAGTCTTTGTGCAACACTCGTAAAGTGAAGCCAGAGGAGCAAATGTATCTCTCCCAGTTTCTGGGGTATAAATATCACTGTGGCATTCGCCCCGGGATTACCGCAGCGGTGGGATAGTGGAAAAAAAACAAGCACAAAATTTCAATGCAACAGAAGACAAACGCGGCAGTTATTTTGTCTAGTGAACTCGAGCGATGCTCTCGGCTTTCTGATTGATGAAACATACACGTACATACACTAGAAAATGACCTCGAGCACTCAGAGGCCTACGCATCGAGAGATAGCATCCAAAAACAAGAATTAAAGGAGTTTTTTGGAGTATGCACATCTCAATTTTTTGGAGAAAAGCTGAGGTTTATCTGAAAGTCAAGGATATGGAGCCAGAAGCATTGTGGTCCTGTCGCATCATTGCGGGATATGACAGCACGCCAGCAACGAAAGGATACCAATATGGTTTGAATCACAAGAATGCTTATACATTCCATACTTTTCACAGCCAAACCGGCATTTGGTACTAAGTAGACAGACCACTGCTGTTTTTTTCTTTTTAATCTTTTCACGTTTTACACCCAAGACAATTTTAAATATAGAAGGCATGGTTCAACAATAAAGAATTTTTGCATTTTTATGCCTCGCAAACTTCAACATTTGCAAATTCTCCTTCTAACTTCTGAAACTAAAAGGTTTTGAACCAATTAGTAATGTTTTACCATTTACTAGCAAAAGTTGTCAGGGCTACTAGAAATCTGAACTACTGGCCTGACTGGGGGAAAAAATTGAGCACTGAAAGGTACAAATAGATAAAACAAGCAAGGAAAGCATTATAAAATGGTGACTGTCTAGTATGAAAGTCATGGTAAAGCCTTCCACATCGAGTGCGACATACTCTATTATGAAATTATGTCATGTGTAGTTAGTACACATTATGTTACATCTTGTAGAGGAGACGTACGCATCTCAACAAAGAACACCAGGCCGTTTTTGATGGGCTGCTTTAATTGCGGAGCAGAAAAGGATTGTTAAAATTGCAGATTGCTTTTATCTTGACGAGAGACGCTTAGGATTAGGTCTCTTTAGTCGGCCTGCATTGTTTTGGAAAAGTGGTGGGGGAGATGCAACAAGTTATGCAAATTAGATGTTAATTAGGCAAATGGTGAATTAGCATATACCAGTACAAACCAGCCCATTGGAATGGGAGTGTGGGAATGGGGAGGCTGGGGGAGCCAGCTGTACCCCTCCCTCTTCAATCCCCGCTGAACCCCCCCGACTTCACTTGTGCCCTGTGCTTCCCTGCAGGGCACTGACATATTGTGGCTTTTGCCTGAGCGATATCCTGACGCATAATGTCACCTCGGCCTGACCGATGCTGAAGGGAGAAAAAGGTGTGCATGGAAAAAAGAAGCTTCTTTTCGCTTGACACTAAATCTTCGCCAAAGCTTCAGTGTGCAACCCTCGCTGGGCCGGCCCCATAGAAACGGCCACTCATGAGGTTATAATGGAACATAAATGAATGAATAGCGATTCACATGCTAATGTGAAAAGAGGAGTAAAGGGAAAGTTTTGTTGTTTTTTCTAATTTTTCGATGTTTCTTGCCCGCTCAACCAGCGTTTTGTTCGTCGCAGCTTTCCTGTTAACTCTTTCATGGGAATGCGTAAATGCGGCTAAAGTGCAAAAGAAACACAACAAGGAATCTGTCTCATTAAAATACTAAAAGAATTCATTATTGGTTAAGGTATTTGTTTTTTTATGTATGCATAAATCAATCAAAACTAGGGCTGCAGGTTGGGATGAAAAAAGTCAATAATGAAAACTGTTGACAACTGTTTTCATAATCGGTTACTATCAATATTTGTCATTAGTATTTTCAGTTCCTTCTCAAAAACAAAACAAAAAAAGTATTTTAAATATCAAAGCATTTAAATTAAGAGACATTATCTGTAGGTCTGATTGCAGTAATATAATCATATCTGATTTTATTGTCTGTTTTATTTATTTTTTTACAGTTGCACTGAGAGAAAATATGTTCTGTGTACTGGCTATAAGAGGCCAAATAATTCAGGCTGTGTCTAGAATAAGAAGAGGGTGATATTTCAGGTCTGAACTGATATACACAACCCTGGCAATTCATGTTCCTTTAATACAGCTAACTCAGCTTCTGACTGAAGCAAACACTCCTGTTGACATGAAAGTGTGTAAAAGCATATGACATATCGACAGCCCTGCCTCCATGCCTGGCGTAGTATCCAGCACCGCATCCAACCAAGTCAGTCTGGGACTCCATCCAAACTCTGACCAACCAAATTACAGACTTCATCTCGTCGCTTGCTCCCTTACTGGTCGCAGGCTTTTTCATTTAAGCCCTTTCGATGACCTCCTCCTGGCTAATCCAGTAGAGAAAAGTTAAAAGGTCCATTTTCAGCCTGCAAAACCAAAATAATCATTTTTAAAAGCTGGTATTATGCTGGTTTAGCGACAACACAAAACCGTAGACGTCAAATACCAACAATGCCGTATACTGCTGACCACACAAATGCAAGCGAAGGCGTTTCCGACCTCGGTGCGTTTTAGAGGACACAGCTTCGTGTGGCGTCTGTTTCTGAATTAAAGCATTTGGAAGACATTAGCTTATACGCCCCTCTCAGCTCCCTCTCTTCACTCTCTCCACCCTTGAAAGCATGTGGTGACCCAGGGATGTGTAAAATGGGGTCCAAATGAATTGCTTGGGCACTTGAGCTCCTCTTCCCATTACAGCGTGCTGCCCTACCTGTGTTGAGTCAGCAGCGCGCTCACTCTATCCATCTAATGGACAGCGTTGGAATTTAATTAGCAGGAAGCCGCAGAGCGGCAGGCTGAAGAATCCCCAGGACAGAAGAAACAGCGGAGCAGCGCCTGTCCCTGTGTCTGTGTGTGTGTGTGTGTGTGTGTGTCTGTGTGTGTGGGCCACAGGAGAAAGGATACAACAACAGGACAATCTCGGGCTTAGGTTTTGCACTGCAGCTATGGTGGTCAATGTTTTATTGACAGTTAATTGTGAAAAAAAAATCATTATTATTAATGATGCCAATAGTGGATTTATAGCTGATCATTCTAGGCAATGATTTGTTGGTTACGCCATCATTTTAAGTGTTTTTAGCATGTTAGCATGTCACTGCATTATTTCACAACATATTAACTGTGTTAGCTGATGTATTATTAAGATATCTGCATAAAAATCATTATTATTAACGTTGCAAAAAGTGGAGTTGCAGCTGATCATTCTAGGAGATTATTTGTTGATTATTTCACAATCTACATACTAACTGTGGTGGTCTATATATTATTCACAGATAATTCTGAAAAAAATCATTATCATTAACATCAAAAGTGGAATTACAGCTGATCATTCTAGGTGAAGATTTGTTGCTTATAAACGAAAACTGTTGAGTTAATATGCAATTTCAATTAAAAAGTAGATGAAAATGCAGAAAGTAAAATTAGCAGCTAGCATTTTCAGCTGAGGAACTCCATATCAGTGCATCTCTATAAAATATGAACATTTTGGTTCATGAGATAGAGAGGCAATCTACACAAATACAAGCTGGTGAACTAAAAAACTAGAGCAAATTTCGCAACTTTACATGTTATACAGAGAGAAAAGATGTCAGATAAAATAAGATGAGATATTCTGAGCGGAATGGAGTGATAGACAAGAGCTGGTAAAAATCCTAATCGCCTGTGTGGCCACAAAAGGAGCAGTTGGGCTGGTAACAGTACACAGCTCCTCAGTCTGACTGTTGTCTTATCTCTGTGCTACTGACTTTGAACCATGCATTGGCTCCTCCCAACCCAACAGTGGGGCAAAGCATGGCCTGCAGCAAATGTGAGTTGCAGCTATGAGTGGGAGGCTCATGTCTGGCATCTCCCACAGGAAGTGCTCCATACCTGTATCATTTCTTGGAATATTGACTTTTATCTGCTGAAATGTGTATTTAACGAATGTGGCAGACAGCCACAAAGGCAGATTGCCTTTTCCACAGATAATGCAATCCCAATGCTGGGTTTGTCATGCAATTTTATGTGTACATATAAAAAAGTAAATGGAAACACACACACACACACACATATAGATTTATTCTTATATATATATATATATATATATATAACATGTAAAATATATTTTTAAAAATGCCTAATGGAAACAGAGATTTTTAAATCTGAACTAAAAAAAAAAGCACAATGCACAAGAAAGAAAATACATAATATGCACAAAATATTGTGATTGAATAATTTGATTATTGATAGATTAGTATTGAAGTTGCAGCAAAACTACAATAAATTTAAAGTGAACAGATAAAAAAGAAAATAATAGATATTTATATATTATATTTTATATTATTATATTTATTATAAATATGTGTTATATTTTAAAATATAAAAAGTATATAATAGTATAAAAAAAGTATATAAGCTAATAATATATAACCTTTAAAATATATATTTTTTAAAATGCTGGATAGAAATGCCAAATAAATAAAAAATTATTTCTAATATGTGAGAAAAATGTGTACTCTTTTTCAGTATAAAAACATGTGCATAAACTACTATGGAAACACCTTTACTGAATAAATTCCTATATGATAAAAAAAAAGTGATTTTGATGGCATGTTGACATCACGTGACTGAAGTCGCTCAGATGATTAACTACTATTGACATGATTCGGTCATCTTAAATACACAGGATTTAAGTAACTACATGCCAAGTAAATTCTGAAACATTTCTATTCATGTCTGCCAAACAGCATCTCTAAATTGTGGTAAAATCACTGTAATGACCACGGCCAACAGGTGGCACTGTGATTTGAGTCCTCCGCTTATCAACAGATCACATGTTGTGTGCCTCAACTACTGTTGGCCCATTAATAACATTGTCAACTTCGACTAGCACTGACAAAAGAATCTCTAAACAACATTGTCAACTTCGACTGGCACTGACAAAAGAATCTCTAAACAATATTCTATATTTCACAACACAGTGCCACATTCTACCGCGCCAGCTGTTTCCCAACTGTGAAGTAATACAAACCCCACGAGCGAGAGGTTTCCCAGCGCCGACGCATCAGACCGGAGCTCATCACCGGGAACGTATAACAAAAGTGATGAGGGAGGGGTGAGGAACACAACTTGCAGTTAGGGGGTCTCATTCAAACATGCATGCGACGAGAGGGTCTGTCCCATTCTTTTTCAAATCGAACCAATTAGCTTGGTCACACAGCTTCCCGTTCCCAGATGGTTCACAGCTAATCAAGTGGTGCTTTTGTTTTGTCTGTGAAAACAGTTTTGGAAGTGTGGGTGAAACGAAGCCTCGAAGAATACACGCTTCGTGATCAATTTAACGAGTCCCGACGATCCCTTGTTGGTGCGAAAACAAAAACTTCTGTGTTAGTGTAATTCAGATGCATGACTAATAGATCGATGCCCCCTAAAACTCTTTCTTAATGAGTGATACTCACTCATACGGCGAGTCTGGGAGTGACTAGACGGAAGGGAATGATTTAGAGATCCTGCTAATTAAAGAGTATCGTTAGTATCCGACTGAATAAATGAAGACAAATCTTTTCAAGTACATTATTTAAAACACCAAACACATGGTGAAAGTGAAAAATATCCCTTCCCATGTTGCCTGGCTTGGCCTGGGAGTTGAAGGACGGCAGCCTACTGAAAGGGGCAGGTTGGAGGTTAAAATGTTTTACATTCTTTCATTACGACATTTGAATTTCCTCCAAACGTGATTCTAAAAGGACCATGTTTACATTCTATACAAATCCAAAGCAGGCTAATTGGGAGTTGTTGTTTTTTTTCTGAAGGGGCGCCTCAGAAATAAGGAACAGAATCGTGCCAGAACTCAGGGTCTGGCTAGAAGTGTGCAAAAGCCTTATTTTCTTTATTTGCTTATTTATTTATATTTCTGCAAAACAGACAGATGGAGGGACTGAGGGCAGTTCTGGGGATAAATAGTTCAATAATTTAAAGTCAATTCCATACTTAGCCCAACCCCCTCCCTCTGCATTCAATAATTAAAAACAACATCTGATATGAACGCAAAAAAAAAAACAAAAAAAAAACACAACAAATACCAAACATAACTTTGCTTACAGAGCCTCATTGTTGGAAAATGTGCTGCAATTCTAGTTTTGCTACTTATAAATATATATATATATATATATATATATATAGACAGAATGAGAGATATTAAAAAACTTTAAAAAGTACTACAGATAGTCTGATTTTTTTTTTTTTAAGGATATCTCTACGTAATTAGTTCATATTGATTCAACTGATAAATGCCATCTAGTAGGTCTCTAAATATAACAGTATTATACCAAATTTGCAGGAAACAATGGTGTTACAATGATAAATAATATTTAATTTGAATAAAGTTTTCACTAACTATTCATCTTTTTATGTAATAGCCATACATAATAATAATAATGTCTATACATATTCATATTATTATTATTAAATACTAATACTACTAGACATAATAATAATAGTCATTATTATTATTTAATAATATTATTCAAAAATCATATTATTATTACTATTTTCAGTAATAATAATCATCATCATCGTAATATTTTTCTAAATATTAAAAATGTCATTGTTAGATTGTCAGAGATTCATTTACAACACAAAAATGCAAAAATAAATAATTAAAAGTATATCTGTTACTAGGAGCTTAAAAATGAATGGTATCGGCCCATTCAATGGTATCGGTAAACATTATTGTCTATCTTTACGTACTACATTTGAAATTTCTTTTCTGGGCATTATAGTCTAGATTATTTTTTATTAAAGGTGAAAATTCTGACTACTAATAGTCCCTTAAACATGTTCACTGTAATTGGAAAACAGCTCACTTGTTGGAGTGATAGATCAGACAGATTCCCACCCTCTGTGACAAAAATCAGTAAACAACATGTCTAAACCTACCCTAATAAAACTTGAAAGTCCAATTGTGCCATGATAACATACTACAATTAAGTCTATAATACCACTATATTCAGTAATACTGTTACAAATACTGCTCTAAAAAGCACACTTGACACCTTAAGTTAGTAAAATACTACAGTATAATCTTCAAATCCACTATAACTGTGCTAATATCCCTAATCCAAAAATAATGTAATGAAATTCAGTGAAAATGGAGGGATTTTGCATGACTAGCACATGTCAGTCACAGACCACGCAAAGCGATAAATCTGTGCATTGCTCAGCAGCAGATGGGCATAACGGGTATTGGGACAGCCAAGCAATTGTGGTAACATATTCCCTTTAACACAGACATGCATAAAATCCCAGAAACACACACACAACAACGACATGAGAGGATCCTGTACGGCAGCACACCCCCAGCCTTTCTTCTATATTTTACCAGCCATACGGTAGTTTATTTTCCACTTCTTTTACCATCTGTAGCAACTTTCCCCCACAGACACTCACAGCTGTCCTGTTTCATGTCTGCGCTCTCCTTTATATTCCGGCGTACAATGCCGCCCCGTGCCTCAATCACTGGGCCTGCATTCTTCTCTTGGCAGTGGGAGTGGGCCTTTCATGACACCACTAGGGCGCCAACTATGGCAAACAGTTAAATATCATGGTGAATTTGTGTTTACGAAATGGTTTATGAACATAAAGTGTACTGGTTTGTGAGATTCAGACACACGTTGCTCAACACTGCAAACACACTGATCAATAGGCCGTGACGTACCGATCGGGCACTTTAAAGCAGATCAATCTTCACATCACGTGACGAGGAAGAGATCCAGTCTGAGCAGAGATTTAGTGATGAAGCAAGCTCAGTCTGTCAGTTTAAACCCAGTTTAAGAGGCTTTTGCTTGCTGGGATTTGTTTTACGACGTTCGTTCGGTGCTGAATGGACATTCCTGCCCATCACTTGGGTTCCTACTGGAGCCAACACAGACTGTAAAGGTCTTTTATCTTTTGTTAAATTGCTTTTAACAGCTTATTAAACATAAAATCTCAATTCAAATGTGTCACATACAGCCTAGTTGACAAATTTATGGTGTTGTTGCTGAGTAATGCTGGAAAAAACTGTTTCCTACTCTACTTAAAACACACATGAGCTGTCTGCTAACCATTCAGATGAAGTCCTCATCAGGACCTAATACAATCAAAGTTTCTCCCGGCAAAGGCCTCGCAATGCCTCGTTTTCTACCGGCTGGGGCTTAAGACAATGGCACTCTTGTTGAATGGCATGCGCACACAAAGGCTCCATTCTCAGAAGTTAGCTAAAGTTGCTGTTCTGTAATGAACGAGATGTCTGCTCTTGGGAAGTCTAAAACAGTCTGATCCGTTAGCAGCTACTGCGTACAGTTCCCTGATAACGCTAAGCTTGCTGCGAGCCATGCGTTCACAAAAAACGTGGACGAAAAGAAACGGTAAACACAATTAGAATTGCAAATAAATGCAGAAACAAACAAAACCTGATAAACCATTAAATACCTTTCCATCATTTATCCGTACTGCTACCATTCATGTATAAGAACTAAAATGCAGATCAAACGCTAAACTAAACACTGAGGAGAGATTGCATTGGTTCTTTTAAAACTCTGCAAATGGCTCAAACGCTTCGACAGCAGACTTCTTAAAACAAAGAGCTTGCATACATGCTCAAACTATTCAAATCGTACAGCTCTGTTTACAAAAAACATCAATATGTACCATTTTTACATTTTAAGCTGACAAACTGCCAGAGCTGATTTGCTGGTATTTTGACAACAATTGAAGTTTACACATGACCTAACACATTTTACGCTATTTAAATCCAACTTTTTACAGTATCTGCAAAAAGCTTGTATTCCATAAGGGCCTACTTAACTCATTCTCTTACACCAAAGTCATCTGTAGCAACTCCAACACAAGCATTAAATAAATGTGTGAATAAAGGAGGATAAAAATAAAAATAGACAAGCTCCCATCAAGGGGCCCATTTCTCTCTCAGTGGCCGAGTGCTGGGACGACTGAGGAGTTAATACAAAACTAATTAGCAAAAATTGACTGGTGCCAACCCCCCCTTACCTTTTCCTGCCTCACTACACAGGGGGACAGCAGTAAGCCCAGAGCACAGGTGTACCGCTCACGCCAGCTCTAGATTACTGCCTACTGCCTCCGCTCTCTAAACCCTTCACCGTGCTCCCCAGGCCGCCGTTATGTCAGCGAGGAAATGGAGTGTGATGAGCTGCATTTTAAACTAATTTTGCATCTTTTGCACATTGGAAAAGAAAGAAAGGCAATCGTTTTAGAAGCACAACAATAATCGACAACGAAAAAGATGCATTAATGCACGGTCGACATTGTTGACATCTAAAAACCCAGCGTTGGGCACCAACTAACTAGTCCAAATCTGCGAGGAAAGATCGGCACTGACAATGCACATTAAACGGATTACAAGAATTTGCCTCGCAATCAGGTTTAGGAGAAATTTACCCACTAAAGGCAAGTGGCTGTGCAACAAACATCTTACAGTGTTTCCCATCCCAGAACCATCTGCTTCGTTTAATCCAATCACATTGCAGCAGGAAAAAATGGTTCAAAAGGAGGTCAAATGCAATGATATTAAAACTGACTGTGCTGTATCCCATCACTGAATCCGAGCTGGTCCTTCATCGCTGTGTCTCTGCCAGGGAGGTGGAGGGGTGCACAATCAGGGGCAGAAAAGTCATAACATGACAATGTATTTTTATGAATGGCCGACAACCTCATTTTTAATGAATGGTACTGTGTGAAAGAGCACAGTGGCATGGTCATTGTTGCAGTAACAGGGCTGGTCGGTGGGATTTAGCGAGCAGAAAGCAGGGGAGGATGGGTGCGAGGGGGTGGGGAGGTCCCAGCCCACAATGTGTACTGCAGTAACCACAACAAAGGCTGTGGTTTATCCCACAATCGCCTTAAATAGATCCAAATTATTGTTATTCCTTAGCCTGTGGAAAGGAAGAGAAATATAAAACGGCTGTAACACAAGATGTGCCAAAAGTCAGCCTGAAGATATCAGCGGATTCAGTTACTGGCATAAAATGTTTTTAAAAATTCTACAAACCGCCGGCTTACTGTAGCCCTTGACCGGCTTTGCCTCGGCCCTTGCAAAAACTTTCAGCCAACTTCCCAGAACTTAATACGAATTTACAAAACTTATGACAGGGTGCCTCAAGCATGCGTCATCAAAGTAACTAGTTTTGAAAGACACACTGTATAGTAAATCTCTTTAAGAGCTCACATAGAAGTGGGTCAGACGTCTTTACAAACATTACACACGCAAATGGTTTGTTCAACACAGCTCTGGGTCAATTAAGGTAAGTCCAGTATAAATATCTAACAGCCTGGCAGGGCATTTTGCACACAGGCCCAGTCTCGCGTTTGTTATCTATCTGCTCCAGCGGTATCCTTCCATTGTGTAGTGAGACTGAAAACACTGCAATAAGACACAACTACAGTTCACAACAAGTGAAATTGCATTAAGTTGACATATATCACGACAGTGAATTCAAAGAACTCTAATTGTGTTTTTCATCAAAATAAGTACTTATTAAAGGGTTAGTTAAGCCAAAGATTATGTCATTAATTACTCAACCTCATGTGGTTCCAAACCTTTAAGACTTTCATTCATCTTAAGAACACAAATGAAGATCTTTTTGATGAAATCTGAGAGATTTCTGTCACGCCTCATTCAGATTCGTTTGAGCTTTTGCTTATGTTCGCTGATCAATGTTTATATGTAAGTAAAAGCCTAAATTAAATCTGTTCATCATAAAAGCGATCAAGTTTCTTCAGAAAATTTGGACTAAACCACTCAATTCATATGGATTAGTTTTCTGATCTCTTTATGAACTTTTTGAGGCGTCAAAGTTGCAATTGCGTAGGCTGTCTATGGAGGGACAGAAAGCTCTCAGATTTCATCAAAAAGATCTTCATTTGCATTCCAAAGATGAATTAAACTCTTACAGGTTTGGAACGACATGAGGGTGAATAATTAATGACAGAATTTTAATTTTTGGGTGAACTAACCCTTTAATGCATCAATTTGATTCTCTACGATAACACAAAAGCCTTTTTTTTTTTTTTTGGTAATAATTTAGACTTAAACCTGAATTTGAACTGGAACTACATCTGAATCTCCCAGCTAGAAGTTTTTATGTTTCTTTTTTAAATGAACTTAAAATATTACATTATTTAAAACTATTTCTTGTAGAACTAGGGTTCTACAACTCTGCAAAAAAAAAAAAAAAAAAAGAAACAAAGAAACAAACTGCCTGATTTCCATGTACTTCCAAAACCCAATGCTAAAAGAAAACAATCACTGGCGTAATGCTAGTCTGGGTCTCCATGGCTATTAGCCCCTTTCGGCTGGTTTAAATGGCACACCACTTTGTGGCCCAAACAAAACCACCTGTTTTAACAGGAGGTCAAGAGGGCAACCCAAAACCAAAGCTTGCCCTCCGCTTGACTGGCTGCTAATGGGAGTGGATGTTTATCTAGAAGGTCAAATGCCTTGAAGATGGGGTCACGACCCTAACATCTTAAGCCGTGACCTCTCCCACGTGTGGAGTGCTCCTGCCGTAAATTAGCCAAGGTTGCATGTCCTCAGGCCTCAGTGAACACCACATTTGTGTCTCTTTCTAGTTCTCGTGTTACTTTCTGTAAAGAGATTTATAACATCTGACTAAAATAATAAACCACATGACTATTGAAATTAGAAAGTCTTTTTCACACATATTCAAAGGAATATATTGCAAAAATAATGGAAAATATTGCAAACATTTTCAAATATTAAAAAACATTGCAAAAATAATGACAAATATTGACAGAATTGAAAAATACAATCTTAACATTACATATAGGAAAAATATTATAGGAAATATAATACACACACACACACATATATATATTATATTATATGGAAAATATTGAACAATAGTGAAAATGTTGAAGAAATATTGAAAGAACTCAGAAGTACAAACTTAAACTTACATATAATAAAAATATTGAGAAAAAAAAATACAAAATGAAAAACTAGTAACTTATTTCTATTGTTCTGCTAGTTTTCTGGTTACCTAGATTGAATTTAAATGTTCTTTTTCAGCAATTTCCGCTAATATCGATAGGTAGCTCTGTTATTGTCTAGATGAAGTGGGTGTGTTTTCTGGCCTGCACCCCTTTGCCCTGGCAAGACTGTGGGATAAATTTAATTACTGACTTTAGCTCCTCTCAGAAGCCCCACTTTCACCATCTGTGTATGAGGTCAGGCTCTCTTCAGATGGCTTTTAATCAAGGGGGCTCCAGCAATGCTCCACTGCTTTAAATAAGACAGAGGAGGAAACCTGATCGGCCTCTATGCAGGTCAGAGATGAGGAGAGAGAGACTCCCATGTCTTTCTTCCTCTTGTTCTCTCGCTGACGTCTCTTATTCACCATTGAATCAAAAAGAAAACCTAACTTCGCAGATTAGGATGTTAGCAGGACGCTCCCTGCTGAATAGGCTTTCAGAACATCAAAACTGAGGATTTCGGCGGGCCGCGGGGAAACGCGTTTCTGTGACTGTGTCGTACTTATCCTCACAAAAAGCTCAAAGGCTCCAGGCCTTTGTGTTCCTACCAAGTCAAAGTGATTCACACGCTCCCGTTTTGCAACCTGCCGTCTGCCAGATACCACGGTTTTCCTATGTGGCGCTAAAACTCACGTTTTACGGCTTTATCTCCACCGTCTTCGGGTTACACTGCGTTTTCACTCTTTTTATCGGCACCTCATCAAAGCTTAAGTCAAGTCCGTACGGAACACGAGGAACGGCGGATACGCATGCTGCCAACGCTCTCAGACTTCACTGCCACAATTTGTGCGAGAGAGGAAATGAATGTAATTAAGGTGCTCAGTTTGCCTGGCGAAACAAAGTGCGCTTCTTGTCTTCCAAGAGAAAGCTTGTGTTTGTGCCGCTGTCAGTGCAAGACGGATCCCCTGCCGCCTTCTGCCAATTAACAGTCGCTCCATCAGATATTTGCATCTGACTTTTTCACTGGAATTTTAACTCAACAGACAGTTGTTCTGTTTTATATTGCGCAGTGACTTTGCAATTAGAATAAATAACTACAAATAAGTCACATTATATTTTTGACTTAAAAAGAAAATTCACTCTCAAATTAAATATTTTTCTTTTATTTATTTGTGAAAAGTGGCAGAAAGGAAGCAGAGGATTCGATTTTGAGTTGCACAGACCGTATGGAAACTTATCCTATTCTTCCCAGCTTTCTTATTGACTGTTGATATATTATAAAAATGAAATAAAATAAAGTACAATCCATAATTTGCAATACACCTTTTGGTGCCCACATTGGTGTCATTCACATCTTTATACGTTCAACAGATTTAGTGAATTCAAAACAGGACTTACCTGCATGCACGAAGTAGGCCAAGTACAGGTCGAGCTCCTTTACGGAAACTCCTATGTGATGCGGCTGCACGCACAGCCCTGGGTTCGAGCACTGTGGAGACTTAACCAGCCTTTCGCCATCAGTACTTTCAAGCGGAATACCTTTGAATAAAATCACCATGACCAGGTCCAAGCGCCACACTTTGTCCGCCTGACGCAGGCAGTCAATTCTCCTCATCTTGCCCTTCTGGTCGGGGTTGGAGAGCACACAGCAAGGGGGCTTCTTCCCAGTGACAGTGAGCACAAAATCCTCGCGGAACTCCGGCCGGATGTCCTTGCGGAGTTTGGCCAGTAGCCGCGATGCCCACTTCTGCTTGACCTCCGGCTTCTCGCTGAGCAGCTCGTCCTTCACGGCTCGCTCCTCTTCCTTAGACATGCGCTTCTCGTGCTTCTTGAAGTATTTTCTCTTGCGGGCCTGCAAGTTGAACCAAGTGTAGGCAAACGCTCTCACATGGGGCAGCAGTGCTTCAATGAAAGGATGGAATTCATCCTGCCAAGAAGGACAAGTAAGCAGAAATTAGTCCACATGGACACTATAAAAAACACAGTTCAAGTTTCAGAAAATCTTTCAAAATGTATATAAAAATACACACTTAAAAATAAAAATGTAAACTAAAAGTTTTTTTGTTATAATTTCAAGTACAAAAATAACAACCGATTGTTCACAGCAGACACCATGAAAGCTAAACGTGTGCATCTACATAAAATCCCATTCGATTATTTTGAAAAACGGCCCTCAACAGCAGGAGTGTGTCTGTGAACCGAGCAGGGCAGTGTGTGTGTGTGTGTGTGTGTGTGTGAAGCTCGTCTAGGACATATCTTGGCTCTCTGGCAAGAATGTTGGTCTTTAGGGGTCTGCCAGGGCCGAGAAAAAGCAACAACCGACCAGGAAAATTGGAGTGCCTATTTTTATCTGTTCTCCATAAAAATGCACACACGATTCCAAAAATCGTGCTACTTCATTCGCTATCAGTGAGGAGTGTGTTGTTTTCACACAGGAGTGTGTGCGGGGCAGATTGTGCAGGGTTTTGGAATCCCTTCACCTGCCGCTGGTGCAAAACCTGGCAGAAAATCAATTTTTATAATATAATGACAAAAAGACCAGCGAAATATCGGCCGCAATATTAACACATCTCTTTGTACACACTCAAAGTCTAGCAGAGGATATAATCATGCAGGGATTTTTTTTTATCTACAAGGAAGTATATTTTAATATTTACAGGATCACCTGAAATGAAGTTATTTAGGAAAGCTGCGTAATGCAATAACTGTAAACAATACACCTAAGGAAATATTACTACATAAACTAAGCATTTTTAATACTGTACATGTGCTTAACTGAGCAATTATCAAAATAATAAATAGCCTATACTGTATGTGCATTTCTGTCTCTGTAGGCTTGCATATCTATTTCTTTATTGCCTAAAGAAAAAAAAAATAAACACTAATAATTGGGCAAATAAATAACGTGTGGTTTCTAATATGAAATAATTTGGGATTTTACACAGAAAATAACTCAGGGTTTTTATTACACAGAGAGAATAATGGCAGACTGCCAATCACTAGAATAACATTTCCACAAACAGCAATAGCCCTGCATCGTGTCCCAAAACCGACCGTGCGAGTACGAGAGGGCTGCCAGCAAGCAAGCAAAGTGCACTATGTGCTGAGCGCAGATTTCATTTGAATAAGCACAGATATGAATATAACGCACTGGGCCTCGGACCAGTGCCTTTAGAAATTTAAAAATTAATTTGGTGTAATTTAGGAACCTTAATTAAATTAATTTCTCGGGCCAATTTCAAGCACTGCTGCTAATGTTTGTATCGTAATTAAAAATAATCACAATATACCATCAAGCAAAAATAAATAAATATTACAAAAAATACATAAATATAACACATTTGAATAATTTCGGATGTTTATTAAGTTGCAGGTTGAAATAAATATGGTACTGTTTGTGTAAGATTACGGTGTGTTAGTCGTAGACTCAACAACAGACTCCTTATAGATACATATTGCCATATCTCTTTTGTTACACCACAGGAAATCAGGGATTTGCATAAGCATATATCATTATTATAGTGTACGGAACAATGTGCATGTGTCTCCTGTGAGACACCAAAGCAAATGTATATGTTTAATCATATTGTTTCCTTCCTGTCTTGTTCAAGAATCAAACTCCCTTGCCTCCGAGGCATAAATTTCATCCTGCATTTAAACCAGTGAATGAATTTCCTTATCTGCCTTCAACTGACTCTACAAGTAACTTAATCCAAAGTCTGTGAAATATTGTTCCTCAATAACTGATATCATCTATTGTTGTGGCTTTTTATACATGTATATTATGTTTTTATTTAAAAAAAAAAAAAAAAAAGGATCTGTTGCAGACTTGTCTACATTCAAACTTCTTGTAAAAAAATCTGCAGACGAGAATCAAGATCTCTACTGTAAAAACATGGATAACTTTCTGCAGTTCGCTAGCGATGTTTCTAAATAAAAGGAACAATTGCTAGAATTAAGTGGTGAATGATACACAACAGATCATAATTTAACATGAAAATTAAAGTGTTAAAGTGTGGTAAGAGTGTTTTCTTCATTTGTTATAATTTTAGCAATTAACAAAAACTGAATTCTAGGAAGATACACACTCGTAGTGGCAGAACAAACAGCTCTTTGCTTTTTGGAGCGTGCTTGAGTGTCAGTATAGGGTCTGGTTAGCATGTCAGGTTTTTCCAGACTCCTAAAGTGTTTCAAGCTGAACCTCGCTGTCCTATAGTAAGGCCTCAGCAGGGAACAATAGTGCCTCATGGCCAAAAGAGACAAGTGAGTTTTAACGCATGTAAAAATAGTACGAAACACAGACAATGTGAATGCACACGTCTCTAAAAAGATTAAAGTGATGTTAATACATTGAAAGTTATTCAATAATTAACGTAAGAGATAAAAGTATATTTTTGCATACACTAAAATATAGGAAGAAGTTGAAAAATTGGTTATTTTTATTTTACTATGAAATGAAAGCTATATAAAGACGTGATTTTCTGGCACTCAGAGGACTATTAAAGACGACACACACACACACACACACACAGAGAGAGAGAGAGAAGACCTCATACTTTAACACCGTAACAGTGAGGAAATCAATGGCTTGTCTCAATTATCTTCAACACAACTATGATTTTTAGATATTTAATATCACTATCATATTACTTACATTATTACTTATTCAAAAGACAGAAAGAAAAACAGTGCTTTAAAAAATTTTGTAAGACTGTAAACTGCACTGTTCTTCTAAATTTTGCGTATCGCTTATTTTTAATAATCACTGTTAGCAACAAATATTGATAGTCAAGTAAATAAAATATATGAGCTATAAATGATTTTTTATGTGAGGTGTCGGTCAGTGATAATGTGTCACATTTATAGTGATTGACAAATTATCAAAAGCTTCCCCATGGTTCTGCATGGACTTATAACATAAATAAATAAGCTCTAAAATAACTTTTGCAAACAAATCCAAGTCTTGCGTTATCAAATCTATGAAAAGACGACTTAAAGTTTGAGGTTTCTCAGCTCATCTTTCTGTGCACATTACATATAATTTGTCTTTTTTCGCATGAATCCTCTCTAGTGTCTCCAAACAGACTGTAACTAACATGGTCAAAAGAACGGCCCTATACGTACACAATACTGAGGCCTTCTTCTTTGTTTTGTGCATTCAATAAAGCACATTTAACCAAACAGTTTAAAATCATATCAAGTCTACAGTATAACACTACAGCTTTTCCAGACCTGTCACCTCACTTCACCTGCCACCATGATTAAGACAATGGCTGGATTTCTTTTTAAACCTCCTTTAACCCTCTCCATTGCTGTTCAACTTTATTCCACTGTTTTTTATATTCTGTGCCGATTACAAAAGTACGATAAAGCAACAAACAAACAGCACTATGCATTTATAATCTTATTGTTTAGGTTATCAGACATGACAGCACCAAAGCTAAAACAGTCTTAACTTTTAGATTGTACTCAACTTCAATCAATGTTAAGTTTTTTGACAAAACTACTGCTATATATATATATATATATATATATATATATGACAGTGAAGTTTGCAAAAATCTAATCAAAGAGTGTCTGATGACTGGAGAAGAAAGTCTCATATAAAATAGCAGAATTATTGCTGGTAGCTGTTTCAAACTAAAGCCAATACAGAAAACGGCATAGCTGTATAGATATTTAATAATAAAGTGCACTTAAATATGACTAATCTGATCTCAGATGTGCTTTAAATGTTCATACGTTTACGTACAGTTTTAAACTTAAATGTCCACACTTTCAAAAATAAAGTTTCTTATTAGACTGTCTGTGACAGTAGAACCTTTTTAAGTCCTGCAAAGAGTTTTTTATTTTGCATTTCTTTAGATTTCTGATGCTTTAAAGAACCCAGAGTCCAGTGTACTAATCTGAAAAACTTGCAAATGTAACATCAAAAACTTTTTCCAAAAAAAAAAAAAAAACAACCTATTAACAGAGGTTTCTTTGCTGAAAGTAAGAACTGTTAAAGAACTTTATATTTAACAGGGTAACCAAATCAAATGTGCATAAGGTTGACTCTGCAGGCTTCGAGTAACGTTTTCTTTCATGCACAGCACTATTTAAAGCTTAACTTGCTAAATAAAATCTCTCCCTACGCAAAAGCGGCTAGAATAAAATACAACTGTATAAAAATGTGCATAAGAAACATATATGTGTGTGAGGTGGGCGCCATCCACCATGTGGTAGTTCAGTTGGCTCTGTCAGAGCAGAAATGCCTTACTACACACTAAGTTACTTGTCTTAAGCAAAGGTTAGCCCCTATCCGTGCTGTCCCGGCCAAAGACACCGCTCAAATGCAACAAACAGAGTTAATAATAGACGAAAATGTCACTTACCTGTGTTAGGCATAGCGGAGAATACATATCTGTCGGTTTTAACTCTTGAATTGGCGATGTATATGTTGTGTGTGCGTGTGTGTGTGTGTGAGTGAGGGTGTGTATGTGTGAATGTATGGGGTGTGTGTATGTATATGTGTGTATGAAAAGAGAAAAAAAGAGAGACAGAGAAGAAGGGAGAGAGGGAAAATAAAGCCTTGCTTCTTGCTTTCACATTTCCAACTCTGCGAAGTGCGCGCGACGCTTCAGCGCTCCATAGAGCTGAACTTTAACCCCGCCTCGAGTTACACACATCTACTGTACTGTACTGTTAAAGCCGTATATCCAAACTTTCGGCATTATCATCAACTGCAGCCTAAAGAAAAGTCCCGACGACGGATGGATGGAAGTACAGTACACGGAGATTTCACAGAGCCATGAGTGAAACTGTAGTGATGAACCGCCGAGAGGTGCGATTATTTCATCTTGCGGTCATTTGAATAGAAAAAAAAGATAGAAAAAGTTGTCCGGATGCGTTACAAAAGTCGCGTTTGATTCATTCTTCGCTGTCTCTTATAGCGCCGCGCCGCGCCGCGCGCTTGCATCCGCCGTGAGGCATGTGGCGGTGCGAAGCAAAACTGAGGCGGATTTACGAGCAGCGAGGAGGGCTCGGCATGCTTAGGAAGATTGTAATATCCTTAAAACCCCCTGTTGCAAAAGCTGCCACTTGTGTCGTGGTTAGTTTCGACCTGAGAGAGAGAGAGAAAAAGAGAGAGAGAGAGGAAAAAAAGTGAAGAGCACGATTCGAGTCCGCTGAGACGAAGCTCCCGTTCACTTTTGCCGTTCAAACTCTTGGGCTCTCCCATCAGCACAGCGCCCTCAATATCGGCACGAGAGGCATACACATGCGGGACAAGAGAAATATGCACTCCCAATGCCGTTGCACTTCGTATACATGAAATACTGTAATGCAGAAAGTGTGATAATGCATTTAACATGTTTTGACATTTCATGCACCGATTTTGTGTATTTGCCTCCGCTTTATTTTAAACACAAATAAATTAGTACTTTTGAGAAAGAAACGTTTGGAAAAATAAGACGTTCGTACAGCATTCACTGCCCTCAGTAGTGTGTTGTCAAATGATAAAATCATTCCAGATTTAACAAATCAGTAAATCATTTCATTTTACTTTATTTAAAAGGTGCATTTGCATAAGCAGTATAGGTGCAATCAAATAACTGCTTCTACCTGCATATTAAATAAATGGTAAAAAACTAAGTAAAATGTAATAACAGGCTAAGATTAAAAAACAAAAAAAAAACACACTAATTACAGCGAAATGCGTAATGCATAACACGAACAACCAATCAGTAAATGAATGAAGTCTCACGAGCCTTAATTACAGTTCTCGCTTCATTTCGAGTCGGACATGACGAAAGCAATAACTAGTTAGTACGCGAGAATCATACTTATTGATAATTATTTTGACTCACTAAAAGAACCAGTTCAAAGGAGTCAATCGTATGGGAATCGCTGTAGCCTTTGTAGTTGACTCACTAAAAAGAATCGGCTCAAAAGAGTCATTCATTCTGGAATCGGAATACATTGTTAAGTGTTTTAATTAATTAAAAATAACCTATATCATTCTGTAATCGGAATATATTGATCGCGCAATGTTTATGATTCACTAAAATAAACTGAAAAGAACGTCATCGAAATCTTGCGGTTTTGGATTCTCGGAACAGATCGCTTATTATTCTCCAAAAAACATTCTATTAATACAACTGCAATAAATAAACCAATGTTTTTTTTTTCTTCTTCATGCTCAAGTAATATGTCTATTCGACCCCAAGTATATTTCTATCTGCACGTAATCAGTAGCCTATTGTTTTACAACATTTTGAAACGGAACAGTTATAAGCACCAATGTTTTCAGTATCATCTTTCACTTCTGTGAGCCCCGTCATGAACGTATTTCAGACTGATATGCGGCTGACAGGTTCCTTAACAGCATATGCCTATTAATATTTATATCAGGGATTTTGATAGGTTATTTCAAAGAGCCAGTGCAACAGACCACACAAAATGAAACTCTGCATGTTTTCAAAAATGTCAAACCTAAAGAGGGTCATCTAAACAACTTAAATGATTTAAAAACAAGGTGAGATATGGACACTGATGGACAAGCGACTGCCAATGCAGTGTTATGTTTTTAGTCACATGTGCCGAACGTGCAAACATCATTAATAAGAAAACCTAGTTCATGTAATTAGTTTGGTTGGCACTCAGCACCGTTTTATTTTTAACCACTCTCGCTGTAAGTCAATCGGGCGCCCCCTAGAAAACGGCAACGTGCAGGATCCATTTCAGTGCACACAGAAAAGTGTTTCAGAAAGACGGGATGGTATTCTAAATGAGATATCAATCTGTTAGGGAAATTAAATAAAAAAATAAAATAAAAAAAAAAACACTATATTTCAGAAAGTAAGCATTTGATATGCATACTGGGGTACATACATGAGTCGAGATTTCTGAGCATTAAACAGTGAAACAAACACCAAGGTGCGTTTTGTTAAATGCAAAATAGGTAATAATTAACACAGCGCTATGTATGATGGAAATGATAGGAAACTGCATATTAATTATGCTCACAACTCACAGTCACACTAACTTGCTGCAGGTGCAGGTCCTTCCCTCTGGTGTTTTCATGAGCTACTCTGTGATTGGGCAAAACACTGAAATTCAAAGCTCACAACGTCGCTATTGGGCAAGTTTCACACGCATGTGACAGCAACCACTCCTGACACTCGGTTTCTCGGTAAACAGCCCCGCGGAACACTAATAAATTAGACTGGGAATAGAGAGACCGCTTATCTTCATGATATCAGACTTCCGTTTTGTTTTGACAGCCTGACGGGAAAGCAAAAGCTCAACATGTGCAACACGGTCAGTCAGACCTGACGTTAAAATGTGTCGTTTCAAACTTTATGCTGTACTACAAAAATGACACATTTAAATAGGAAAAGTAATGGATATAAAACCGGTTATTTTGTATTTATTCTTTCCAAACATTTTGAATTGTCTACTCTTGACATTGAGCAAAAGGGAAGTGACTCCTAAATGAACTAGGCTATAATTCTGTCAATCCTGTCACTTAGCCTATCTTAATAGCCTATACAGTTTTCTTAAATTTAGCTTGAGGTGGCAATAAAATTTATTAGCACTTAAAGACCTTCTTTGATAAAGTTTTTTATGTAAAATATCTAAATAAATTTGCTTTAAAAATAGGCTACAGCTTGTTTATTTGTTTAATTTCGTGAAATGACCCTAAACACAACATGTTTGTAGTAAAGCAAAGAAAAACTGGTTCTTGCTAAATAAATAAAAATTAAAAAATTATAATATATATATATATATATATATATATATATATATATATATATTCCTCTTCACTTCTGGATATGTCTCAGGTGTGCACTTTAACTCCATATAGAACAAAAGTTTCAACAGATTCAGCAGTTTGCGCTGGTTTAGCTCCGCTAAACGTTTCTCGAGGTCTCGCTTGTCAAGTCATAAAAAGGGAGTCGCATGGCAGCATTCATTTTAACACATGAACCGTCTGTATTTAATCATGCAGCCTTTACAAAACTTAAAAGCGGCCTAGAAACTTCAAGAGATTTGGATCAATGAATCCAAATCATCCAATAATCAAATGTTCACATAAGCCTTATGTTTCAGAATTCGAAATTAAATATTATTTGATTGTGGAGCATCTTTAAATGCCCACTTGGGCCTAAATGTGCTAGGTCTGAATTCAAAACGCCCGTCACAGTTATCAAGAGACTTACAGTTACGCATTGATTTCAGCACTGATTGGCTGAACAGCGCCTATAGGCCCAATGACGAACTTTTCACTCACGAAGTTGGCGGGAAGAGTCAGGTGAACTGAAAACTATCAAACAAAAAAGCAGTTTAGTAGATATTTTCTATCAATGACAACATATATTAGAGAAAATTTAAACAGAAATTTACATGACATTCTGTGTCAATATATATATATATATATATATATATATACACACACACACATTATATATATATATATATATATATATATATATATATATATATATATATATATATATATATATACGTATTTAAAAGTACAAATATATTAATCAAAAATTTACGTGTTGTCTATAGCTAAACAATGAGGTACAAAACCTACACCGTTTATTCAGGTTTATCTTCCATTGATCCTTTATGAGGCAAGACGAATGTTACCAAGCATTCAATCTCGGATAACCAAAAATAAATAATAATACAAAAAAGAATTTAATTTATATTAAAATTCTAGAATTCACATAATTTTGACTCGTTTAATTGTGGCAGACATTAGAGACGCCTTTATAGCATTTTCTGCCAAGTTCTACGAGAAGGTAGTGAATGCCAAGGCAACTGTGCCAAGGCTTTTGGAGGCAGAGTGGCAAAGACAAAGCAAAAACTGCAGTGTGTAAAGGACAACGGAGCGAACTACAGGAATTAAACTCTTCGAAAGAAACCATATTTGGGGTTTTATGATGCATTTTCTGCTCTTTTTCGAGTGTGGAAAAAGTCACGGGAACAAATCAGGTAAGGCACCTAATCCACTTGGATGGAGTTTCTCCTCAACTTGAGTGGTGGACGTGAGTACAAATGACTTTTTTATTCGAGATTAACACAAGAAAGGGGGGAAAAATGAATACATCTGCGAGGTCTTATTTGAGAATCCGTTCGGGCTTTAGCGGGTGCGAAAGCACATCGCTGCCAGACGAGTATGCACGAGTGTGTGTGTGTGTGTGGGGGGGGGGGGGGGGGGGGGTGGGGGGGGGGGGGGGGGGAGTGCGCGCTGAAGTTTCTCTGAACATCCCGATAGTCTTCAGGGGTAAAAATGCATAAAACTCAGCGTTAGATCGCCATCTAATGAATAAACATTCTCAACATTCTAAAATTATTGTGTAAAAAGTAAATAATGCAGCAAGTTAGGCTACTTGTTTGGCTTTCAATGAGTTAATGTTGCTTATCATTTTAATGGGCCAATATAAAATAGCTAAAAGCAGTAGTAAAGCACTTTTAAACACTTCTAAATTTATGTAGCTGCGGGAACTAATGAATGACAATTTCCACTATATTTAAAAAAACAAGTTCTTTTTATACTATGCATGTTGAATTATCACGAAAAAATAAAACATACTCGGAAGGACTATAAGATGTCAATAGTGCATTTGAAAATGCAATTCTTGTGCACTTCTCATTATAAAGCACGTGTCTTAATTTATATGCAAATAAATTAAAGCAACTCGAAATATTGACATATTTAAATGATTGTAGTTTGCATAAAGGCATTCTTGTCAAAATCACCCGTATAGACTCTTTGTACAGGATGCGTCAGTTGAAAACGAATTGTAAATTGATGAGTTCCAGCTCAAATCATACTCATATATAACAAAACAATAAATCATACAATGCAAACGAGTTAGGGAAATGTTAGTGAGGAGAGATGCATACATCCATATAAAGATGATTTAATCTGACGTGAAAAAGTGCGCATTCACTGTAACTATTAAAAGCCATAAAAGAACAAGAAAGTAATTTTTGTAAAGGTGAGTGAAATAATATCTAAAGAGGAGAAATCATTAAATAGATAACAGATAAAATTATACCATTAATATAAATATAGATAGCATATAGATAAAATTATGCCACCATTTAAGCCCAAATAAGTAAAAGTGAAGTAAAAATAATATATTAATGGTATAAACAATTATATTATCATTAAGTATTATTATTAAAATAAAGATTTATAAACGTATTACCTCATGCATATAATACCAAAATATTTCGTTATGGTGTCATACAAAACCATTAGGCATTTTATTATTATTATAATTGTCGTTATTATAATTATTAATATAATTTAGAATATAAATAATTATTTATAATGGGCTCAATGCTCATCATCATTAATTTAGCCCGACGTCCTCCTCCATTCTATCCGGCCAGGCATCAAATATAGGTAGAGACTCCACCTAGAGGCTGTAATCTGAACTGACAGGACTCGAAACAACATCAAAATCTTGTACCAATTGTGTGTGCGTGCGTGTGCGTAAAAATAACAAGTCGACCTTACCTTTTTAGACACACTTGTGAAATATAATTCAAATTATAAGGGGATCAGTAATTTGCTTTGCTCAAGACCATTTTGGTAGATATATATTTTGTGTGGTAAATAAAAAATGTGTGGTCAGCATGAATAAAAGTAGAAAATAACAAGAATAATATAATAATTTCAGATTAATTGTAATATAACTACTGTATTATTTTGTACAATTAATTATAATACATATGATCAACATTTGTGTTGAACCATGTTCAGAACAATTCATCAGTCCGATGACTGATGTCCAAAATATATAGGATATTTAGTTATAGTAATGTACTACATTTCAGTAATGACAAGCCAATGCAGAGCGAAAGATAACAGTTCAAACTAATGTTTGGCTTCAGTCTGAATGATCTGGAGTGGAGAGTGAACTGGAGATGTGTAACTAATTCACCTTTTTTCTTGCATTCCATTAAAAGCCACAAGAGGGTGATCTTTCTATACAGAAGTCCTTTTGATATCCAGTCTGAGCGCCTGTAACCGTGAGCCCTCCTTCCAGTTCAGCAAGAGTGCTTTGTCCATCAATATGTTGAACTTAAACGGCTTCGGAATGTTGTCAAATATCACATGCACTTCAATAAAGAAATCTTGACAAATATTTCTCATTTTGTATTTAAAAAGAGGACAAAGTGCACACTTTTCACTTGACATTCACCCAAATGAGGCCGAGTTACAGATTTGTGTTTGGGAATGATAAACGCGGTGGCAATCCAAATGTAAATACCACCCAAGCACGGGAAGTCCCACGCTCAAACGGCACACACCTGGAGCGTAGGCACTGTGGGGCAGGATTTTTGTGGAATGGGGGGTAGATGAGGGGATTGTGTGGAGTCGCTGGATCTGGGGCTGCAGTTCTGCTTAGGCAGCCGGAGGGTAATAACATTATCCAGCACCATAGCAGCTTGCCTTCGGGGCTTTGCCAAGCCAGGCCTTATGAATAAACAACAAGAAACACGACAGAGGATCCCCTTACTCTACCTCTATTGTGCTTTTAAATAGGCTGATGCTTTAATACACTCAGAGTTTGCATGTCTACAAAACGACAGGTGACTTTTAAAAGGGGATGGAAAACAGCTACAATAGAAATGAATAGGGTACAGTATAGCCAAAAGATGTAAATAATAGTGTTTACATATTTTAGAGTGAAATAAAAATTACTTACTAACCTGAGGTGTTGATTACCTCCAAAAATACATTTTTTTAAAAGAATAAATCTGCTATAATGAGGCAGATACAATTGAAATTAATGCGGCCAGTCTGTAAGTGTTAAAATTTTCACAGTTTTACTAGTACAGCCAAAAGACATAAGCAATAAGAGTGTTAACATGATTTTAGTGTGATAAAATCACTTACTAACCTTTTCTGTGTAAAGTTATAGCCAATTTTACAACTTTGTCACCACGATAATGCTGAAAACCCTAAAACAACTGTAAAATGATGGTTTAAACAGCTTTGCAGCTCAAATAATATACAATTTTAAAAAGAGGAACTGATTAATGTACTTTTAGAAAATTATAAGATTCCTATTTCTGCTTTTAACCCTTCAAAAAATTGGCCCCATTCACTTCCTTTGTAAGTGCCTCAATGTAACCTTGATATTTGCTTTTTTTAAAGAAACGAGGAATGCAATAAATATTTGTATCACCATTATGCCACCAGAGATGTTTTAGTATTATTTATATACTATTATAGTATTTTGAACTTTTTATATTTTCAGTTTTCATTTAAATTTTAGTGTTTTAGTAAGTTGTGCTCGTCATTTTTATTATCTTTTAATAATATTTCTATTTAGCTTTCATTTTTAATGACGTTCTTAGTTTTAGTAATTTCAGTTTTTTTAAGTTTAAGGTTCTTCAACTATTTATGTTTTATTTTATTTCACTTTATTTCAATTAATGAAGTTTTTGTTTTTAGTCAAAAATAACAATGCATGCCACAATTGCAGTCGAGTGAGCTTAACTTGTATTGCACTTAGAATGTTCCTTTAATATTTCATTTTTGTTAAAAAATAATTTAATTTTCTAAATTTTTTAGAACTATACGACTTAAAATCCCCATTGTTCAATCAGCGTTGAGAGTATGTATCCACGGAGTGTGTGTTTGTGTTGGTAAGGGTGAGACGGGTGGGGGAGGAGTGCTGGTGCTGGTTTGGAAGCAGTGGGCTCCACCTGCTGCCACTGAGATGCCAGCGCTGGAATACGGCCAGGATTGGCCCACAGTAAACCCCTCTTTCTCGCTCTCTCTCTCTCTCACACACACACACACACACTAACACAAGAGATCTGTGAGTCAGGCCTGCACAGCGCTCTCTCCTCATTCACAAACACAAGCTAACAGGCACGACTCGGCTCGCATTCGCTGTGTTGTTCAATAAATAAAACGGTTTCCTCCAAGCGCCACAAATACTGTGAACAATAGGACTGATGTGGTGTTTAAAGAGCGATTGGGCGTAGATTAATGAAGAGTGGTGCTTACGACGGTTCTAATGAGTGCGGTGCGCTGCAGACAGGGGCCTTGATAAGATGAGAGGCAGTTGTGAGAATAAAGAGGAGTGAAAGGAGACAGATGGGCCCTACGACGGTGTGAGGAGACAGGAAACACACGAAGAGCCATGAAGAGTATCTCCATGACTGTGTGTTACTATCTTCTTTTGTAAAAACCACACAGGGATGATGTGATGAATGTCAAGTGGGAAAGAAAAACACTAAAGTGCAGAATTTTTTATTAAACATTTTTAAAAAAGGGATGAAAGACATTGTTGAATTATTATTATTATTCCTTATTTTTGGCATTTAATTAGGCTGATACCAGAAGTAGGGTCCATTTTAATCAATTTATCAGTAAACTGACAGCTTTGACATGTATTAAATGACTGGTGAATATCCAAAAGTTTCTGGATAAGTATTTTTAAAAATCAATTAACAGAGAATGCACTCAAAAAAGAACCAATTTCTTGCTAAAATCAAAAGTTTAGGGTCTTTTTTTTTTTTTTTTTTTAAGATATTAATACTATTATTCAGCAAGAGCACTTTAAATTGATCAAAAGAGACTTCTTTCAAAAAAATGTATTTTAGAGCCGAGTATAATTAGAAAAAAAAAATGTATACCTAACATTAATAATAATGCATATGACTTTTTCAGGTATCTATGATTACTGGATACTGGTTGCACTCACAAATTAATTTTTAGCTGATTAAATATTTGAGAGCCATGCATAACAAAAATATATATATACAAAAATAAAACATTTAATGACTTTTCATAACTAATAAAAAAAAAATTCCAGGCATGGAAATCAATACTTCAAAACTGTGATATCTCCAGTTTTCCATGAATGTGGGAACCCTGAGCTTTAAACCATTTTCACAGAACATTAAAATCTTTATGTATTTAATACCAAAATGAATAACTTCTTGACTTTTTTAAATTAATAATTATTTTTCCAGGCCTTTATTTATTTATTTATTTATTATTCTTAGACATTTCCAGGTTCCTAGAACTGAGGGAATCCTGCATTTTCCATCATTTTATGTACAGTTAAATGGTTTTTAAATAATTATTTCAATAGAGATGCAAAATTCTCATTAAATGCTTCTTTTTTCTTTTAAGTAAACAAAACATAATGTTAATAATATTGGCAATTACAATGATTATCAGCCGCCACAAAATATATATCAGCAAAAATCAGTGCATCCTTAAACTGAATATGCGGAAATTAAAAAAAAAATCAGTTCTAAGAAATCATGCCACACATGTCCACCAATGTCCAGAACTCACAGAGAGTCTTTCTTAAAAACAAGCCTCCAGGCAAGTACAGTCCATATGCAAGCTGTTGCAATAGCCAGGCATATGCTGGGTATATATAACACGTTTTCACCCTCCCCCTCATTCCTTCTGTTTGATCGCGGCGCAGACCGCCAGGAGCACACCAGACCGCGTGCTCACTGTTCACCGCATACGTGGTTCATTCAGCGCAGATACAGCCGCATAAAGGACTCGAAAATCAATGGAGAGAGTCACAGTGAGAATGCAAAGGAATCACACTCACACAAACAGCCGCACATACACAGACAAACAGATGTGCAAGGCAACCTACCCACCCTAAACACTTTAAAAAACACTACGAGACACCTGACAGCTGTTCCTGGCTGGTGGAAAAAACAAAACAAAGAGGGAACGATTTGCAGCTCGGAGCACACAGCTGGATATGGAAACAACTCCCTCTCCCAACATACATGCACTCAGCTCTCAGCATGCAGGAACCGACAGGTGACGGAGATAAAAATTAACTACAAGGACAATCCCAAGTGAATTCCATTATTACACCACTGAAAATCCTTTGATACAAGCGGACTCTGTTGATCACTACAGTGACAATGTATAGACACGAATTATGCCAGTCTAAGACTGACCTCTCTCTTCGATAATTTCCTGTCTTTCCCCTTTATATTGGTCTAAAAGGCCTTTGTGCTATTTGAGATCTTTTTTGAGCTGGCATAATAAGAGATATATGTATAAATAAATAAATAAATAAATATATATATATATATATATATATATATATATGCATTATTTAAACTGAAGCATGCAAAATTCTCACCAAGACGCTTTATTAACATTTTCTTCAAGTTCACCATGAAATCGAAATTAGCAATTCTTGTTTTCTTATGGAATATTGCTGTATTTATTATAAATGATTTATCCGTGCACATCTTTTTTTCTTTTTTTTTTTTAAATTCATATACCCTCAATCTGTAAATCAAATAACTTCCCCTCTCTCTTGCAGTGACACTATTACTGGCTATTACTATTACATGAGATCGACCAATAGCAAACCACATTGATCCAACCATCCAATCATTGCCGCAACGTTTCGGTCCCATGACCTTCATCAGGCATATAGGGCATTTTATCGAAAAACAAGTTTCTATGCATGCATGTGCAGAGAGAAAGCAGGAGAAAAAACTGTGCTTTCCATAGATAATAAAAGGTAATATTATTTGTCACATTTGCTTGCTTGGTTAGGTCAGTGTGTTTGTGGGATTTGGTTCAGTTGTTGTTGTCGGCTGTAAAGACCCTTGAAATCATTTGGCGAAGTGATATTGAACTATAATTAGAGATCGACCGATGTATCGATTTACCAATATTTTCCCCCGATATTTAAGCATTTTACCATAATCGGATATCGGTTTTGTAATATCGGATTCACGATAAACGGCGCCATCTTGTGGGTGTTTTGAGAATTGCGCACAGGATCACCATTACAGCGCATCTGAGGGGAGACGAGACAACGGCGTGCACAGGTAAAGTATACTTACCTGCTTTGCTGTAATTAGTAAACTTATTTAATATAACAGCCATTAATGCACAAATTAGATGTTACATAAATGCCTGAAATGTAGCTAGTTTATGCAGCTAAGAAATAGAGACAAGCTCACAGAGTCACGAGATAATCCATCAAGTCCTGTAATTCTCTCTCTGTTGTCTATGCTCATTATTTGTCTCATGAAGTCGTTTGAATTTTGCTGTTCACTCAGCGGGTTGATGCTCAGAAAATGCTCCAGCACGGCCACCGCATGTAACTTTTAACAAGATTCACTTGTTTAAAACACCGTAATTATATAAACATTTACTATATAACCATTAATTCGCTAATAAACATCCAAGTAAACACAACTCTATGGAAATTAATTATTATTTATTTATCTCCGCAAGAGATCGCAGTTTGAGTATAGTTCTGTGTAAATGCATAGATAAACAATGCTTTGTCATCAGATATTTCATAATCTAGAACGACAAAAACATTATTAATAATTCTGATATAACATACCAGTTGAGAAATGCAATAAAATACAATGTTTTGTTTATATTCCAGTATTCCAGAGAATATTATTCAGCTATTTAACATTATCCAGCGAATTATTCTTCACTCTTTAGCCTATTAAACAGCTTAACAGCTATTAAAACTGTAGTTTAAAATAAAGTATGACATTTCTGTAAAGATTTATTTTTTTTTTTTTATTTTCTCCATTTGAAAACATTAGACATTCTACATTTATATTGCTTATTGTTAACATTAGTGTTGCTGCTGATGCTTTTTATAAATAAAATTAATTTTGTAATATGAAGATTAAAATTAACATGAAAGACTACTAATTTTCAACAAAAACAGTTTAGTAACAGTGCACAGGGAGTGACTGTTATAAATAAAATGGTTTGTTCAGTTCAGTGGTGTTGTAAACATGTATAACAATAAATAAACATTGGTTCTGCATATCGGTTATCGGCACAAACACAAACTATCGGTATCGGTTCTAAAAAATTAATATCGGTCGCTCACTAACTATAATGTGATAGATAGACCTTGAACTACTTTAACTGTGTGTTTACTGGAAAATAACTGCACACATTAGAATGTTCATCAACCAATCAGAATCAAGCATTCAACAGCCCTGTGGTATAAAATACTGTAACATAAATGACGTGAGAACTGTTTAACTTTCAACTTGACAACCAGCTTAAGCCGCAGACAGAGCGTCAATGAGATGTCGTCTATCATTTTGATGACGCGCTCCGCAGTCAATGATTTTTAGAGTATCGTGGCTGATGCGCGATCATTAGGCTTTCATGTCTACGATCAGAGGTATGAGGCAGTGCCAGGCCTATTGTGCCCATCTGCGACAGACAGGCCGTTCGGGGCCCTCTCCTGCGGTGTGACTAACTCATGCCGACAGTGCCAGGGATGGAGAGGGTCCCGGCCCTGCCAAGGGAACCACCACTGCTTGCCTCCACTCAAGGCCGCCTTTGTTGTGGCTTCACTATCTCCCCACAACATGTGCTTCTATCAAACCCACACTGGCAATATCCCACTAAAAAAAAAGACACGTGAAATCCGCTTTTCGCAGCTATATGTGTAATGTCTTCATTTGCCATGTGGCAAATCTCTGTCTATCTCTATTTACTGGAGGAGAGGGATTTATTTCGGTTTGATATGTGTGGTTCATACTGTAATGTATTAATACGGTGAGAGAGGGGAAGGGGCGAAAAATGATAGGGATTTTTACTACATATAATGTGACAAAGTATAAAAAATTATATATATTATATATATATATATATATATATATATATATATATTATTTTTTAAAGATTTATTCATTTAAATTAATTTTATAGGCCTTTAATTCTCTATTATATATATAGAAGATCAATCTATTTTTAAAACAGCTCAAATGAAAGACCTCAAATAAGCAAAATCTTTTACAATGATTACATCTTATTACATATTTTATCTTATTACTTCTTACATTTATACAGTAGTCATTATAATATAAAACAAAACCATACAAAAAACACAACCACCCCCCACCCCCAAACAATTTGGAACCATAAATGTGCTAGAAAGACTTCTGACTTCTGTTTTAGAGTAATGTCTCCCTCTAATGGTCAATGATGGCAATTACACTGAAATAGGGCAATTAACTTTGACTGTTATGTTCTATATAATCTACAAAACACATTAATATTGATATACAAAAAAAAAGTAAGCCTTTCTATTTATTAAATGTCAATATTAAACTACAGCAACGACAAACTTTGCAATATGAACTTGCTCTCTTTCTCTGCACAGGGCTTTTTCTAGTTCTCCTTAATACTATTCCTTAGGTCAAGACAGGATTGCATGGCTTTCAGAATAAATCCCATGGATTACACTCCCAGCAACGTCTTTGAACGTAGAAGCACTATGATCTGAGAACAGACGTGCTCATATGTAAGGAGGAATTCCATAATGTTCAAACACATCATATATGCAGCCTTTCTCTTAGCTCCTTATATATATATATATATATATGTGTGTGTGTGTGTGTGTGTGTACAGAAAAGCAACTACATATGTGAACCTTACTGTAAATGTTGGACTACAATATATTAGTGAGAGCAGAACATATATTCAATTGTGACATGAGTACCTGTAAGCTCATACACATCCCTTTATTTTCTGAGTCTTTGTGTGTAAACAGGTTCCACTGACGCCTCCTGAAGAGCAATGGTGGATGGGCAGGTAAATTAATGGGGTGCCTTGCCAGAGCAGGAGAAAAATTAACATGGCAGGGGTACAAACCTACAAAGACTTCAGCTTGGGATGAAGGATACAGGTGGAGAATTGGAACAGAGGGACATAATTTACTTCACAAGCCTAGTGAGGGGTGGGAGAGGAGCAACCGGGCGAGTGTGTGCGAGTTTCGTCAGTCTCACGCCACTCTTAGATTAAGTTTCATGCTGTTCTATGGTACTTTTTTTCGACTCTAAAGAGTATAAATACTGTATTGAAGCATTTGTAGGAAAAGTTTAGTTGCTTCACATGTACTAGAATGATCTGTTTCTAAATAAATATTTGCTCTAACAAATGTTTAATTTAAAAATATTAAACATTAAATATTAAACTATTTGTATATATATATACACACACACACACACACACAGTCAGATCAAAATTTATTCAGACACCTTGAACATTTCATTCATTAATTCATTTCATTCATTACAGTTTATTCACTATAGTTTAAAAAATGGTAATAAAATATGACAAGATCAGAAAACATTAATCTTAATTATGTCAGATAACACTTAAGCAAAACATGGTCAGGTCAAAGTGAATAATTTTTGGTTCCAAATTTTTATCAATTTTACCGGTAGTCCACTGCATGAAGAATTTTTGGGTATAACGGTATATATTTTGGGTGTCACGGTTTATTATCTTTTTTTAAATAAATGCTAAATTGTGCTAACAACTGGTTAATTGGAAATACTAAATAAAATATTAAATATAAATATAATTAAAATAAAACTAATAGTTATTTAAATTTAGAAACATAATACAATTAATTAATAATTAATATTAAACAGAATAAAAATGAGGGACAGATGTAGTTCATTGACCCCCAGCTACAAAATATGCTCTATATGAAAGACTATATTAAAATAATAAAATAAGTAACATCATGAAACACCATGAAAGATGATTCATGACACACAACTTGCTAAAACCTAAAACGTAACATGAGCTACACTGTATACGGCAGGAGCGAAAGTGTGACGGTGTAACAACATGAGGATAAACTCGAAGGTGACGGCTGAGGCAGACCACACAGAACTTGGACAAATTAGAGAAGAATGCTGAAGGAAGTGTTTAGTTTTCAGCTTCACTTTCAATAAAGCTGACGCACCATGTGTGTGTGTCTGATTGCTCCCACGTCCGTTCCTGTACACGCATACGGTCCATCTCTTGCTCTGTCTGCTACCTGAGCCCTCTCCGTATCTAATTTTCTTCATTGCAGCATTAAATGGATGTGCCCTCTTGAAGGAGTGGGTCAGCACTTATTTCCGCACAACTTAATGAAAAGCACATGGCTTGGGTCCTGTTTTAGCAAACCTTCTCCTCCCTCTGGTTCATCCATCTCTCGCCAAAGTTACTCCTGCTCTCGATGAACGATGAACCAAGCTCAACCCTGAAGGCAGCAGACTAAAGAAAACAGAAAAGCGCCTGAATCCAGAGGCAGATGCCAAGTGAAAGACGTATCACTGCCCCTCTGCACTGCACTCTTAAACCCAGAGCATTTTCTAGCTAGTTTTTATGTGTACGCTAGAGTCCGCAGACAGTGTGCGTGATGCAAATGATGTCATCAGCATAGTACTCGTACAGCTAGATTTTTCAGGTTGCACATGCGCATTTCATTTTTTGTGCACTAAATAGTTTGTCCAAAAGGTGGTAACACAGGCCACTGTTTCATGGACAATAAAGAAACTGATGAGACAAACTACTAGAGATGGCAACAATAATAGATGGCCGCATTTAGCCCTTGTGGCAGGGGGTTAAGAAATTTATGCAACTCTATTTTAAATGAATACAAAAATATTTTAATAGCTCAAACAATAGCGCAAACACTTAACAAGGATGC
Source organism: Elopichthys bambusa (assembly GCA_037101425.1). NCBI lineage: Eukaryota > Metazoa > Chordata > Actinopteri > Cypriniformes > Xenocyprididae > Elopichthys > Elopichthys bambusa. Next base: position 10,603,150 of record CM074433.1, on the reverse strand, counting down.
CTAGTGTATATGGTTTGCACAAATACAGTACAAGTTCAACTTTATACACGTGAAAAAACAAAGTATATCTCAGCCATATACATTGCTGTCAATCCCTCTTAAGACATATACCTTTCTATGTAAGGCAACAGGAACACCAAATATGGTGTCTATAGTCCCATCTTACAATTAAAAGAGCCAATCAGCTGTCTTAACTCCTAAATGCACATTTGCTGAAGACCGTTTTGTTGCGCAATTTAAAGCTAAATCATCATGTTTTATGACACTGTTGATGTTAAATTCTGATTTGATAGTAATATTGACCAGTAATTTTTGACTTGTGCGACTAGAAATAGCTGCCAGTATAACCTTTTTCATTCATTTCATGTTACAAAAACTGCCTTCTTCCAACTCAGAAACATTGCTAAGCTACGGAGCTGATGCAGAAAAGCTAGTTCATGCATTTATGACCTCTAGACTGGATGCTCTATTAGGTGGTTGTCCTGCATCCTCAATAAATAAACTACAGTTAGTCCAAATTCAGCTGCTAGAGTTATTACCAGGTCAAGAAAATATGATCATATAACCCCAATTTTATCTTCTACACTGGTTACCTATTAAGTTCTGCATGGAATACAATGTATTGCTACTGACTTGTAAGGCCCTAAATGGTTTAGCTCCTGTATTTAACTGATCTTCTATTGCCCTACAATCCATCACAACTCTGGACTTTTGGTTGTACCTAGGAAGTCCATTAAAGGAGGGAGACTGTTTTCGTATTTGGCTCCAAAAATATGGAATAGCCTTCCTGATAATATTCAGATTCACTCTCCCAGTTTAAATCTAGATACATCAAGACGCATCTCTTTAGCCAAGCATTCACACAATGCATCTCTTAACTTTGCACACCCGTTATATCAGATAAAATGCACATGACTATATATAGCTTGAAATGTTATGAACAGCAGATACGCTAATTATTTTCCATTTGCTTTTCTGTTTCTACCGTGGGATGCCAGTTTGGATTCAGCCTCTTATGTAGATTTCAAATGACCCAACACCTGTGAAGAGATGACGCCAACTCCTGCGAGGGCTTTAGATGATGACAACTTACACAACTGACAAATTTTCTATATATTGTAATCATTATCATCACAACTTGTAATAATTACTTTAATGAGCTTATTGTTTCTGCCTAGATGAAAAAATTATGGTAGCTAACTACATGATTTGTATTATCTTAAAACTGTATATTTCTGGCATATGGACATTACTTTGACACAGTCACCTCTGATAACAGATTACTCTAAACTTAAACATTCATTTTCTGTAAAGCTGCTTTGAAATGATATGTATTGTAAAAAGCTCACTACAAATAAACGTGAATTGAACTAAATATGGCTAGAGCAACCTGACTTGTCTTAAAAGGGACTTTTACCGCCAATGATCTACTAATATTATAAATCAAAGTGAGGAGGACATTAAAATAAGTCCTAGTCCCAGCTGGCACTGATTCTGTCCCCGGCGAGAGCAGGCATGTACGCGAGCAGGCAAAAGAGGCCAAGTGTATTGCTGAAGGAGTTATGACAGGGCCAGGGAACCGGTGAAGGATGTGGCACATCTGACTACAGCTCCAGCACCATCTGTCAGCCTGGCAAAATCACTCATAAGCAGGTTACAGCTACGGCCTCCTGCAAGCCCTCGCTGCCTCTTATCTACACCCTAAGTGACCCGGCAGAGGGCAGAGTGGGTATGGAAGGACATGCATGAATCATGATGCACGGTATTGCGGAGACCACCTTCAGAAGCAAGATGTTAGAAGACCTCACCATCAAGGATCATTAAAGGGTAAAAGATAAATAATTAAAAAAAACACACATTTGAGGAACTCTGGTATTGTGGCAAAACCTTATAGCAAATAGCTTGTAAAAATCTAAAGATTGCTAAAAGTAGAAATTTAAAAATATATATATTATTTATTAAAACATAGATAATAAAATAAATAATTTTTCTAAACTATAAAACCAATCTTGTCAATCCAAAAAGTATTAAAAGTGATATAGATCAAGTTCAGGCAGTGGTTTGAGTGTATTTGTAAAAAAAAAAAAAAAAAAAAACAACAAAAAAAACACTGTGTTTGGGTTGAGTTAGTTTAGTTTGTATGTGTGTTGGTTGATATTGGGACAGCTGGAGCCAATGGGCCATGGGAATACACTCATCATGAATATTCAGGCCCAGCCTCTGGAAGAAACAGCCGCCAGAGTGATGTCACGTTCTAACAGTTGTGCGAGGCCACTTTCTGGGTCTGCTGGAGGATTGCTTATCCTCAAAAAGAGAGGGAAATGACGGGGATATATACTTGCAATGTTCCTCTTTTATCACCACACACATTTTCTGATCAACAGCATTTCCTCTGACTAATGTATAGGCTCCACTGCTCCACCTAGCTTTGATAAGAAACAACATTTTTTGTCCCCGCAACTGTGTTGCTGTAAAAAATATTTTACAAACAACTGTAAAAACTAATAATAAAAGTTTAAAAAGCAATTAAAATGTGTATGTTAAATAACATGTAGGTTTAACTAAGAAAATATGATTAAATATATATTTTAAAAAAACTGAATCCTATATAGATGCATATGAAACCGCACACCCTAAAATTAAATAATGCATCACGATATAGTTAACTTTCTTTTCCTTGAATAATCCTTTCCAAGCATTTTTATCATGTTTGGGAAATGTTGTACTGCAAGCCCCGGAGCAAGTTTCCAAACACTGTTTCCGGGTTAAATAATGTTCCAAAAACAACTTTTCCCTTAAATATTACAACTATACCGTTCACTCCCATTACCAATGGGAATAAAGACAAATCCTCATTTGGCTGACCAGATGTTCCAACAGCCAGCAACAACTGTCTGTGAAACCTGTCGTTCCTCAAGAGATGCTCAAAGATCACAGATGCATCATCTGTTCTCAACAACAGGAAAACAATAGCATATTTCTAAATACTATTATAAATAAATACTAAATAGAATAATCTTTCATCAATATGAAAGAATTAAAATAGCATCCAATGGTATCAGTTTAACAACAATATAACAAAAATAAAAATTAATGCATAGGAACTTTATGAACACTTCTGTTTATATTTTTAAAAAAATCTTCTTGCAGAACATGTGAAAAACAGTAAAGCATCAGGTTGTGTTTATTTGTACAGCAAATTTAGCTCAATTTTATTTTCCAGTTTTCTTCATGGTGTCCGAGTCATCAATGCAACATGAGCCAAATCTCTTTCAGGAAACTTCTGTGTCATGGAAGTGATGTAGAGCGCAAAGCAGATGGGATAGATTAATTAGCCAATGTATGTTTAAGAAGAAAGGTATTTATTTGCGTGAGTGGCCAGGGGCCGGAATTAAAAGACCAAAAAAGAAATAAGGGACAGGCCAGTCGATCTTTTTTTGGGATCTCTATGAAACCAGCGTTTTCACAAGCTAGAAGCTATCAAGTTGCAACTTAAAGTGGTTTCAGGGAAATCATAAATAAATAAGAATAAAATAGGCAATCTGGAGCAGAGGAAAGCTCTTTGTTTACTGGCTGCTCAGGGGACCTGAAACGGACCCTCCGAATAAATAAATACAACCGCTACAGGAAGTTCAGCTGCTTCCCCTCAGGTCCAGTTTAGTTTTATTAGCTACAGTCCTGTAAAGATACTAAACAGTGACTGGCTCCCCTCCGTTCTCTCTCAGTCCTGCACGTGTACTTGCCCCACCGCGTGCTCCAATACACCATTGCCCCACTCAATACAAGCCTGTAGAACTATAAACATCCTCTCTCAGAAGAGATCTTCCAGACATACTTTCTCCAGGTGCACCTCAGACAACAGCCAACTAATCAGCACTGGAGTGTTGCTACCTTCCCTTCCCTGTGTGGGCAGACCTGCTCAAAACAATTCTGTCAGCATTTACTCAGCCTCATGTCGGTCCAAACCAAAAGGCAAAAAGTGAAAAACATTCTGGCCAATCTCTTAAATATAACGAAGAAGCACATCCTGATTTTGCCAAGTTAGACGCATTCCTGGATCAACAAATTTTGTTGATCCTGGAACAACATTCCTGTCCGAACGTGTCATAAACGTGGTGCACTATAGACCTGGTATTAAGATGCATTTTGATTGATCAGATTACAGGGAGATGAGAGAGACATATTCCCATTTACACCTGGTGTTTTAATCAGTCTCTTTTGTCCACTTTCAACCACTTCTGCCCTGATTTTTTTGGGGTCTATCAGTAGGTAAAAATATGGGGTTATTTTTTAGATCTTTCAATCTAATGAATGAAATAAGCTCACGCAATTTACATATGAATGTGGCCGGAGACAACAGAAAAAAATACGGAGAGCAGCAGCTTTCGTTTCTGCTCTGATAGATGCGAGACTATGGCAAATGCTGTGAGTGCGTGTTAGAAATCAGGAATGGTGAAACATTGTGCTTGGTAAGTTTTTCGTCTTCAAACCAAACTTGTGTCTTCAGCCGACAAAGTTTAAATCCCGTCTGGCTAGCACGCTTCCCATTATGTTTACGCGTTAGATCAGTAGGCGGAGAGTAGGAGGTCTTTTGTAGCTGTTCGAACGCATCCGACCACATGAGTGTTTACAATACGAAAACAACCCAGTCGAATGCGTTTTTGACTACCTCTGGATGTGGTCAAAAGCGGACAAGCTCAAAAAGTTTTAAACCCTTTTTACACCTGTATTTATTGTCATCTACTTGTGATCAGGTTGACGAAAACACTTCTTAATATCAGGTGTAAACAGGACCATACACTACAGTTCAAAGGTTTGGGGTCAGTAAGTCTCTTATGCTCACTAAAAATACATTTATTTGATCAAAATGAAAAATCAATTTAATGCACCTTATAGGTAAAGGCATTTCTTTCTTTTTTTCCTTTTTTATTTTAATGGTACTATTTATAGATACGACCTTCAATAATATATGTCCATGTACCTTGAATATGGGTACAGTAGGGCCCTATGAAATCCATTTTTTCCCCCCCAATTTCCGTTTTATTTTTTCCCAAACTCCGTATTTTCCGATTTAATTTTTCTGGATTCTGTTTTTTCAGTTTTTTTGTTTGTTTTTTTTGGACTCCATTTTAATGGTTTATTAAATATTAGTAATCAAAAAGCATGTCTAATTATGTCTAATTAATTGAAATAATGAAACTTATCCAATATACCAACAATTTATTAAAAAATTTACAAAAAAAACAAAAAAAATGTAGGGCCCTATGATACACGTTTTATTCTTTCCCCTCAAATTCTGTTTTATTTTTACAAAATTCTGTTTTCTGTTTGAACTTTTCTGGATTCCATTTGGTTCCATAATGGTTTAATTACATTTTAATAATCAAAAAGCATGTCTAATTAATTGAATTCTTAAAAACAACCAAATTTATTAATTAAAAAATGCATTTTTATAAAATGTTTTGTTTTTTCAAAAATTCGGTTGCATATTTTCATTTTTCCGGCAATCAAATGAACGCATACCATTTAATTTATCTTTTAATAATGAAATTAAACTTTTTTGTCAAATGTGCTGCACAACAGAGCTTTACTGTTAAAATTAAAACATGGAAGATTATTCCTTAAAAATATAGCTTTAATAATTTATTATTAAATGAATTTTTTCTATTCTACTGTACAACACTAATATGTTTATGTCAAGTTAAATTGAACTTTTATTTTGACAGGTTGCCTAGAGCTTTGAGTTTCTCTGTGTTTATGATGATAGTTTTCTCAAACAAAGCGGTTAAATGCTGATGAAGTGACTTTCAGAGCGGCTCTGGAGATGAAATTTGTGCGTTCATTTCCTCATATAGTGAGGCGACAGAGGATGGAAACGCTGCGAGCGTCACACGTGCTTCAGTGTGTGTGTGTGTGTGTGTGCACGAGGTAAATGAAACCACGCTTCCGCGTCATTCATTTCAGAGGCATGCAGGATTCATATTTAAATTTTTGCGGTTTAATATTTAAGATTTAAGTGTACTGACCTTCTTTTAATTCATTCATCAAAAAATTGACAAATTCCGTGACATTCTGCATTATATACTAAATTCCGTTTTTATGACTGGATTCTGCGATTCCGTCCGCATTTTCTGCATCGCGGAAATCATAGGGCCCTAGGACAGGGAGAGGAACAAGAGGAGGACAGGTGTGTCAGTGCACCGGTGCCTTTTGAAGGAGGGCACTGGGTGAACAGCTTGCTCTCAGCAGGGGTCCTACAGAAGGAGCAGGTGAAAAGCTATCCCCCTGCACCTCTTTTACAGTGTCTACCTGACACCGCATTGAGCGAGGGGTGAGGAGAAGAGGAAATCAGCCGATGGAGTCGTGAGCGAAGACGCCATCTGGCAAAGGTTTCACTGGCAAGACCATGAAAAGGTCAGGTGATAATGATGTCACTGTAAGGATAAGGGGCTTAAATATACATATGCATAACACTTGAGAAAAGAAGAAACAGGACAGTTGGACTTGTTTCTTTTCTTAAGTTTCTTCTTTTCTCATCCTCTCCAAAAGTTTTAGGAAACTGAACATGAACTATTGTTCTCATTTGTACAGCGGGCAAAGTTCATTTATGCACCAGTAGGGGGTACCAAATGCCACAGCATGAAACATTCATATTTACAGACGACAAGGCCCAGACCAACCTGACACACAAATTAGCTCTGGCCAGACTGAGCAACCGCTCAACCAGAGATTTCCAGCTGGACTGGACGCAGGTCCACACTGATGTTTACAAGCCCACTAAGCTTCACTGGCTCTCACATTTCATTGGTCTATTACACTGAACAAGATTATATTATGCACATTTTACAGTGGCCTTTTATTGTGGCCAGCCTAAGGCACACCTGTGCAATAATCATGCTGTCTAATCAGCATCTTGATATGCCACACCTGTGAGGTGGATGGATTATCTCGGCAAAGGAGAAGTGCTCACTAACACAGATTTAGACAGATTTGTGAACAATATTTGAGAGAAATAGGCCTTTTGTGTACATAAAATAAAAGTCTTAGATCTTTGAATTCAGCTCATGAAAAATGGGGGCAAAAACAAAAGTGTTGTGCTTTTCTTTCTTCTCAAACATTTCTCCTTATGTTAGCGCAAGTCACAGAAATGCTGAGTTTAGATCTTGCTTGAAAACGTCTGATCCGGACAGAGAGGCCTGTTTGCCTCCCACCCCCCACTCTCTGCTGGGACACCTAATCTGGTTCATTAATGCTCCCAGTCGACCATCAGGGCTGGTCTCCCACAGATAGCTCAGATTTCAGCCGCTTGTCAGTGGCGCACCTGTGCCATCACCTGCTCTGCACACATTTAGTGCCGTTTTAAAACCAGTATGTACAAGAACTGTTACTTAACGTGGGGCATTTTTTACCTCATTGTTGGATGAAAAGAAACTGACACTCCACAACAAGGTGTATAACACGCAGCTGAAACTGATAAGTTCTGAAAAATGAAGCAATTATTTACAGTGTCCTAGTAGACAGTTCACATTCAGCAAGAGCCATAGGCATTGCTGCCGAAAAAGGGGAAACATTTGTTCCGGGCCCTGGTCTGTGGGGAAATTAATCACGATTTTGACTGAGTGATCGCACCGGTAGGCCCATGATGAAGGTTTTGTACTAGGCCCTGGCTATAGGTAAAATATTCCAAGTTAATGGGTAAGAGAGTAAAAGAAGAGGATCTTTGTCAGGGGAAGCACATTTAGACATGGGAAGATGGAAACAATTAGAGTTAAATGGGACCTGAGTGTGCCAGCGGATGGCTTGGATTTGCAGTAAGGAGGATTCCGGCTGGGTGCATTGATTGCAAGAGGATGTCTCCACTTAAGGAGGCAACGCCCTCACCTTCTCCAGACCACACCGCGGCATTCAGACTCAGGGATAGAGGGTCTGGCTTCCACCCAAAAGCAGGATGTTGACTGGTCTACAATGCTGCTTTACCCATGCAACTTTAAATGATTAAATCGTTTTTTGAGGAGGATGCATTCGATTCAACAAATGTTTACACTACAAACGACTGGCTCAGCATCAAAACCTTGTTTGTAAGTGTGCCAGGTAAAGAAATAGAGATTGTTCAAAATTGTTAGGTAAAGGGAACATGACAATCTGTGTCTTTTTGAGACTGGCATAGCCCAATGTGGCCTTGCTCATCTGGACAGATGGGAAGCTTCGTTTGCTCTTTGCTATAAAAACAGACATGAAAGAAAATACCACTGAAGTGCTATGTGCACATATAGACTTGGCAAGCTCAAATTCTGTGAGAATGTGCGCAAAATTATACCTCAGAAAGTCCAACCAGGTCCAGTCCAAATGCTGCACTTATGAGTGCCATAACTTCAGCATATTCCAGCTCTCACCCCTGTGCCCTCCAGCGTGGCCTTTGCCAGACAGCAAGAGGACAGCCGGCCCCTTGCTGGCTCGTCCCTGCAAGCATCCCTCGGCTGCAGAGGGGGCAACAGAGTTCCTGGATGCATCAGGGCTACAGATGTGCTGCCAGCTTTGCCAGGGGTCACCTTGGAGAGGCCCGTGGCAGCTTGTCCCCTGGCTCCAGCTGGCTCTCACTTTAATCTGCCCAAAGAGGGGGAGAGAGATCCAGGCAGGAATACAGCATCTTGTACAGGATAACCTATGTGGACATTGCATTAACCACTATTTGGTTTAGCACTAAAAAAACTTAAATGCAAAATAGTGTAAACCTAAACGAGACGCTTGCAGGAGGGATGCTGGCCTCCAGAGATGCCCCCACCAGCTGTTAAACCTCCCCAGAGTCATGGGGTCAGCAGCACCCCCTGTTGGAAGCATGTGTAACATGGCGACAGGCTCAGGGGGGTCATGAGGTGCCCTGCACTGGGCAGACATAAGTAATGGGGCCTCCCCACTAGGAAGGCACAGCTCTGAATCAATTTAATTAGATGGGCGGAGTAGGGTGAGTGGGACAGGACACACTAAGTTTCAGTTTTCTAACATGCAGGCTGCAAATAACATGCATCCACTATTAGAAACCAATAAACCAAGAGCCTGTGCATTTCATTGATAATTTACACAATTAAAGAGTGTTGTTAAGAACAGTGAAAAGATGAATGCCTAAAAACTGTGGTACAATCACTAATGTACACACTTGTATGCTTTATTTCTTTAAAAAAAAAAAAAATGCCAGCAACATCATGGTAACGATATATATGATGATATCATTATTTTTGCCTGAAATTCATCCTCAGTGTGTTTTTTATATTACATTATCATTTTTTTTGTTTTTAAATGATCCAGTACTTGAAACATTTTTTGTAAATAATTAAATATTTAAATAAATATATTTTAAAAATTAAAAATGAAATGTTTTTGTAACATCAAAATTCATTTCACAAAAATTAGTGTCACTTGTGTAAATATTAGGTGGACGGTGGTTGAACAAGTAGAATATGTGCAAGTGACATATCTCTGACCTTATGAAAGTAGGCCAATTCTCTCATTATCTGGCAACAAGCAATGTTTTCCAGAGGTGACTGCACTGGTGGTCTTATCATATTTAATCTCCTGATTTCAGTGACATCTGTCCATACTGCCTCTCTCACACGCAGGCACACTCTCTGTCCTCTGTATGTCCTGCCTCCATCAGCATCGTCACCCAACAAACACTCATCTCTGATCATTCGCTGAACAGTAATCTCGCCTAATCCAACTAGATATTTTTAATGAATTAAGTGGCAATCTAGATTTTATTTTCCATAACCATCCACTCATCTGATTGATTGTAAATTCAGGCCCTACATCAGACAGATGAGTTTTAAAATTTCCATAAACACTTCTTACAAGTCCTAATTAAACTAGGACACATAAGGACATTAAACTACTAAAAAGAAGAAACAATAATTATAGTTTCAAGCTGAATTTTGCTACAAGCATCCACCTCCTATGCTTTTACACACTGACATATACACAACAGTGCTGTTACACCCAACTTAACTAGCTGTGCACCCTACAAATGCACATTTCACACTTTTGCGCATAAACTGAGTCTAAGGCCAAACACAGGGGAAAAGCCCCTCACATGTTTCTGCCATAGCTTAAGTGGGAACATACAGTACTGGGCCTTCACAACCAGAGGAAATGTAGATAATATATCATTAAATCATATTATATTATTATTTTAGATTCATGTTTATATTATATGAATCTCATTCCATTACATACAACAGCAAACCAAGTGGTATTTCAAATTTTAATAAAACATAATTTTTTAAAAAGTACATACACTTTAATCATAATAATTAAAAAAGACAACTTAAATAATTTAAATAAAAAATTAATTTAAAAATAAAACATGTACTGTTTATAATACCATTATAATATTATAGTTTTATGTTTATATTATATGAATGGCATTGCATTACATAAAATATCCAACCATAAACATCCCTTTCATTTTCATTTGTTAAATGTATTTATTTAAATATTTAAATTTCCAAGTAACTACATTTTTCAAAATGACAATGTAATATATAAAACATTCTGGAGTTGTATTTCAGGCAAAAACATTTCCAAAAAAAAAAAGTTTTAAATTTAATATAATATAATATACATAAAAACCAGATGTACAATTTAAAATTGATAAATTATTGTGACAATTTACGATTGTCAAGTATTACTGAAACATGTCCATAGTTTCTTCATCCACTATAAAAAAATAAATAAAAAAATAAAAACTGAAACACACTGAAATCAAAAAATGGCTCGGAAAAGTGAAGTTAGATCTGAGAAAATGCACTTGCATTTCTTTGCAAATGGCACTGTAATGAAATGAATTCATTTTTAAGTGTGGCTTAAGTGTCCAAATATGTTTTGGTGCCACTGTTTATTTCAGCATGATTGCCAATATAATAAATGTCAATGCCAGGTACTTGATGACTTGTTTTAGTCAGTTTCAAGACATTTTAGTCCTGCAAGCAAACATCACGCACTGTGACTTCTACAACGGAAGGCGTGGTTCAGTGGTTACGGTCATAAATCAAAGAACTGAATGTTTGGAGATCACTTCAGATATTTTGGAGCAGGTGAGTGTGGTAGTGCTGTTAGAAACTAGGAGGGATAATAGCTCTGGCCGTGATCCAGTGATACCAGTTAAGCCCCGCACCCACAAATACTACCCATGTTCCCCCTTCAATTGGCAACTTACACCTTTTTTTGGCAGCAAAACAGTGGGTGGCTGGAGACCAAGATGGAGGCTATGGAGGAAAAAAAAAACAGTTCTCACCCCCCTAACACACACACGTACACACAGATACAGACGCAAAAATACCCCTCCAAATACCAGATGGTGTTTTTGGAATCTGTTTCCTTTTTTTCCATGACAAAAAAAAAGACAACTCCCAAGGAACACGCATTCTGCATACTTGGGTACGGAGCCATACAACCGTCGCTGCGTTCACGGAAAGACAAGTATCAAGTGAGACATGACAGCGAAAACTTTATAAACAAACTGATGATTGCAGCTTGAGGAACAAGAAAAGTAGAGACTTTGGTAGAGATGAGAGACTTTGGTTCAGGCCATAATTAGTAAATAAATGGATGAGTGCCATGGCACAATCCATACCTGGTCAAGAGCTGATATCAACCTTTCTAATACATTAAGCCTGTATACAGTATATGAAAAGTACTGAAAGGGAGAACTGCACTGGAAAAGTCACTGGATTTAGTTACTTCACGCACAATTGGGTATAAATGATATAAAACCAAACAGTTTTCGATCTATCTACTGGATTAAAACCGAAAGAGGGTTCTCTATCTTACACTCTTAAAAAAAATCATGGTTCCAAAAAGGAGGTTTTCACAGTGATGCCACTGAAGAACCATTTTTCATTCCCCAAAGAATCTTTCAGCAAACAGTTCTTAAAAGAACCATTTTATCTTATTGTGAAGAACAATTTAAAAACAAAAATCTAACTAGAACCTTTTGTGGAACCTTTTCATGGAACCACAGATGCAAAAAAAAAAATAAAATAAATAAAAAAAAGCCTTTATTTGTGAGAGTGCACCTAAACTCTCTTAAGGAAGCATCTGAAGGGAGCATCTTCACTCTTTATTGTCCCAAACAAGGCAAGAAAAAGGCACCAGACTGGCCCAAAGACCCAGCTGTCTTGGCCAGTAGCCATAGATCTCTAGGGAGAGAAAAAGAGAGGGGCAGATAGAGAGCGAGAGAGTACGAGAAATACGATGGACTTGGGCAAAAGAGCGACAGAGACGGGGAGGGGAGCCGCCCTGCCAAGAGTGGCGTTCCACACAGAGCCATGCCAGGAATAGAAAGGGGTCCTTTTTCTCACATAGCGACCCCTAACCCCCACTAGACAGCAGGGATTTCACACGCATCTCTTCCACACAATTGATCCTTTCATTCCACAGCATAGACACACAGAGACGGGCTTAGATCGAAGAGAGGGGGAGGTAGGGAAGGTATAAGGGAGACAACAGGATGAACCATCTCGCAAACAGCTTTGATAGCATCAGGTCAAATATAGACGAACACAGACACTTTGCGTGTATTGGGAGGACTGTTTTACGGCAGTTGGGCCAAATCGTCCTTAACGCTCACTCTACATGCTTAGAAAAGGCCATTTGGCCTTGGCAAGGGTGTAGGTGTCACATAGCAGTGACAGGCCGGCCACCGGGAGCAGCCATCAACCTGTCTATGTCGCTATAATGGAGAAATGTAGGACATTATACATTTAACATGCATAATGTTTATAATGTGTTGAAAAAGTTTAAACACTTATTCAAATTTCATATATGAAATTATATATATATATATATATATATATATATATATATATATATATATATATAATAGTATTGATTTTATACAAATATATGTTATTATATAAATATATTTATTTTTATATAAAATATATATGAGGATTAAAATATATCCTGCATGCATTCTTAATGTAATCTCTTCTAAAACTTTAGTGAGGAAGTATGTCGGTCTTAAAAGGAACAACAGTAGAAATCCAACATGAAGCACCTATTTTTGAAAAACATTGCAAAACGGTCCAGCATATTTGATAAGACACAAAGGTTTCTCAGTTAATATCTTGAACTGACTCCAAATTCAGCTTCCTTTACTTCCTCTGTTGTTTTCTTTTTCTTTTTCCTTTTTTTTTTTTTTTTAACCACAGAGCCACATCCAAATCTGATCCTCGTTTCTTCGCATCTCTTGATGGAAAGCCAACAAAACAATCGTGTGCCAAGTGCGAGCTTGAGAGAATGCTAAAATTCACCTGTCAATATTCTCAGAGCCCATCACTACATTAATTTATTCGAACACGCATTTCACAGCTTCTGGCAGTTTTAATATGTGGGGGGAGGAAATATGTATGCATAAATGAAAACAAGTAACAAAATAAGCTCTTGGAACAGGGCATAAAACACTAGGCTCATGAAACAGATATACATCACATTACAAAAGAGGCAAAGACACCCTCAGGCACATTTTCTACAAAAGACATTTAACATATGAACGGATATTAGAGACTTTGCTTAAGTCAAGCAGAAAGTCTCTAAAGTTAAAAACTACTCTGAAATCAGAATTCTTTATGATGCAAGTCTGCCTACTGAGTAATGCGTATAATATATAAAAAATATATTATAGTGTGTTTTGGTCTCTCCTTCCCTTTCTCTTATATATATATATATATATATATATGTGTGTGTGTGTGTGTGTGCGTGTGTGTATGTATATATGTGTGTGTGTGTGTGTGTGTGTGTGTTATGTGAAAGAACAAACATTTAATAGCGTTGAATTGCGTTTTTAAAGGTGCTGTTGTTCCGTCACCCACTGACACATTAATTCCGACTCCATCAGGTGGGCGGTGAGTCATTCAGGGCTGGTAACGCAAAGCACATTAACAGATTGAAAGTCACTGAATGCTCAGTGTGTGCCCTGAGCACCAGCCCTGCTCTGGAGGTCTGAGTGAGTGGGATAGAGAAGCTGCTCCCTCGCTTCAGGGCTCGGCCTGGAAGTCCCAGAGCAGAGACACTGAGAGAGCATGCGGTGCTCAGGAAGTTCAAGCAGACAATTTTAATCCTCCAATTTCCTCCACTCTAATCATTTCTCCGTAGTCCACGGTGGAGGCCAAATTAGAAACATCTTCCACTCCAACATAACACACACTGCCCGGACAACAGGCGGCAAAAATGAGACGTTGTGTAAAACAAAGTGCCACAATAGATTTGTGTCAGGTTTTGTCATGTGGTCTTAGCGCTTTAAAGAATCGTTACGTTACGAAGTGTGTGCAATAAAATAAAACCGCTTTACTAAACCTAAAAGTAGGACTGCTTTTTTATTGAACTACTTTTTAGAATTAACTCCAGCTGTGAGTTGTTCTAACAATCCAGGTTGCTTATTTCACATTATTCGGCATTATAAAACAGATAAACACTTCCAACACTTTTAAATAAACAATTAAATGACAAAAAATGTGCTTGCAGAACGTTTATCAGTATTTCATTGGAGTATTTGAAAAGTAAAAAATATAAAGGGGACAAGGCAAAAAGATGTGGCAAGTAATGAAATGTAATAACTAATCATGGAGTCTCCTATAAAAAGATATATAATAATCTAAAACCAATATAAGAAATAATGGCAAATTCATGAATAATTTATTTTCCATTATATACACTCAAGGTCGCCTTAAGACCTTAATTAACACGTTTTACATAAGCTGGATGCAATTATATCACATTATAATTATAAGGTCCTATTCAAACGCTTCTTCAATATATTGCAATAACCCAGAACACATTTAAACAGCACGTGCGAAGAGAATTAACACGGAGGGCTTATGAAACCTGACAGTGTTTTTGTCTCTCTTTTAACCTAATTTGATCTGTGACGTTAGCGCTGCGGGCAGCATACTCCAACGTACTCTTACAGCAGCAATCATATAATGATTTTATGCCCTCACCCTATTCCCTCCGACTCTCACCCTCAAATTTTGTGCCTCTCGGGGGTGTCTGCTCACTGACAAGCAGATTACAGAAGTGCCAATTGTACAGAGGATAAAATCCCATTAGCCCCTTAGGTGGTAAGGGATCCCATCACAGCAGCATTAGTGCACTGGTGAGTGGACATCACACCCGATCTGGTCCGCCTCTTTGCCCCAAAAGCTCAAGCACCGCAGGAGAACAAGCGGTGTTAATTGCAGCGGGTATTTTTTTTAAAAATGTCAACATGCATGTCGTCCATTAAGTAATCTTTATAAAGGATATGGATGATTATGATTTTATTTTAAGTGAATTATCCCAATAATAGTAATTGCCACTGAAAAACTAAAATGTTCTGACAATCCAACTGTGACAAAAAAACTAAAGACCTGATAAATGAACAAATATAAAACCATATAAAATTGACTAATTTTAGTATAAATGTAAACAGAGCAGTGTATTGGTTGTCTGGATGTTTTAGGCATTACTGGTCAAGTAAAAGCGGAAATGGGCAAAGAAAAGGAGGGCTGAGAAGGTCACATTTTGATCCAATTATTAAACTGCAATAAATTCTATAAAAATTTTGTTTTAGTTTATTTTTACTTTCAATGTTTGTATCTTTCATTTTATCCCCTTAAAAAATACATAAAACACCACATAAACTAATGAAAAATGAATTACTAAACCAAGTATTTACTTTTTACAAATTAAAATGTTGAATGCAATTTTAAGAGTGAGATCAGTAGGGAATTTTTATTTATAGAAAAATAATACTTTAAACTTTCAAGAAACATGGTAAGCAACAGCAACAAAACAATACTAATATTAAATCCTATTTTAAACCATTTAAAATGTGTGTGTGTGTGTGTGTGTGTGTGTGTGTGTGTGTACAAATATTACATTTCTTCATGTGGAAATACAATACGGCAGATACAAATGCATATAAAATCTTCTAATCTAAACTTGGCCACATGTTGCATTAGGAAAACATTAATGCTGTAACAAATGACAATTTGAATATGTAAGGTATATTTCACATTCTCACAATATTTCTGCAAAACCATTCATCAAATTTGAATTTACAATTTGTGGAATTTGATTTCATAATTTGAAACTATATCGACTCCTTTTATCTAAAGACACACAAAAACACTAATACTCTAATATCCTTAATGCAAATATTAGCATTCAGGTTTTAAAAAGCTTTATGTGTGCTATATTAAGATTTGCAAAGCAACAAAAGAATTTAAAAATGTTAAGTTGTCATTAAGTTGCAAAACATATTAGGACCAGCACAACAGATGTGACTAATGTCACGCATCTCTGTTCCCCGTTATCTTTGCAAGCCAAATTAATAAGAGGAAGTGCAATTTATGATCAGTGTAAAAAAAATATAATAAAATGCATACAAATTCAGCAGCAAAACTGAACTACCAACAACATCAAAATTTCAAAAATCAGAACTAAATCTAACAAATTAAAGACAAAAAAAAAAGTCCCCAAGCAGTTGCACAGGCTCACATTCCCGCTGTACCTCTACAGCCCTGGCCCTAGTGTACATCATGAAGAAGAATTTGTGCACATTACCACACACAACTTCACAGAAACTGCACCGATCCCATTAAGCCCTCCACCCAGATACCAGAATATAGCATTTCTCTTCCTCTAATCTGGGCGCTCAAGTAGTTTCCCATAAAGGCGGTAAAAGAAACATGTACTCCAGTTTCTCTCTCACCAACTTTCCTCAGCAGTGTCATACAGAGAGACAAGCTTGTGTGACCCGGGTGAGGGGGGAAAGTGAAAGGAGGGGGAGACACAATCCGAGATCTGAAGTTTATGCTCCTCTAACTGGCAAATAATACAGTTATTGTTCCTGTGCAACACAACTACCTAGTGTTTGAGTTGGCAAACGAGTGTGTGCAACAACAACAAAAAAGTTCTTTTGGACACCATGAAGGTTTGTTAAAAAAATAGCAATTATAATAACGAAGGCAATAATGCTGTTTAAGTTCAAGCAGGGCTAATGAATCATTGCCTAATGAACCCTGGACACTCTGAAAAGCCTTTCATGTAGCCGATGCGGCTCATTTGTAACTGCCGGCCACAATAGACTATTGTGAATCCCTACCCCTCCTCATCTTGCTGCGATCTACAAACCAGACTTTTTTTTCCTCTCCCACTTTCACCTCTCTTCATTTTTGGTGGAGCGACAGTTATGTCAAAGGTTGTCTGGCCTCACTGACCACAACAAGCAAGTTAATCTGCCCCGGCACAGAGTCCGTCTTGTCCCAGAACACTTTGGATTTTTTTTTCTTCTCTCCTCTTCATGCTTTAATTGCAGCGACGGAGTGTCATAGCCGAGGAGCGGAGCACCGACTGAGCACTGAGCGAGCGACCGCGTGCACCACAAAACCTCAGTGTAAACAAGGGATTAAAAGAATCGATGCAAGACCTGTCCTGTTTCTCCTTCTTTGGACTCCTGCGCAAAACTTTTCTGTCAAGTGAAAGCGGAAGACGCTGGAGAAGAAAAAAACACACACAGGACGTCTCGTTTGTGGATACGGACTGACAGCAGAAAAGTAATGAATGAATGAGAAATGTCACTTGTGCGAAAGTGACAAAAGAGCTTTTGTTTTCGACGAGGATATATTTTTCCGTACTCAAGTATGTGAAAAAACAAAGTCAATTGTTATCTGACATCTTTAACAAAGTGGACAATAAAAGAGGAGTACATTAAAGAGAAAACAAAGAAGATAAATGTGACAGGACCCACAGAGGAGCTATTGTGTGGAACAAAACTACAACAAAAATAACTAATTTCCACCAACTGGACAAAAAAGGAGGAGAGGAGTTTCAAAAAACAAAGTGTGTTCTGTGTGCATAAAAACGGAGGAGGGAAGTTTTTCTTTAAAAAAAAAAAAAAAGGTAAAAAGAAGAAGAAGAAGAAAAAAAAAGGTTCGGTCGCTGCCAACTTACCATCCACCAAGTCCTGGCCGAGATGTCGTAGCAGAGCTGCCATTTGATGGAGCCTTCCGAGGTTTTAGCTGCCATTACGCTGTCAGCAAGCTTCATCTGATGCTAGTGCACTCACCGGAGATAAGACACCTAATTGAGAAAACATTTGCACTGGCATGTTGGGCAACATGTAGCCCACTCCATACCATATGGAATCATGGGTAAAAAAAATCCTTGACAATGAACCAATCTCACGCAGACCCCGTGGCAAGGTGAGCGGCAGTCATCTGCTCACAGAGCGAGCTGTCCTTAAAAAAATACACCACAATGATGAGCCCTTTTTTTCCACATCACTGAGTGCCTGAGGTCCTTTTTTCTCCTTAATTAGGGCTCGCGCTTCATCACCACCACCATCACCCTCATCATCAACATCATCACTATCACAATTTAGTTGACTTAGGTCTGCTCAAGATCTTTTTCTCCTTCATTCACTTTTTTTTGGAGGAGTGGAGAGATTTAATAGGACAGAGTCAGGTTGCGGGAGTTAAGGGAACGGACTGATGCGCCACAGGCTATTAGCCTGAAATTCTGCTGGACAGATGGAACTACTTAAAGACTATCATGCAATGTTTTGTTTTGGACTTCTTCCCCCTATGCCGGAAAAAGGTTTCTTTTTGGGGGCAAATTTATTTTCAAATCGTAGTCGAGCACACCAACAGAAATATTCAACATTTATTGACAGTTCTGCTTTTACGATGTTCAGATTATTTTATTTATTGTAAATTATTAACAAAGTTGACCATCCTATCATCATTTACGGCGACACTCGCATATAACCACTGTAAGTTTCTACAGTATTTTCTAATTAAATAACACTTTTATTCATTTATTTATTTTTAAAATCAAGCATGCGAGTACAACTTTTAAAAATATTTTTTAAAGATTATTTGATTTTTTTCTGCAAATGGTTTTATTGTTAAAACACAATATTACTATATATATATTTTTTTTTTTAACTTTTAAAACTTTCTCTTTTTTCAAAAGCATTCTCTTTTCTCAAAAGCATCTCCCAAGCACAAAAGTGATATAGCGACAGAGGTTATGAGAGGTCTGGGTGCTTCAGGTTCCTAAGTAAGGGGAATACCTGAGATATGGGCAAGAGAGGGAGAGACTAACCATCAAACAGTTCTCCCATTGTGACGCTGGCTGAGGAATGTGATTTAGCCGGAGATATTGGGAACATTGTTGGGAAAGGAGAAGTGGAGCACCACAGGTAACCCTTACTCCAGGGTCTGGGTCGGCAAACCTATAGGCAGATTAAAAAGAGTGGTCATCAACTTTTTTAGTCTATTTTGCTTATTTGAAAATAAGCCTCTTGAAAATGCCTTATGTAACTAAGATAGCAGCTTGAAACAAAAACTACTTTTAAATAAAATAATAACTTTTAAATAATTTAAAAAAAATGTCCCTAGCATCGTGGATAAATTAATTGGCAATATTATTAGAATAAGTTATTCAAAAATATTTTAAGAAATTTGAGTTTTATTATTATTATCAGACTATAAGTTTTAAGTGCTTTTAGTGTGAACTTTCTGACTTAAAATAAAACTTGTGACTGTTAAAAGTCCGCCGCAGTAATGCTGGGCTCGGTTTAAAAAAAAAAGGGAAAAAAAAGACGGCAGATAATGGCAGGGGTCTGAACACTAGCTCTGATTGGGAGCCAGGCCATACGGCCAGCAAGCACTGTTTACTATATACATCTCACAGGTCATCAGGGTCCACACACAGCCAAAGACTGGGCTAACATTGCACAGGAATGCAATTATAGCCCTCTCACTATGAAAGCTTGGGAGGTAATCATTTCAACAATGCTGTCTGTTTAAGTGGTATTGCTTCTGAAGTGTTTTGTGGATCCAAACAGCATTTAAATAAGGAGAGATGCATGTAAATAAAGCGAGTGGGACCACCGGATCAAATCTATGAGTATAAATATGCAATAATAACCTATTAAATAACCTATTTAATTGTCACTATTGAAATTACATTGCGCCAAATAAATAATAATTTACAGAAAATAAAAAATTGCTCATGGATGTCTACAGAATCTAGCATTTTAGAATTTCTATTAAAAAAACTTATCTTACAGAATGACTGCCAAAAAAAGTAATGCAGATAAAATTAACACCTTCCTTTATGTGCGAAATTCATATTAACACAAATCATTTATTGAAATAGAAAAACTAACACACAAAATTTGTTGTTCCTCTGTTGCCCAGTAGAAGGCACTCCTGTACTGATCTGACCTGCTTTGATTAAATTTGCTCTCAAGTTTTTTGAGACTTTCGGTGACATCTCATAGAATAATCTTACTTTAATAAACTCTGTCCTGGTGAGGAAAATAACATACTTGAATATATAGAGGACTCATTTTCTATATATATCAAAAACAAAAAAGGAAGAACAGTATTTAAGTATGTTCAATAAACAATGTATTTCAAACACTGTGGATAATCAATGACAAAATGAACCTAGACAAAATGACCAATATCTCTATCATAAACCATTTTTAAAGTCTGAGTCTCAATACATGCAAAAATAGACATTTCAGTATTTTTTGGATTTAATAATCCGTCTATTTCTGCTGCATTCATACAGTGGTTAGAGATTTCAATCTATGTGAAAAAAAATCAAACTACACACAACGGCATCTTCTTGCTAACCTTATTTTACTTCAAATGCCCCAAAACATGATTGTCTACATCTGTTTTTTCTTTCATCTGGCAAAAGCTCTGAGATGGAAAAGCACTCTGCCACCTAGCAATGCCAGTTTCTCTCTATAACAGGAAACTTAGCAAATCAAAGGCAGGTCTGAATTCTAGAATAGATCTACAATGTAGCATACATGTGCTGGAATCAAGATCTGGTTTGCGGGAAACTCAGAAAAAATATCACCAGCTGCAAGCCGGCAGTCTGTAAACCATGAACGACATGCTCCTGAAATCACGCTACATTGACGCTACTAACTGTTTTCAAATTGTAGATATGACAAATTCATTTTCCAAAACAAATCATTCTCTTCATGCACATTTAGCATTTCCACATGCAGTAGTACATCACATCACACTTGGTTAAACATTACATGCCTCTTTTTTTCTTACCCAAACTAAATGCTTTCTGATAGCCTTCATATTTATGTTTACTAACTTTTTGCTAATATAAAATTGATAACAGGCTGAAAACACTGGTTTTATTACCTGTCAAAACATGCCCCAAATTTCTCCTAAAAAAAAAAAAGAAAGAAAAAAAGTGTCTTTAATTCCCGAAAAAAAACTCACAATGTTTAGAGAGATCTCAATATGACTTTCAAAAATGCTCTTTCTGTAAGAAGACAAATGTTGTATATCTATCCGAAACTTTAGGAGAAACATCTGAGACTAAGTTGATACTTAAATGAAACTATAACCTGAGCTTATAAAAGATCAACAAATTCACGACATTAAAGTCACAAAGAAAAAGAAGTAGCGACAGATTTTTTTCTTCCATATTATAATGCGCATTCAAGTGAAACAGATTATCGAAAAAGACAAAAAAAAAAAAAAAAAAACATAGGAGAAGCACTTGTTCTGTTCTGTCCTGTGGTTGTTGATTGGATTTCTTGCAATAAATAAAATGATCAACTAGCACGAATAACACCGCTGTGCATGTCCTGAACTAGTTTTAACATCCTAGAAAGCCTAATTCTATAAGCAAAAGAAAATGTCCAGCAGAGCAAACTTAAGGCCCTTGCCAAAACCAGGAAGCACCAGTGTTTATTTCCATGCATTCTCCCTTCTGATTGTTGGCAGATGCCATTATGTTCCAGGTTATTAAACTGTAAAGGGAATTGCATGAAGCCAAATAAACAGTTCCTCGTCATCTGTGGTCATGTTAGCATTGATATTACTCGGCTGTTATGACTGATACCTCAACAATGTCTTTGAAAAGTCACATGCAGGCCTGCTACACTCCAAGATATGAGAGCTTAAACTACTGTAGACAAGCGATGACAGAAATACTTCCTAATAAGAGATTAACTTGAGAGAAATAGAAGCCTAATGCCACTGTGGAAAACTTCCGCTTGAATTCGCCTGCTAGACAAATGCTAAACAAAGAAAGTAATAGGGACCTGCTGCAAATGCGCTCCACCAATTAGAAACACACCGCATGGTCGTCTGCCCTAGCGCGGTCCAAAATGTTTCAATTTGCCAGAGGAAGCCAGGGAAAACCATCCAATAATGCACCCATTGTTGGAAAAACCAGTCTGGAATCAATGAGAATGAAATCCAGAACTATTTACTGGAGCTGCACTGCATGTGTCTGGAAAAACACGGAAGACACGCAGAAATTTATTGGTGCGAGTGTTTGAATATTGATTTAAAAAGGTGTGGAAGTAAAATTCACAAAAAGTAAGAATGTGAATCGAAAGGGACAGCTGGTCCCAATACGCACATGTCTGTGTTTATGATTGATAAATCCAGTGTGCGTGAAAATGGAATATTGTGCGTGATGGGTGCCAGAAGCGCACAGCCTGAGACTAAGGGCCTGGCAGAGATAAGAAAGTCGAGTAAAGAGAAGAGGCTTGAGCTATGGCCATGAGGACCATCTGCTTCAAGGATCTACACGTGGCCAAGATGTGCTATATCAGCTTCACGTTCATTATAATCACACCCAGGCAACTTTTCCTCTAAATATTGGAGTTGATGAATGCCTTTAATGCGATGGTCATTTTGTTACCGAGTTGACATGGAAACAAACTCCAAGACAATTAACCCCATGCAACAGATTAATGACTGGTTGGCAGATAACCTTTCTCTGGGAGTGTTTCAGGAGTGTCCTTCAGTGCTATTTATACCCACAAATCTTTAAAGACATCATAATGCATCATTTGAAGGCATTCATCAATTTTGTTAGTGGAAAGTTGATGGCTGAGTCAAGAAAAACATACAACTTTTGAAGGATTTGCTATGTTGCATGAGTACAAAAACTGGGACGCTGGAAGAAAAAAAGCCCTGCAGACACTATGAATGGCGGCCAAATGCTGATAAGGTATGCCAAATGCCACAGTGCTGCATCTCCCCAAAACAAGATGTGGTGCCATTCTGCCATTTAAGGCAATAGGCGGTTTGTGTGGTGCAGGGCTCTTGCCCTACAATATACCCGCCTCAGTGATGTCCATCCTGGCACATCATAGTTAATCACATAGAATGGCGATGAATGGCGGCCAAAGCTGTCACTGAGATGTCCCATGTCAGCCAGCAGCATCCTCAGCACTGTTGTCGTGACCTTCACTTATCTTCCCACTGATTACCCCATCTCTTCAGTTCTGCAAAAAAAAATAATAATAATTTATAAAAAATGTAATTTATAAAATCTAATTATATATATATATATATATATATAATTTTTTATAAATTACCTTTATGTATGAGATACAATATATATTTACATATAACATACAGTACCAAACATGTGAGTTGCTATCCTCATGAGACCCAAGCACAGACTTTTGTGCACTGTAGTGGACATTATATTTTAGCAAATTTCTCTGACAACGTACGTGTCACGGTTTTATGCCTGGATGTCCTGTAAAGAGCACATTCAGTGATTTTCAGTGATACCAAATGTTCGGAGGTTTCACCATGACAACTCCCTCTCCTTGGTATTTAAATATGACTGACATTAACTGAATGATCAAATTGAACACTCTTATGGAAATATGATAATATTTTGTAATTATCATTTAAATCAGACTAATTGTCAAATTGTTTGTCATGAATCAACATCTTAGGAAATTGTTATGAGGTTTCAAATTAGAATATGACTTTCTGTCACAAAACAGGGCATCGACTGTAGTGGACACCAGGACTTAGAGCATGTAAATCAGGCATTTTGGGAGACACAAGAAGTGAATAGGGAAAGAAATTATATATCAATTTTCCTATGAAATATTAGATATTCTTATGAAAATGTTGCCAATTATTACTCATTATTACACTTCTTTTTTCATTATATGTTGCCCCAAGAACACATGCAAATTAGATACAATGTATAGATGCACTGAATAGAAGGGGACTACCCATTTATGGCCATTTTACACACATATCACATAAAGTAAAATAGTATATCAAATCATTCTGTTCATAACATAGTAGAGAATCATCTTTATACAATGTTTGGTTAAAGAAAATCCTGAATCCTAAAAATTGATTGGTGAATGAAAAAGAAAACCCATTGTTTTGCCTTTATGCCTTTTGTCTGTATGTCTTTTCATGCCTTTTTATTTTTTTAATAACTGAGTCCAGTGCTACCACTACAGTAGACATAGCATAACAATAAAATATATTTTTTCAAAATACATTTTTTCTTCTTCATTTGTTTATTATGCTCCAAACAATGTAATGACAATGAAATAAAATGATAACTAAAACTAAATTCACAAAACGTTTTTCCCTGGTTTTCAGGAGGATATATCTTTACATGTTGAAGTAGGCTACTTAAAAAATATGGTAAAAAATGGTCCAAAAATATCAATGTGTGACGATGGTACCTTGAAACCTATAATAAAATAATATGGTAGGGAAAGTGTACCCAACATTTGGCATGTAATAGATTTAAAATATGATTTAAATGAAATGAGATGCGAGTTCAAATAAGTTTGTGCAATAAATACTGTAACTTACCTCAGATAAAGCGTCAATTATGCTTTTTACCTCAGTGTACGGGACGCGTTGTAGTTGACGCGAAAAAAGCGACATTTCTGTCAGTTAAAATATATTCACAAACTAACTTTAGATTTAAAAAGCACCTTAAATATACAAATACGGTCTTAAAATTAAGATTCATCCCGGCTATTTTTACAGTTAAACAACATTTTTAACAATAGGTAACAACTTGGCACAGGTAAAAAGTTTCTCACGCGCAAAGCACTGGGCGGGAAACAGATATACCGCGCACGCTCACAAATCCACACGACATAGCTTTTTCGTTCATGGCTACTGAATATTCCCTTAGAAATGTTTGCCTCTGCGTTGAATAACTTGAAATGATTCGTAATGGTGTCTTAAATGTCCGTGGGCGTCAAAAAAGACGCCATTTTTACTGTGTGCAGCCATAAAATAAATGATTTCCATCTTTAGCCTAAAACCATATTGTGTTATACTTACTGTTTCTTCATCTTCAAGAAGCAAGGTAAATATCCCTTTACAATATTTTATTGTGTGTTGTTTCCAAATTTTTTTGAGTTTTGTCAAGTTATACAAAATATTTGACGCTGTGTATGACACTGAAAATGCTGATGTGATGTTTCAAGAAAAATAATTTTTGTTCACTGTTGGAAATTGTTAGTGGGCAAATTAAATAAACTACTTAGTTTATTTTGTAAAAGTACCCATAGTTGAAGAAACACACAACTGATATATTGTTATGATGGCCTTTCAGTCAGTGTGTAATTGGCTGACAAAGGGGGGAAAAGGATTCTGTAGGCCTTTTTGACATAATTTATGTGACTGAATGGAAAAGTCCATCAGGGTAAACCGAGCTACTGTATCCAAGGCATAATAAATCGTAGCACACTGTTCCCTCTTGAACAGGGACATCCAGAATTAGATCACTACGGTGATGAATGGAGGCATTAATTGAAAATCGTCACTATAGGTGCACAACATATTGAGATTTTGGCAGAGGGCCTCATGTGCAAGATAAGGTGTGGAGAGAAAAATGAGAGTAAATGAAGAAAAATGGAGAAAGGTACTGTAAAAAGGAGGGGACGAGTAGAACAGTGGGCAACTGAAGGTGATCCCCTGACACACAACATAATTAAACAAAGCCAAAAACTTATCAGATTAAACTCTTGAGCAGGCGTTTTTGACAAAAAAAAAAAAAGTCATTAAAGAGTTAGTTCACCCAAAAATGAAAATGATCCCATAATTTACTCACCCTCATGCCATCCTGGGTGTATATGACTTTCTTCTTTCAGCCAAGCACAATCAGAGTTAGGCTTGAAGGTGAATAAATGATGGGGTCATTTTCATTTTTGGGTGAACTAACCCTTTAACAAATGAAATACCACTTTTAATGCATTCATTAGGTTATATGCTAAATTGAGGCTGTGGGACATAATCACTTGAGTCAACAATAATTTAATTATGTATGCTTGGTCTAAGCATAGGAACTTGTGGGTACATGTAGTAGTTGTTAATGTTAAGTTTGAGCTCTTTGACTGTTGTTTGTTAAAACTTAAATAAATATTATGTGTGAAATGGTGAACTGGTTTAACTATTTCTCTCCATACAAAAGTAAATATTTTCTAGTCATTTACTTTATATAACACATTCAATATTTTTTTACTATTTTTATTACTGTGAATACTTATTTTGAACTTATTTGAGCTGAATACAGTATATTTACGTTATATTTATATATAAAGTAAATGTATTATTGTTTTTTGAAAGGTCGACCAATTATTTTACACTGTTCCAGATTTTTTAGGAGATAAAACTTGATGTTCCTTGTCACATATACAACAAAATCTTGGTGCTTTTTTTTTTATATATGTGACCCTGGATCACAAAACCACTCATAAGGGTAATTTTTTTGAAATTGAGATTAATACATCATTTGAAAGCTGAATAAATAAGCTTTTCATTGATGTATGTATGCTTGTTAGGATAGGACAATATTTGGCTGAGTTACAACTATTTGAAAATCTGGAATCTGAGTGTGCAAAAAAATCTAAATATTGAGAAAATTGCCTTTGAAGTTGTCCAAATGAAGTCCTTAGCAATGCATTCCCCTCACAAAAATACATTTTTGATATATTTATGGTAGAAAATGTACAAAATATCTTCATGGAACATGATCTTTACTTAATATCCTAATGATTTTTGGCATAAAAGAAAAATCAATAATTTTGACCCATACAGTGTATTGTTGGCTATTGCTACAAGTATACCCGTGCGACTTATGACTGGTTTTGTGGTCCAGGGTCACATATTGTGACATAAAACATTGAAAATTGCATACTATGATAGTATTTATTTCAAAGAGCTTCAGCACTGCTTGTCAGTGTGGTTTTGAGCGGCTGGTATATGGACTAAGCCCCGATCACAGCGAACAATGTAGTTTTGGCCTTCTCCCTCTTTTGCTATTTAGCATAATTAATTTGATCAGTCTACAGTAAGGCTCAACGCTTTCATGCCTCCTGCCACAGTTAATCATATCCATGTGCTAACTGGACAAATGACAGACTTCACGCTGGACTGGCTGGGACCAAACAATGCAATTAATTTTGTCGTGGTTGGGATCATAACAATAGCTTGCGCTGTTGGTGATGAGTAAAGTATAATTATTAGAATCTACTAATCGACTGTATATACAATATGTTTGCGTAAAAAAAGCTACTTTTAAGTGTTCGTTTAAATACAATATTGGCATTTTAATGAATGAGACTTTTCACAACCTGCCCATTAACAAACGTTTTTTGTAATGTCAAGGCGGAAAAATAAAATACTTTTAAAAAGGCTTAAAGTACAGTTGAATTTCTCTTAAATGTATAATATCTGGTCAGAAAGTTTTTTAAAAGTCATATCTCAGAAAAGTTCTCAAAAAGTCACAAAATCAAAATATTAAACTTCAAAATGACAAAATGTCTTTTGAGCTAGTTAAAAAGGTGTTTGTTTTTTGCATATTTAATTGGACAGACATTATGTTTTTCATTTTGGAAATGGAGCGCTGTGGAAACATATGTTCACCAAGCCCCAGCAGATGTCCATCGCAGTGCTGCGGCACAAACCCAGAAAAAGCATGCGGGCATCACAAGCACTTTGAGCTAGTGTGCCATGGGCATGCTTTGCTCTGGCTGTAACATCTCCATCGTGCTCATTTGAGACATTTACGCTCGACATTTCAAAAAACGCAGTGCGTACGAACCTCGCCGAATGTGAAATTGTCATCCGATAAGCATGGATGCAGGGGGGAAAAACAGCGAAACAGGAAAAATAAGGAAAAAGATGATGCTTGTATTCACAACATATTCATGCATATGAATAACAGTGGGTGAGAAGGAGAGTCGGCCAGAAAAGAAACAGAATATGGAAGTGTTGCCATCTGCAGTGCGTCTCGTGTTTGGCAGCGCCATCCGCTTGCCCCCCTTTCACAGCGAGCGCAGATTAACAGACAAGCAGAGCTGTCTGGCAGTCACACTGGCCTGGTGTAGCGCCGTCCCCCCAAGAGACGGCATTAAAAAAAGCCTCTGCACTTTGTGATATTGCCACTGTTCTGAAATAACACCTTTCACAAACCCAAAGGATGGTACATTTCCAAAATCACCTTGCTGCTTTGAAAACAAAAGTGTGTTTTAGCTCTCTGATCTGGTGTTCCCTGCAGTCTCTGAGTTATGCAAGTTCCTTCAGTGTCTAAGTTATATACTGATATATTTAGCTAAACAAACCTGCTTTAGTTTGTTTTCAGTCTAGTTGGCTGGTTTTAGCTGCCTGGAGAGCTTCCCTAGCACCTTGTTACCTCAGTGCAGGCCTTCAGGTCTGGTGTCAGACTCAGGTGGTGACTGCTGGAACAGCCTTGGGCTTGAACACCAGGGCCAATGCTTAAAGACTGCCACTGCTGGCCTGTAAAGTGATTCTTCTTACATCCAGCCGTCCACTAGGTTTAAATGTTAATAGGTGGCATCACTGTCCAAGATCAGTGTTGAGCTGTAGCCTGAGAAACCTAAGGCCTGAAAAGAAAATGCAGACGAGTTACTAAATATTTAACTGAGCTGTGGCTTAGTGGTTGTTGCATGTTCTGTGGCACATTGAGCCTTGGTGCTTATGTGGGAAATGCAGGTTTGAAGCTGGGTTTTCCTCCCTTCTCGCTGCACTATTTCCTGTACTTCCTCCACTGTTGTATAAGGGTCATTAACGAATAAGGTTTTTAAAAGTGTAAAAAAACATAATGGAGATATAATTAATTTTGAATTTTTCAAATAGTTAAAAGAGAGTTAATTACTTTGCTTCAAGACCATGTGGTCCTTTGCAGGTGTCTGAATTATGTCACATCCTGTCACATGATATTGACTGCATGACTGGATCCAAAAGGGTCCCTTTATATTGGTTGCTCCTAATCACATCAATGAGCCCCTAAAGGGACATGAGATAAGAGGAAAATTTCAATTCAAATTCCAAAAATTTTTCTATGCTTTTGCAAGCAAAGTTTCTCAGGGGAATGCAATACGTTTGCAAGGAAACATAAATCTGGTGATAGAAATCATATGAGGACAGAAGGAAAATACAAAGGTTTTGCATTAGAGCACAATGCTTGTGAGCAAACTCAAAACTGGTTGGAGGAAAAACTATTTTGCAAGCGAAAGCAAAACTGGAGATAGAAATAATGAGTTAGAAGGAAACCTATTTGTAAATGGTTTAGCTATAGTGAGCACAAGCTTCTCTTACAAAAGTATTGCACAAAAGTATTGTTCGATAAGGGGATTGCATTTCAATGACAAAATCAGATGTATCATTAAATTGTCTTCTTTTAGCTTAAATCACACTAAACACTCTATTTTCAGATGGGTCCATTTAATGTGCTTTCTTTTTTAACTAATTTCTGCCATTGATTTTTATACCATTAATCCATTTCCTACCTTTTATAATGTCTTAGACTATGATTGTACTCTCAATGATGTGTATAACATGAACTTTTTTTACCAGAATTATAAGGCCATTGTCCAGCCACTGTCCATTATTATGTAAAACACTGTTGGCTCTGTGCTGTCATTTATGTTTCAAACTGTGGGAAAAAAAGTAGTAGAAGCTGGAAGGCAGCCACTGAGGGTTGTTTTGGAATGGTGGTCCATGCCCAGAATGCCCTGCAGTTAACAGTTCAGATCACTTTGGAAAGAGACTGTGTGTACCAGTTTATTTGGCAGTCAGTGCTTCAGTACCATGCTGAATTAGTATGCCTGGTCTGTGAACGATACTCTTAAAATCTATTTTATTCATCATTTTAGTCCAGTTGGACAGTATTATAAGCCACTGTAAGGACTGAAATGTTCCTCCCATTGGTGGGCTGTCACATAATGCTTTGCTGCATGTCTGAATGTCCCTAACGCACGACATAGGTGATTATGGAAGATTAATGGCGAGTAATGGTACGAAGGACTGTGACTGTGTCGCAGGAGGGATGGCTTCATTAGTTACTGCTCTTAATTAGCGTAATTACCCCAAGCTTGTCCTCTTTAAATGTTCAATTATGCGTCTAAACCGCTCCCTCTGCTCACATCGCTCAACATAGTCACGAAGCGAAACTGTGTTTGTATTTGGGTCATTACTGCAACGCAGTACCTTTTGAACTTTGCTGCTTTTAGAAATTGGATGTCTTTTTATAAAATTACTTCAAAAAAAATCTGAGCTATTCTTTGGTCATGCTCAAGCACTTAAACTTTATTAATTATAATTTTTATTTAAATGGTTGAATTATTTTAAATGTGTGTTACATATCAAAACAGACAATTTCGATGTTTTTTTGTTGTTGTTGTTGTTTTTTTTTGAAAAATGCATTGATGAATTTTACAAGAAAACTAATATAATTTTGATTTCATGATGACTATAGTATTTAAATTAGGGAAAACAACTGATATTTCTTTTTCATTTTACAAGTGCTTTGCAGAATTTATCATTTTATTTACCACTTTATTCACTTAATTGTGATATTATGGTATTATGTAATACAGTAAATCTAACTAATATATAGTATTAGCATATAGGAAGCACCTTTTCAAGTAAATGCAGGCCTATTTTTTACGAACATCAGCTTAATATGAGCGTGATTTATCAAGGAGCACATTTGCATTTAGCCAAGCTGAAGCAACAATGGCTGACGTCAGATATTCTCGTACTAATTTTCCGGCTGTTCTATGTTGCGTTCAGACAGATGCTGGGTAATAAGTGGTTAAATTACATGATTAAGGAGAGCTGTCAGCAGTAATGAGTTAACTTCATTAGTTCATGTTCTTAATTGGTTATGTATTTTTGTAAAGACTCAAATGTCTGCTTTTCTTTCTCTTCGGTTGTATATGAAGATGAACGCTAAAACGTTTACTCTATTTTTCTCTTCCATCACGTGTCCTAGTTCCTCCTGTGTGGGGTTTAAAGATCAGGGCCATTATTGGCCTTTGTGTCTACTCAGGTCATTTGAAACACCCCATGTCCTTTAACCTAGATGCGTGCATGAAATATAGCCAAAGGACTCTTTCATACTGGGCATCCAAATTTCAGGCCTTAAATTAGCATAGGCCAGCAGATGCTCTTAGCAAGAGCTCAATGGCCTTTCTGAGGTATTGCCTCAGGAGGAAAAAATAAATTATATTTTTCCCTTTTTTTTTTGGCAAGAACTCTAGAATTTCAAATTTGTGTTTGGTCTCAAAAATCCCATTAGGTTTCTTGTCTTGTCTTTATAGTGCCATTGATAGGCTGCTGAAACTCCATCTTGTCACTGAACCCCCAGTTATGTGATATTCAGACTAGACCTGGACATAGAATATCTAGATATCCATGTTTATTCTAGCTCACATTTAGATTTAATATGTTGATGCAAAATGAACATGAATAATTCAGGATGCATTAATGAAACACACTGTAAACACTGTCATATGTGGAAATAAATTGATATGAATCAAATATACATGAAATATGTGCATTTGCGTCTACCATGTAATCGGACAGATCAGATATTCCCCTGTCAATGCGAGTCGTACGTCATTGGAAAAGCGATGGTGGCGAATGATGTCAACACCAACCATAGCCATTACAGCACTGATCATGGCTACTTTCACCCAGGCTGCAACAAGGCCTCTTCTCTTTTTTCTCCCCCTTAAAGAGTTAGTTAACCCAAAAATGAAATTTCTGTCATTAAGTACTCTCCCTCATGTTGTCCCAAACCCGTAAGACCTTCATTCATCTTCTGAACACAAATTAAGATATTTTTAATGATATTCAAGAGCTCTCTGACCTCCCTATACACGGCCACAACCAAGGCCCAGAAAGGTAAAGGCATTGTTAAAATAGCCTATACACTCTAAAAAAAAAAAAAAAGTGGTGCTATATAGTACTAAAAGTGGTTCTTTGGCTCGTAATCATAGGGGAACTACTTTAAGTGCTGTATAGCACCAAATCTTGGTGACTGAGGTGCTATATAGCACCGCTACCATATACAGAATCTGTTAAGCCCCTGTATGGTTCTTCAGCGGTTCTTCAGTGGTTCTTTGGGGTGGTTAAGGTGCTATATAGCACCACTGCCATACAAAGAACCTGTTAAGCCTCTTTAAAGGTTCTTTACGAGCCAAAGAACCACTGTTGTTGCTGTTTAGCACCATTTTTGTTGAAGAAATAAAATGTGATATGGCACCTCTTATGGGTTCTACATGGCACCATTTGACAAAGATATGATGCTACATAACACAAAAAGTGGTTCCTCTATGATTATGAGCCAAGAACCACTTTTTTTTTTTTTAAGTCATTGGCATCAAGCCCTGCAGTGTACTGTAAATGTGGACTTTAGTTTATCATTTACTCACCCTCATGTCATTTCAAACCCTTTTGACTTGCTTCTGTGGAACACAAAACAAAGAAGTTCAACAGAATGTTAATGCTGCTCTTTTCTATTTAGTGAAAGTAAATGGTGACAAAAAATGGCAAAGCAGTTTAAACTAATTGTGTTACACTAAGTTAAGTTTTATAAAGTTTTCTGAAGTTATTTGTGAGGAAACAGACTAAAATATTTTTGTTTGTTTTAGTTTTTTTTTTTTTAAATATGTGCCATTTCAAATTTTGTGATTCATGTTGTATTTTTACAGAAGAAAAAAATCAAAAGGTTTTGAATGACATAAGGATGAGAATTTTTCCAGCAAGTTCATTTTGATGAGTAGTTTTGTTTAACCATAATTAACTAAGTACACAACCATATCCATGAATTAATGTGAAGCAGGATTATTGCACAATAATATGACCCATTAGTCAATAAAGATGGGGGCTCATTGACTCCTGTGCATGACTGCGTATTCACCACATGCTGTATTTATTCCTTCTTTCTTTTTTTCTGGTTAGTTTCACCCCTTCATCTTAAATGTATGCAGGTCAGGTCAACCATCCAGTAATTCCACCAAGACAAAAAAAAAAACAGAAAAGAAAAGATGCGACAACCATATGGACGGAACACTGGGGGCTTCGGGCAATGAAGAGGAAGAACCTTGAGCCGGTTCAATCGAACGAAGCAAGCAGGGTCTCGCAGAACCCCTCCTTCTTCCCAAAAGCCTTTTCTTTCCCCATGGTATCTCACCCTGAAGCGCTGGAGCTCATGAAGACAGTGCACAGGGAAACGAGGAAGGGGGGAGGCAGTGCCTGCCAACAGCAGGTGTTGGTCCATCCTTCAGGGAGCAGGCAGCAGGCTGGGTACTGATGTGTGGCGGAGAGAGGGGGCCTGGCAATCTGGTGCGGAATGGTGGAGCGTCTGGCTAGGCAGATAGAAAAAGGATTCAGGTTCAGATGTTTAGACAGTCCAACACGCCATCAGAATCGGCGTAATCTTGCTTTTTAAAAATTGCAAGAACATGTTGTCACCTTTGAAGTTTTGTGTCAAGAGAAGGCCAGTGTTTTTTCATCTTTTTTGGCCCTGGTCACTCTATGCTGGCTTGAGTGCTATCAGGCTTCAGCAGCTCCACTTGAATGCTGCTTCCAACTGGCCATTGCTGCAATCCCATCATCCTCCTACTGCCTTTAGGTTTGGCGTTTGTGCTAGAAATCGGCCCTTGGCCCCAGTAAAATTTCATGGCTTTGTTCTTGTTGTTTCCCTGCTTGCCAAATGCTGAGAATATTTGTCATTTTTTCCCAGTGTTTTTCTATTTTTCGATGAAGAAACTTTATTTAGTGTATAAAGACAACTAAAAGTAAGCTATTCCTAAAAAGAGAAATTTCAGAAAAGTGTGAATACTGTGGCTCTGTGACTGTCGGCACAGCAACATTGACCAATTGCATGATTTTGGGGAGGGACTATCTGTTTGACCAAACAATGATACTGTAGATGGGGGAGTGTTTGGGAAACCTGTGTGATCATTTTCATTATTTTCATTATTAAATGTTTGACAGTAGTCATTATTTTGTATAATGGTTTTGTATCAATAGTCAGTGTTTTGTAGGGCCTTTCTGAAGGTGTGTGAAGACCTGCATCTCTCACCATATGAAGTATATGAAGATTTGTTCTTCATTTCTTCAGCAGATCCTCTGAATTATTGATTTGGTCATAAAGAGTAATTAAATATCAAGCTTCCTGGTAATACTGAGATTATTGCAACAATTTAGATTCACTGGAGGGCCAGTCATTTAGATTCTTTAAAGGTTCACACAGTATTCTTTTGTGATTATACTGTAATTCTTAATAAATCTTAGGAAGGAAAAAAATAGACAAAAATACACAATCCCCCAGTTTCACAGACAAGACTTAAGCTAGTCCTAGACGAAAATGCATGTTTGAGCTGTTTTAACTGAAAGCAACTTGCACTGGCATATCTTAAAATGTGTCTGTGTAATTATTTTGTCTCAAAAAGCACACCAGTATGTTTTTTGTTTTTTTTTAAGGGTACATTTATAAAAGCTACTTAAATGCCCTTATTGAACTAAGGCCTAATCCTGGCTTAGTCTAAGCCATGTCTGTGAAAGCGGGCCTATATTTGGCAAATTCTTAAGAGTATATAAATTTAAAATGGACATAATAGCTCAGATAATTTGATATTGCAAGAATTTTATGAGAAACATTTGAGTTCTGCTGAGGATATTTGTTTAACTTTTTATATAGGTTTATAAATATACATAAATTTTTTTTAACATTTTTATATATACATTTCTGTCCAAAAGTTTGGGGTCAGTAAGGTTTTTTTTTTTTTAAATGTTTTTTAAATAAGTTCTTCTGCTCACCAAGGCTGCATTGATTTGATCAAAGAACAGTAATAACAGTAATATTGTGAAATGTTATTACAATGTTGTATATTTGAATATATTTTAAAATGTAATTTATTCCTTTGATGCAAAGCTGATTTTTCAGCATCATTACTCCAGTCTTCAGTGTCACATGATCCTTCAGAAATCATTCTAATATGCTGATTTGATGCTCAATAAACATTTATGATTATTATCAATGTTGAAAACAGTTGTGCTTCTTAATATTTTTTAGTAATCGTGATAAGATTTTTTTAAGGATTCTTTAGAATCAGGGTGTTTTTACTTTTTTAAAATATATCTAATTTTTATGGGGGGTTTTTCATGTTAAAATACTTTTTCCCTAAAAGAAAATTGTAAGTATATCTTAAAATCTATGACTTTTGATTACAGAAAGCAGTTTAAGGCATTTTTGAGAAGAGAGATGTAAGATTACTAGGTTCACTACTGGATTTTTCTGGGCAATAATATAAGGCTTTTTTTTTTCTTTATGAGAAACAGCTTGTTTTAAGATACTACAAAAGATCTAATTGTTTAAAATTTTCTTTCCTATGGGCCTTTAACTCTCAAAGTGTGACCACATATGGAGAAAATATTATTTATAAACCATAAGTTACGAAAGAAACAGCTTTGTTCTTTTTGTTGTATGACATCTTTGGCTCCACTCAAGGCTCAATGTCATCAAACATTCAGACAAAGGATTTGCACTCAAGACACTGCATGCTATCTCGAGTCATCAACTGAAGACAAGCCATCCGCCTGTTCCAAAATGGCACAGAGAACTAGCTCGGTGTCTTTGGCTTTAGAATTGTTGTGGCTGTCATGTTCAGCAAGAACCATGTGCTGTGTGTAAGACTGCCATATGATGGGGAACCTGTCCAGCTTGAGATGGCTCCTGTCCCATGTGGGCAACCCAACCCCCCTTAGCTATCCCACTTTAGGCTTGTAAGTTTTTTTTATTTTTTTTATTTTTTTATTTATTCTTTTTTTTGGTACAGCACATTGACACAACAAACAGAATGGGTTTTCACAGTGATTGTGGCCAGGCTGGTTATGAACAGTGGCTGGCAGCGAACCCACAGTTTGGATCTGGCTGAGAAACGCTGTGTTTGAGGAGCGAAATCTGTTTCCTGTCCGCACAGCTCAAAGCCAGGTCTTCCAACTGAGGCCAATATCTCCGCTCCCATACTGTCCAGCCACATTCACTGCTGTTTCTTATCTCATCCAGGGCCTTGTGTCTACTTACTTGGGGTGTTTCACACGTATGTCCATTTGCAAGCAATACAAATGTACATGGGCTTCCAGCATGTTCTATTTATACAATTCCCTGCGCTAAGACTACAAGAAAACTTGCGTCTTTGGCAACATCTGCTGTTCGTGCCCAAGTTAGGTTTCATGTATATATAATAGATGTGTTAGCTCCCTAAATGCTCCGTGTGTCAGGCAGCAGCTGACGCCTCAGGTGAACTGTGCAGCAGTCAAATAAAATTATATCCGCTCCACACACCTCTGCAGCGCAGTCTGCAAGATGTCTTGTAGTACACAACTATAGTGAGTATGTTCGGGACTCGGGAACAAGAGCGGAAAAAATGTGAAAAGCAAAAATATATATGTATAATCATACTTAGTTTTTTTTTTTTTTTTTTTTTGTCAAGTCATGTCCAATCAAACTCTATGGTATTTTGATACATTTAGTAGAAGCAGCCAAATTTGTCATATGCCAAAAATGACAGGTTGCGTGACATGCCCTTGTTCTCGAAAATCATAAACAAAAGTGATGCTGATTAATTTTAAGAGTTCGATTTTAAACACTCAATAATGCCTACATTTCTTTAGAAATATATTTTTGTTGAATATGATAAATATGAAATTACTATTCTATTACTGTTTTTTAAATTAAACTATTTTTATTTGCTTCAATTATCAGTCGGTTGTAGTAAAATTATTAAATAAGTTCACTTAATGATTTTTATTATAATAATTACATTAAATTATTATACATGTTATACAGTATTATGTATATAATTATTAATATAATAAATTACACAATTAATACAATATTTTTAATGCAGTATATAGATGCTGGCAGATGATTTGCCTACAATAAAAGAAATAATTTTGTACATTTTAAAAAATCTTGGTAACACTTTACAATAAGGTTAATTAGTTAACATTAGTTAACATGAACTAATAATGAACTGCACTTATACAGCATTAATTATTCTTTGTTAATGATAATTTCACCATTTACTAATGCATTATTAAAATCTTGTTAACATTAGTTAGTGCACTGTAAACTAACATGAACAGACAATGAACAACTGTATTTTCATTAACTAACGTTAACGAAGATTAGTAAATACAGTAACAAATGTATTGCTCATGGTTAGTTCATGTTAGTTAATACATTAACTAATGTTAACAAATGAACCATATTGTAAAGTGTTACCAAATTTTTTTTATTTTTTTTTCTTATTTGCATTTTCTTTTCTCTTTTGGCAACCAGCCCACCAGAAATTTTACATTATCATTTATATATTTGGCTTAAAATTCATTAGCTCTAGGCTAGACTTCAGAATTAAATAGTGTAATGCAAGGTGGGGACCTGGGACATAAATTAATATATTAATCGTGCAGATCAAATCATTGTCCTCTTATTTGCATTTCTGAAATGCTAGCCTACTTTAAGCAGATTTAAATTACAAATACCATAAATCCAAACCTTCATGCATTTTAAAGAACTTAGTTGTCAACTGAGTTGCTTCCTTGTTTATTTAATCAGAGTTGGACTATAATAGACGGTCTGAATAAATGAAGCACAATCGCAAGGATTCATCCTGCTGCATTGCCAGTGAGGTCCAGCAGAGGGAATCCAAATGCAAAACACCTTAATCGAGGTGTGTTCAGAGACTTTAAATTGTCTCCTATATAGTTTTTAACCATTTAAGAAAAAAAAAAGAAAAAAACAATAATAAAAGCTGTATTGTTTTTAAACTCAAATCATGATCTTAAATATAGCATTTAATTAAATGCATTTAATTTTAATATATAAAATGACTGTCAAATGTTTTGTATTAAAAACAAGATTAAGAGAGACATTTTTGACTGACACCCTGTTGTCCATGCACATACGATCGTATAAGATTGCTGTTGTCCCCTTGTTCTAGCATCAGTCAAAAGCCTCTTTGCATATAAGACCTCCAGGTTACTTGTATATTTTTTGATGTACAGTCAACATGTAATTGATTAAATTAACAGAAACATTTGCATAATTGAGTGGCTTTTATTCTGTATTTCTTGTAGGACTTCAGCTAGGCCCAGAGCACATCCTTGGTGTGTGTGTGGGTGCGTGTCAGTGGCCGGTCAGTCATTCAGGCTGTATCTGCTGTCACCTCGCATCAGACTCACTCTCTCTGACATGCGGTATTCAAAACAGGGCGTCTGGACAATGGCCCGAGCTGTCAGAGGAGATGGCAGTGTTCGCTGGGAGGGAGACAGCGACGGGGGTCACTGAAAATGTATGCAAATTTGACATTTCTTCACTCATTTGCATACATGGCCTTCAAATAAGACTGTTTATTTATTTACTTACCCCGTGTTCATAAACGTAATCATAATTATAGGAGTTGCACATTGTATATGACATGTAGCCAATAATTACTGACATGTTATTTGGAGCACATATTCGCAGTGGTGACTTAAAACTGCCTCTCTGAGTCAAAGTCTCGAGTTTGTCCTTTCTAGGTCATTTGAAGACAAACATTTCATAGATTGCAGGTACATAATATAGAGAGATATCAATCCCAGCAAACAAATTTATGTTCTGTTTCAACACTCTTGATGGATGTTATATATATATATATATATATATATATATATATATATACACACATATAACAAAGAAACTTATTAGTCTTTTGAGTGTATCAACTTTATTTTTTTCCCTTTTATTGAAATACTAAAGAACAGATACTTACTGATACCAAAATATTATATTAGAGATATCCCAGTAAGCGGGCGTGAACATGGAAAATTAAAAAAAAAAAAAAAATAGTTAGAGGAGTAATAACTTTTGATGAGCTTGCATTTTTGAGCTTGTGACGTATTCTGGTTGTCTGTATAACGTTGTCTTCGCTGTTTTAATCAGAATGAGTCAGCCTCCTTTCTTTACATGGACAGCATAACCTAAGATGCATTTACATTCTGATTGTACACAAATACACAAGCCATTTGACACCTTGAGACACCCAGCGTCTGGACAGAGATAGCGACTAGGTCACCCAGGCTTGGCAGGCCCAGGCTTGGCTCTCCCACACAATCTGTGCTTGTGGTTTTGGCAGGTCCTCCCACTCCTCCTCCCCTCCCCACCCAGACCCCCTCTTTGCCAGGGCTATGTGTGCTGATCTGAAGTGCCTACCATCCTCCATCGTCTCCAACTGAAGATTACACACCTGTCTGGCATGCGCAAGCAGCCAGGGACAGGGACAGAGGCAGAGTCATGCGGATGGCAGCCAGCCCTGCTCCCCTGTCCCAGACCGCTCTGATGTCAGCTGGCTGTGAAAGGGAAGGGGCCTTGTACTGACCAGAGACTGTGATTAAGCTTGAACTGGGATGTGGCCAGAGCTCTGGAGTCTGGACCCACGCCACACTGCCCTTGTCTGCGCGAGCCACCCCTCCAAGATTCTCCAGCTCTGGTGAGAGCAAATCTGCAACAAAAAAGAAAGTGAGAATGTTATAAAATGTAGATATGTAACTTGTGGCTAATTGGTTTCCCTTTTTATTTAAATGTATGCAATTATGTCCATAATATTCATGATTTTTACATTTAAATTTTACCTATTTGCACACTATAGTGTACTACATCAGTAAATGTAGTCTATGAAAACAAACCTACTACCCTACAATCTAGATTCTTAAAATATGTCTTTGCATACAATTAGTATAAGGTCTCTCTGCCTATATTTTCATCCAGACAAAGTTTAATGCACTTTATCTAAGATTTATTCTAACAAGTTTAAAAAAACAAAGGCGGAAGTTTCCATCCTCTTTAGGCAGTAAGTGATGAGGCATGATGCTAGGACTGTGGCCAAGTTTACTCCAGCCATTCTCTCTAATGCAAAGTTACTGTGCTGCTGCTTCAGCACGCACTAAAGGAGACACGCGGCTACCGTAGCCGCTGGTAAATCTGTGCGTGGCTGTCACATCGGACCTCTATCTAGAACATAGCACACGACTTATGCCGCATCTTTCGCCAATTCGACGTATAGTTGACCGCAAATAAGACCAAGAACTACACCCTTTCCAAATGAAGTGATAAAAGAAACAAATAACATTCTCCCTTTTTTTAACCATATATGACCAAATTTTATTGTAAATGTCTATGAAATCTTTCACCGATGGGCAGTGAAGTCACCAACAACGTCTCAAATATTATTTTAAAGGCACATTCAATAATTTTTTGTTGCAATGTTTAACTGGAAATTGATTTACACTGACACCTTTTTTTTATGGATGCCGTTATAAAAATATTGTATTCACAGTCAGCTATTGTTTTATTTCATGAGGTATAACATGGGGTTAACAAGAATGAATTGATCAATGAGATGATTAATTTTTCCAAATTTTTGAGGGGGGAAATGAATCAATGCATAGAGTGAACACTAAGGGATTTTCATTTATGTTCAATTGAAATGTTTTCTGAATTTCTTCAAAGTAAAGCGGTCCCAATCTAGAGCCCTGAGGCATCCCATGGGTTTTGATATAGAGCTACAGTGCCAGCAGTCATCTGCTCGCGTTTCACTTTAACAAATCCTCTCACCTTCCCAAAACGCCCCTCACCCATACTGATTGGCTTTCATACACTATTCATGAGATCCATAACTGAGAAAACTTAATCTCCCTGTACATTAATTACATTTATCCAAATATGAATGTGTCATGGCCACAGAATGGATGTTGGGGGTTGTTGTTGTTATCTGGTGGGGTTATAGTTCATTTCAAATGGAAGAGGTGGATGCAGGGTGAGTACCCTATCTTAACCCTCCAGCTCTGGATGCACCGTCGACCCGTTTTTTCATTTCATGTGGAAAAACAAACTAATTACGTGGAAATATGATAATGTATTGTGCTAGAGGAGTTGCCTACAACTCTCATTAAGAGTCCATGCAACCCTACTTGTTTCCTTGCTCTAATCCACCTATCTCTCTCAGTTTCTCTCTCTCTTCATCCACTCATCTACCATGCGTTATTTCTCCTAGGGAGTGTTGCCCTTTCACGAGCCATGAACATTAGTGACCAGTCTGGGGCACTTTGCATCAAAGTCAGCCTCATTTGCATAATCGTGGGATTACTCCCTTTTTACTGCCAGTGGTGGTCAACATCTCCCATGATTCCTCAAGACCACTGCCCCCTCTCCCCACTTCCCAAAATTCTCACATAGCTCTCCTAATACCCAGCATGAAGCAGAATCCTTTTACCTGATACCTCGGGGAAGACTGTGGGCAGCCCCTCTACAGGTTTACTCTTCATTTATCCCTGATCCCTCTGTCCTTACATGATGAAATCACATATGATTCATCAGTGCTCATTACATTTGACAAGTCCTCACTGCAGGAACTTGTCAATTATCCTCTGGTGGCCTGTTGAGTCGCTCTCACACTCCAGGCTTGTCTCGGAGAAAGCCCTATAAAATCCCACAATTCCCAGGTGGACGTTAGCATTCAAAGGGCCCCATTTAGCGATAATAGTATAAGTGGTACAAATCTTAAAATTAAAGGTTCTAAAAGAAGGTGTTCACAGCAGTGGTTATTCCTTTCTAAAAATAATCTAAAAAAAAAGCTTTTTCCACTATAAAAAAAAAAACCAAAAAACTTTTGTGCAATGAAATTTTCTATGGATGTTAAAGGTTCTTCATACCATAGATTCCAATAAATAGCCTTTATTTTTAAGAATGTAATGGTAATACCATTGTAATTTAAGATACGGCACAACTATAGTTTTACCATGATACCAAACTGTTCAAAAGTTTGGGGTCAGTAAGAATTTTTTTTTTTTAAAGAAGTGAATACTTTTATTCAGCAAGGATGCATTCAGTTGTTTAAAAGTGACAGTAAGGACATTTGCAAAAGGTTTTAATTTCTAATAAATGCCATTCTTTTGAACTTTCTAATTATCAATGAATCCTGAAAAAATAATTATCACGATTTCCACAAAAATGTCAACATTGATAATAATAAAAAATGTTTCTTGAGCAGCAAATCAGCATATTAGAATGATTTCTGAAGGATTATATGACACTGAAGACTGGAGTAATGATGCTGAAAATTCAGCTTTACCATTACAGGAATACATTACATTTTAAAATAAAAAACATTTATTTTGAATTGTGAAAAAAAAAAAAAACTCCAAAAAAACAGAAATTCTACTGACCTCAAACTTTTGAAAGGTAGTGTGTATATATCTCAACAACAACAACAAAAAATAGTATTACCATACTACAGTAAATGCCAAACAACAACATGGTATCACAATGCTAACATGCTCAAAAACACTAGCATGTAGCTTTTTGTTAGTTAGGGTTATTAAAACATTACTCTGGCACTAGTATGCTAATTAATCTCAGGCATTTCCATCATATCTCATAGAAATAACAGAGTAAACTTTATAAACTTGTTAATTAAAACTTTTTGGTTTTAATTAAGAACCTCTCAATTTGTTTAGTGTATCTAGCTCCAAAAATTTTTTTTTTCGACAAGATCTGTAAGGAAGTGAGGAAAACCACAAAGACGGCATTATCTGTTCACAACTGGCAACGCTGGTGCAGTGAAATGGCTGCCATTGGGCTTCAGGGTCAGATACCATGCCAGCATCACCAATCCTAGTACTGTTGATTAGCTGAACGAATAAGGAATATCACCTTATTTGATCCTGTGATCGTGAGGCGTTAAATCAACATCCTCATCCTCCCAGTCTCCAGTGATATTGTAAGTATTACCTGTTAATTAAAAAAGTTCTTCCTGCAGAGCGATGACGAAAGTGATTCTGTTGTGCCAACTTCTCACACTTTATTGATCAAAACTCCCTTTAAACACAATAATCATTGCACATTACTGTGCTAGTATGGGATGTTGTCACATATATGTAATGTAGGAAACCATTTATGTAGATTTTCATAAATAACAATTAGCCAGTTGTCTTCTCTGCACATGCTAACCAAATGTTATTTTTTGCAGCTCACTGAGCTTGCCTTTCCCGAATCAATGGTCAAGAAGCAACATTAACTTGGTTCCAGACAAAAAGTCAAGGCCCAAATATGACAGTTGCCCAAGGCCAAGGTGGGCACTCGGCCAGTGCCGCTACTGCGAAAGGGTAGCAGTCAGAACATATCAGGAGTGAGCGGACACTTCAAATGGCATTAAAACTAAAGCGTATACAAGTTGTTGGCATCCTCTCAACTCTGTGACAGTGTCAAACATATTCGCAAAGAGGAGATTGTAAAATAAAGGCGCTGTTTTTTACGCTGCAATAAAGACTGCAGAAAGTCATTTTTGAAGGGGTTAATACATAATACATATTCAAAGCTTGTTTTTAGCTCCAATGCTAATACTAACTAGGGTCCACTTTCTGTAACTGGGTTCACATGTAATAACTTCACAACATTTTGCAGATTTGAAATGCAATCAGTCACAAATTTTTACATGTCCCCTGATCCTTACTCTTAGCTCAAGAGTTTTATCTGAAATTAGCTCAGGAAATATGTGTGTTATTTTAGTATTATTTATGCAGTAGTATTTATGAATGTTTTGAATCAGCTTTTATTTTTTATATTTTCAGTTTTAATTACTTTAAGTTTTAGTAATTTTGTGCTTTTGTAATTTATTTTTTTCTATATATTTTAATTTATTTATATTTTATTTTCTATTTTATTTTAGTTAGTTGCCAAGACAACATTTCTAATTTTCAAAGTCAAAATGTTCGTCTAATATTTATATTTATTTTATTTCAGCTTTATTTGAATTACTGAAAATTATTTTTAATAATTTTGGTTGACAATAACACTGCTGCATATTAAATTTGGACCTAGCTATAAATGGTGGGGGGAAAGGCTGCAGAACAGATTTGGCTACTTCTTTTCATATATTTATTTTAGTTATAGGTTTTTTTTGTTATGTGCTTTTGTTTTTTATATTTCAATATAGCTTTATTTTATTTTTTATTTTATTTTTTGTTTAGTTTGAGTGTTTTTAGTACTTCAGCTTAAACATATTTCAGTTAGATGTCAAGACATTTCGTCATCTACGTTCTGACGTAGAACCTGGAAGCGCTGCTTGTCTACTACGAAGTGTCTACTATGTAGGTCTTCTGGGTTTGTAACAACATGAGGGTGAGTAGAAGAGTAGAGAGTCACATGAGGGTGACTCTGGAAGAGTAGAGATTGTTGAATAAAGTCATTATTTTTGTTTTGTTTTTGCGCACAA
Organism: Elopichthys bambusa; assembly: GCA_037101425.1. Classification (NCBI taxonomy): domain Eukaryota; kingdom Metazoa; phylum Chordata; class Actinopteri; order Cypriniformes; family Xenocyprididae; genus Elopichthys; species Elopichthys bambusa. The sequence continues at coordinate 10,558,689 of CM074433.1, read as the reverse complement.
AAAGTATTCTCGTCATTTCATAACATTAAGGTTGAACCACTGCAGTCACGTGGACTATTTTGACAATGTCTTTACTACCTTTCTGGGCCTTAAAAGTGGTAATTAAATTGCTGTCTAAGGAAAAAATATCTTAATTTGTGTTCTGAAGATGAACAAAGGTCTTATATGTTTGGAACAACATGAGGGTGAGTAATTAATGTCAGAAATTTCATTTTTGGGTGAACTAACCCTTTAATAACCTTTGTTTTAGTTAACAATAACAACACTACTGCAGATTCCATTTGGACCAAGTTAAAAGCCATTGCAATACAAAAGAGCAGAAATGATCACTTGAAAAATAAACATAAGAACATGAAACACCTTGAAAGTTGTCTTGGAGCAAAGAGACAGAGACTAATTTCAGCCAGCAGCTCAGGCTGAGCTGGAAACAAGTGACCGTGTTTTGAGTCATGGTCTAGTTAAACATGCCTCAACACATTCTTGATTGGATGCAGCACTGGATTAATTAGAACCGACGTGTCGGCGCCATCAACTCTGTCTGCGTGCGGCCTCAGATCTGTTACTGCTCACTGAGTCATAGAGAGGGAGTTAGATATTGAAAATCACCATATTTTATATGTAATTTTAAAATCCTCAAAGGATATTTACTAGTTTTTCCAGCCAAAAAACACCAAAAAAGAGCAAAAATTAGGTCTACTCAAAGGAATCCAGCAAGTGAGGGGTGCCGTCATTAAGCAGGAAATGCAGGGCTCAAACTAGGGCAGGACAAGAAGTTGTATTTTTATTGCAGCATGTGTTATAATACTTCAGCCCCTCTGGAGACTTTTGATATATGTATGAGAACGTAAGCTCTCCTGCAGTCACTGCTGGATCTCTTGAACTTCCAAAGAAAACAGGAAAAGTAGGATAAGAACTTGTCTTAGTAAAGGAGATATCTGATAAACACAAATGTGATGTTTTTTTCATTTTTGCTTATTCCTATGGTTGATTTGGATAATCAAAGGCCAGCAGCATTGATGAATAAAGTGAGATTAAATACATAAAGTATATTTGTGTAATTTAACATATTTAATTTTTGCAGGTTTGTGTAATATTAAGTTTGCATTTCAGTGTTTTTTATCATTTTGAGGAATACTGAATGTTTTTTTTTTTTTTTTTTTTTTTAAATGCATGCTTACATTTAGTCTACAACTACAATAACCATCTTGTTTTCACAGCGCACTCAACACCTTTGCACTTATTCCCGATTTCTCTCAACATGGGGACAGGAGAGGTATTAGTCAATAATTGGGAACTGAATTGAAAAAGTGACTCAAATATTATGTTGTCAATTTTTAAAGTAATGCATTACTCTACTAGTTACTTGAAAAAGTAATCGGATTACATAAATAATATTCCTTATTACTTTATATTTATTTGTTCACATTTTTGTTCTTTGCTAAAACTTTAATGGATGACTCCAACCTCTAGTTGTGTAACCGGTTTGCTAATTTTCCTTTGGAATGACTTCTTGAAAACTGAAAAAAAAAAAAAAAAATGAGTGAGTGGCATGGCAGCTGAGTTTCTCACCCCCATGCAGAGGCAGCAGGGGGTAGACAAGAGTGACCGGCCCACATTTATCAGTCTGGCCTGAACGGAGTTGCACAGCAGGGAAGAGGCATGCCTTTGTCCCACGGGTCAGCCTGGGGCAAGAGGAAGGTGTATGCGGGTAGACTGTTTGTGAATCGTGTAAGTGCGGACGTGCTACAGTTTGTCAAAACACCTTTGTGTTAAGGTTATTTCTGTTTCCCCAGCCAACAACACGCAACTTCCATTTCCTTTCACGAAGGCTGCAGGGCCGTAAAAGATCAAAGCAAACAGGGTCGCCTTCCAGATATTTGAAAAATTAAAAACTTACTAGAGGCTGTTACTAATTTTCATCCAACCTTACTCTTTTTGAGAGCAGGAGGGTCTTTCCATCTTCAGGGGATAAGAACATCTGGGTTTGTGAGAAGTAGAAACCTTTGGAACTGGTCTGCACGTTTCCTGTGTGAGGAGATTCAACTTTTCCTCCCCTTTTTCATGTCTTTTCCTTTGCTCTGCTGAGTTCTGTTGCTCTGCTTCAAGGTAGGACGTGAGAAGCAAAGGCAAACAGTCATGATTCTTGCTTCTTTTGTTCTTCTCTCTGACTCCTTATCTCTCTTTCAGGGTCTGTTTGTGTTTTGGTAACAGTTCTTTGTGGTCTTTAGGGGGGCAGTTGAAGGTAAACCTCCACTGTTTGAGGAGGGCTGAACTGTTCTGTTCTACACACACTGAAGGAACTACAGGCCAACTCTGGATTCAGCTGTAGGTATGTTAAGAATTCTTCTGTATTGTCTCTCCATCTTCGATTCTGTGTTTTAGAAGGTTAAAAATTTCTCGCAGGTTTATTGGTTCTTAACACGAACAGTTGCTTCTTATTAGTTACCAACTTTCCCTAAAAGCCTTTTATTGTCTTCTCAGAAAGAGGTTGATTATTTGTCTGAACACGTTAGCATCTGTGTTTTTCCGTAAAGAGTGCATGAGTCATGTTTAAACACGGAGGTTTAAAACATTTAGATGAATTATTGAAGCTTCTCTCGAATGTCAAAACATTTACAAACCATTTTGAGAGAGCATGTTTGCACCATGAGGTAAGACTGTGTTAACAACACATGATGAGTGCATATTTAACTCTAACAGTCCTTTAGCACATTTACATTTTTATTGAGCAATGAAATGTTCGATGTGGCTAAAACTTTGAGCTTGTTTCAGAACCTTTGTCTGGTAGCACCTGTGATGTTTTTTTTCTGAATAGAAAACAACAACATTACTGCAGTTCACATGCTCCTTTGATGCTTGATTTCATTTCCAGCACTGAGGCAGCATGAGACTGATTAACCCTTTTGTTGCCACATAGTTTTAGCTTTAGACCCCATGTAGTCAAAATGCTTTTAGATTTTGATGCTTTTAGATGCATGTTAGCTTGAGTGAAATTGTTCATATACTATAGTTTTCATTAATATTTTAAATTAGCTTTTCATTTTAGCATAGTTTATTTTAACTTAAGTTTTAGTATTTTTGCAGTGTGCTTTTGTCATTATGTTGTTTTTTTTAATCTGTTTAGTTTTTTTTAGTATGAAGTTTAATTTTATGATTTTTTTTTTTTTTTGTAGATCCATTTAGCTTTGGTAAGTTCAGTAGTTTACAACTTAAACATTTTATTTCAGTTAGTTGCCGAGTTTACATTTTAACTATAATATTTTATGATATATAATATCTTATTTATGTGTTAAAATATTTTTCAACTAGTTCAAAAAGAAAAGTTAAAAATGAAAAACTCATTAAGAAGTGATTTTTTTTTTTTTTTTTTTTACAGTGTACGAGCAACACATATTTGTTGCTCATACACTACAGAAAATCACTTCTTAATGAGTGTCTTTCTCTTCTAGGTCTAAAAATACCGATGACTCATCTTGCACTCATGGGTGTGTTCACATTTTTTATCCAATCAAATGCTTTATAGAATGAAAATGTCCCTCTCGCTATGTCAGGCTTCTCTTATACAATAAATCAATATGTAGTCCACTATGTAATCTATCATTGTTCTTAAATAAAGAATTGATTCACCCAAATATGACATTTCTGTCATTAAGTACTCACCCTCATGTCGTTCTAAACCCGTAAGACCTTCGTAACATCTTCGGAACACAAATTAAGATATTTTGATGAAATCTGGGAGTTTTTTTTTTATCTTTTATTGAAAGCAATGAAATTACCACATTCAGTGTCCAAAAAAAAGGTATAAAAAACTTGTTAAAATAGTCAACATTACTACAGTGGTTCAACCTTAATGTTATGAAGCAACAAGAATACTTTTTGTGTGCAAAAACAAAACAAAAACAACGACTTTATTCAACAAATCGTCTCTCCCTTTGTCTCCTCTGTTACGCTATTTTCATTACAGCTTCCAGGTTCTACGTCTGAACGGCGGCTCAGTATTGGTCGATGCCTCTTCAACTGAGCAGCACAAGGCATGTATGTGTGATGCTGACGCAGGAGCCAGCCAATAACGAGCTGGCGTTCGGACGTAGACACGGAAACACAGCACTGCGCCACCTGCTTAACAGACTGACAGGGAAGAAGAAAAATCGTTGAATAAAGTCGTTATTTTTGTTTTGTTTTTGCGCACAAAAAGTATTCTCGTTGCTACATAACATTAAGATTGAACCACTGCAGTCACGTCGACAGTTTTAACAATGTCTTTACTACCTTTCTGGACATTGAATGTACTAATTTTGTTGCTTGAAAAAAAAACCTCAGATTTCATCCAAATATCTTAATTATGTTATATTCATCTGTAGATGAATGAAGATCTTATGGGTGTGGAGGGTCATGAGGGTGAGTACTTAATGACAGAAATTTCATTTTTGGGTGAACAAACCCTTTAATTATGAATGAATGTAAGAATTGTACTATTTAATACTTATTTGTTGGTTTATTTTCCTCATTCTTTATTTTCATGCAGCACACTGTTGGAAATGAGAGCAAGACGGCTCATCTGAAGAAGATATCAAGCAACTGACAAAAAAGATGGGAGTGTTTATTCTCGCTTTGACATTGCTCTCTTTGATTCATCTGTGGTCACATGTCCAAGCTTCGAGTCTGGTTCGGATAAATGCAGGTCTTCGGGTAGCCAGAGGCCAGTCTGTGTTTGTCACGGCTGGTGAACTTCAGTTCCATACGGATGGGATATCTGAGGCCTGTAAGGTAGAAGTGGTGCTTACCGAGCCTGTCACACAAAGAGTGGGAAAGCTGACTCCTCAGGTAACAAAACAAATCCAGATTCAGCACATTGTGCCTTTATATATAAAACAGGAAAATTAATTGTATTGTTTCCAGGTTTTTGACTGCCAGTTCTTACCTGACGAGGTGAAATATGTTCACAATGGCAGTCCTCTTCTTGAGGAGGACACGGTCATGCTGAGGGTCTACAGGTGAAACATTGTGTGGTCATTATACTTGTCCAACATCAACATTTTATGGCTGTTACTTCAGTTAGGGCTTTTGAGAGCTGCAAAAAACAGTTTCCAAGGCCTAATGTAATTTCCATACCAAAATGCTTTTTTCTGTGCCTGTGTTCAGGTTTACAGAAACCCAGACTTTTGTTGAGACTGTGCTACTAAAGGTACATGTGGTGGAACCTCAGAGGAGCCTCACAGGGCTTGGAAATATTCCTCTGGTGGTTCCTGAGTTCTACAGCCTTTCCAATGCCATCAACAGTAGTGTCCTTACCTTTAAAACCCAGCCTGATGTGATCTGCACGGTACGTCTTCTCAGCCCTGAGATCAACGTCCCAATGCTTGGTCAACTGGTCATTGAGGATCCTGAAACAATGTTAGCCACTGAGGCTGGACCAAGAAAAGGTATTACAAAATTAATTATTTTTAAAAGCTTTTGTCTGCCGAATCAAAGTCAGGTTGTGCAACCGACAAAATTATGGGTAGCACTTTATTTTACAATCCTGTTCCCCATGTACATATGATGTACCCATTACAGTGATTACAGTAATTGGGTAATAACTAGGTACTAACCCTGAACCTACCCCTAAACCTTACCTTAAACCCTATAGTTACCTTATATTACCCAGTATTTCTCTCAGGTAACCAAATCATGTGGTGCAATCAACGTGCAGTAAAGAAACATTGAACAGGATCCTTGTGACTTTGTGTCAAAGTCTATAAAAATTCTCTTAACATATTTAAAATTATTTGACCTTTTTATGGCAAGAAAAAGTAAAAAAAAATCCCATTTTTTTAATGATTTATCAATTAATAATTTGCGATATTTGTAAAAAATAAATAAATAAACTTTTTACCATGAATTACTTTTTTTTTTCTTCAATATTGCCTAAAATGTATACAAAAATGGCATGTGGCATGACACCCTAAAACATAATTTATTGAATTAATAATTCATTATATTTGTAAAAAAAAAAAAAAAAAAAAATTACTTTTTTATCTTGAAAACTTTTATTTAGAAACTAATGATTAAAATATGTTAACATGAAAATATGGAGAGAACTTATACCACATGACACAATTTTGTTTTTATTTTTTTTCTTAAAAGTAAAACATTTTTTTTCCAAAACCACACAAAACCAGTACATCTGTATTCAAACTTTTCAAGGACGTCATACTGGAATCACCTGCCCTGGAAATAAAGCGTGTGACCACAACACAAGGGAAGTAGAGTTCTTGAAGACCGACTGTGCCGAGTTCCTCACTTCAGGTCTGAAGTACCAGCATCTCAGTCCTCCATCACCTGAGATTGATTACATCCCAATCAGGGTGGAGTTTAGAGACCAGAACTCCCGAGCCTTGCTGGAGGTAAAGCGGCATCAGAATCAGGCTTGTATGAAAACATAACACAGGCCATTGAATATTCTTCTTTCCTTTTTTTCTCTCTTAGACTGAGAGTATCTGGATACCTGTACTGATCCAGGGGGCCATGCAGAACCAACCCCCCCACGCTGCCTTCATGTCTACATTCATCCTGGAGGTGGATCAGTTCATCCTCACCCCCATGACCACTGCTGCTCTGGATGCCAAAGATGATGAGACCTCTCAGGCCCAACTCATCTTTAATGTGACTAAACCACCAGCAGAGGGATATATAACTCATTTGGACGATCACACTAAAACTGCGTCATCCTTCTCATGGCAAGACCTGAATGAGATGAAAATCGCTTATCAGCCCCCAAACAGCAGTCACATAGCCAGGAGGAACTATGAGGTCAGTAAGTGCTGATAAACTGTTGTTCAGGGAAGTTTAAAAAGGCAAATTTAGGTTTTTTTCCCCCTTTCAAAACATAAGATCAAAAAACAAAACTAATACTCTATTTTTTTGTAATATTATTACAAATATATTATTTCTATAAAGACCCCTTTATACTATTGTTGTTATTATTAACTAAAACTATTTAAAATAGTTTTTTGAAAATTAAAATTAGAAATGTCGCCATGGCAACTAACTAAAATAAAGCTGAAGTACTAAAATGAAATAAATAAACCCTTACACAAGCCAGACTGGAAAATGATCAGCAAAAAATTATTTAATGTCATTTTTTATATTATCTGGACTTATGTAAAACATATCAAAAGGAATTTTTGAAATATTTGATGTAGTTTGGATTTTATGAGTTGTATCTCCTGAGATACATTGCCTGTTTAGGGTATAAAAAAGGGATTATCCACAGTATTGACAATGAATGGTGTTTCAAGGTAAACTAGGCTCCCTGAAACACCGTACACTGTCAATTAGGGGTGCAACGGTTCTCGGTAAAAAAATCGAACCGTACCGTTTCTCCACTTACGGTTCGGCACACACTTGCAAAGAGAACTCGCGCACGCTGTGAGAAGATTTGTGTGTGCGCTTATCTGAAGCACGCACGCCCTTTACCTCAGACAAATATGGGGTTCTCTTTCATTTGGCGCATCATAAAGAGGAAGATGCAACAAAGAAGACCTAAGAGCAACTAGAAGCCTGTATTAGACAAGAATGGGACAACATTCCTATTCCTAACTTGAGCAACTTGTCTCCTCAGTCCCCAGACGTTTGTAGACTGTTATAAAAAGAAGAGGGGATGCCACACAGTGGTAAACATGGCCTTGTCCCAACTTTTTTGAGATGTGTTGATGCCATGAAATTTAAAATCAACTTATTTTTCTCTTAAAATGATACATTTTCTCAGTTTAAACATTTGATATGTCATCTGTGTTGTATTCTGAATAAAATATTGAAATTTGAAACTTCCACATCATTGCATTCCTTTTTTATTCACAATTTGTACAGTGTCCCAACTTTTTTGGAATCGGGTTTGTACTGTTAGATACCTGAAAAGCACTGTTTATTTTATTTGAATCTTTGCTCTATTGTATTGATTTGTGCTGTTGCTTGTAGTTTGATTATTTTGATTATTGTAGTAGTTCTTATTTTCTTTATTTTAATTTGACAGTAGTCCTTTTTTCCCTGAACATAGCACATACCGAACCATACCGAAACCGTCATCCTAAAACCGTGATACTGTGGATAATCCCTTTTTTATACCCTAAACAGGCAATGTATCTCCGGAGATACATACTTTTCAAAATGCGGTAAATAACAGCATGAGCAACATATAACTTAATTTTCTTAAGACAATTTTCAAAATTAATATTAGCTGTTGTTTTGCATTGTTTTCTGAAAAAAAGTAAGATTAATATATATTTACTTATCACAAAATCGTAATGTCCTGCACTAATGGCGCCCATGTTGGATTTAGGTCAGGCTGACTAATAGGTCACAGAAAACTTGAAACAAATAATGTGACCAGCATACTCAAGACAGACCAGGCTATGATAAATGATAAAAGGATTTGATGAAAAAATCTTTCTTATGCCCCAAACAACACACTAAAGAGTATGTATCTCGTGGAACACATTGCCTGTTTTAGGGGTTAAAGCTAAATAGGAATATTAAAAAAAATAACAAAAGAACATAACAAAATTACTAAAACCTACACTAAACTTAAAGCTAATTCAAAATATGAATAAATACTATAATAGTAAATAAATAATACTAAAATACTTCTTTATACTGTGGGAAAAGTATCATAAACATTACTATAAACCTTTAGATTTTTAAATATTTAGAATAATATAGTAAAATAAATATTCATATATAAATGTGTAGAAGTATTATAAAATGTTTAGATTATCTGGAAAATATGTACTTTTCAGTGTAGACTTGTTGACACTATTTTTGATAATTAAATAATTAATTCATATTTAATATGACTTCAAACCAGTGCTTCAGAAAGAAAAATGAAATTCCATTAAATAATTCAAAATTTTATTATATTTATTTATTATTTGCTTTTTACTTCATTTCTTGTCTAGGTTGAGTTTCAGGCCATCGATGGCTCATTTGTGCCGAGTCTTCCTATCTTGATGCACATCTCTATCCGCACTGCAGAGACCAATGCCCCTCGAGTCTCGTGGAATATGGGTACGTTAGCACATTTGCTAAAATAAATCATCTTCTAAATGAGAGAATGAGGCTGAACATGTTTATACTTACAGGCTTGGATTTGTTAGAAGGCCAATCAAGACCAATCACATGGGAGCACCTACAGGTTGTTGATAATGACAACATAGATGCCGTCACCCTGATAGCTATGGATGGCCCTCTTAATGGACACTTAAGTGTTAGAGGTAAAGGAATCTACTAATCTGTCAGCTCTCTGAAAGTATAAGCCAATCCAAATGTAATTCCCAAGACCTTTGTCTCACTGATTTGTCACAGTAAGTGTAAACCCGCTCTTTTATTCCTTCTCTATCCATGTGGTAACCATTCATCATGTGGGCATCATTCAAGAAACATATGTCCGGGTGGCCTGCATGGGTTTGCTAATCAGGTGTAAAATGCTTCGGCGACACTTTGCCAGGGGCCGTCGACCAAAGATGTCTTTAGAGCCGTAGCGGCTGTCCTTCCACTTCAGCAGACTTTTGTTTGCACAGACCCTGAATGAAGCAGATTGTAAAGACTTATGGCATTTCATGCCAGATGTCCAACACAAGGTCATTTCTCTTCCTTCAGACCATTATCTTAGCAAGCTTTGAGAACTGGTGACAATCATGTGTCTATCTGAAAAGTTTTATTCATGGGAATGTTCCAGAGTTTCAAAAGCACTGTATGAGGGGATAGTTCACCCAAAAAGGTATTTTAAACTTTTCTTTTTCTTTTCTTTTTTTTTTCATAAAATGAAAGTCAGTGGAGTCTAAAACAAAATGTAGTTACATAAACATCTTTTGTGTTCCATAGAAGAAAAAAGACATGTTTTTTGGGTGAACTATTCATCTAAATCTTTGGTTTGTTGGAAGGAACAGGCCAAATAGCAGTTTCAAGGACTGAATGGGATGTTTTGCTGCATGCATTCTCCCATGAAAGCTGCGGTAGGTTGTTTTTGTGTTTCCTGGTTTGGAGGATTTCCAGGCCCATGGCCACGTTCCTTGTGTCATTCCCTGACAGAAGACCACCTGATCAGCAGAAGCCTCCAGCCTACTCAAACAGCAGCTCCTGCTTTAAGCCAAACCCTTCATTTAATTGTTGTTTACGTTTTTAGGGTTGATGTGTCGCTTTGTGATCCCTCTGGCTGAAAATAGAATCGTCCCATAACTTTGGCTCCAAATCCCCTCCAAAAGCACCTCATTTTACTACACAAAGACTGAGCTGAACAGCAAGTTCTGGTCCAGAATGGACTGGTCTCTCTTGAGAACCTAGATGTGGATTGGGAATTGCTCATGTAGACCTCGAACTCAGGGACTCCGACCCTTGGGAAAGTCTTCAGTGAGCCTTCGGCCAAATGGAAAGCTGCCTCCCAATGTCCTCTTGCGTCAGGTATCTATATGAAGACTGTTTTTTGGGCCTGATGCCCACAGCCACCTTTGGGCCCAATTACTTACTTGTTTCTCCATTGGACTTGTGGCCGTTTCCCCCTGATAAAGTTGCTAATTAGGTTTGCTGTGCAACCAGTCATCATTCAATCTGTCTGGTGACCTTGCCCTTCTGTCTCCCTGGCAAGCAAGAGAAACTCAGCCTTACTATGGGCAGCAGCCATTGCCTGGGAAGGACGCCATCTTTCTTTTTATTTTTTCGCAACGGGGAGAAGCCAGAGCCAACGTTTGTGCCTTCAGGCGAAAAACAAAACTTACTTTTCACAATTGCATCGAGCCAAATGAATGAAACTGCAAATGATACAGTAGTATAGATGGGTTTGAAAATAGTTTCAGATTATTGACTACTTGTCAACATTATTGTCCACACAAACAACTTTTTGTCCATAAAATGAAAGTCAGTAGGGTCCAAAACAACAACAACATTCAACCCCATTTACTTTTATTCTATGGATAAAAAAACCACACATTTTTCAAAACCTCTTTGTGTTTTACAGAAGAAAGTAAGTCATACAGGTTTGGAATGACATGAGTACAGTAAATGATGCCAGATTTTTCATATTCTGGTGAACTATGCCTTTAACTTGACCTGGAATTTCATTTATCAAACATTTAAACAGGCCTAAACCATATTTTGTAACCAATCCTTTCTTATTCATCCAAAGGTGGAAAAGGCTTCATGTTTAAGGTCAAGGATCTCAGAGAGGGTGTTGTGGTCTATCATCATTCGGACAGTGACACCACCAGGGATTACGTCATCTTCCGAATCACAGATGGCCGCCACAGCATCAGACACAAATTCCCCATCTATGTTCTTCCAAAAGATGACACCCCTCCTTTTTTAATCAATAACGTGGCCTTTGAGGTCCAAGAAGGTGGCATGGTTAGGGTGGAGGAGTACATGCTGATGGCCTCAGACTTGGACTCCAGCGATGACTACATTCAATATCAGCTGATTACTTTTCCCAGAGCGGGAGAGCTGGTTAAAAAGTCTTCTCCACATGAACCAGGTCAGTTGAATTTAATGCCAACATGGGTTATATTTCAGTAAGTTTCAACTTATCTGAGGTGACGTACATTAGATGATGTCATGTCAACTAGGTGTCCCAGTGAAGAGCTTCCTGCAGAGGGACCTTTTTCAAGGTTTAATCTACTACAAGCACTCAGGGGAGGAAGTGTTTGAGGACTCATTCGATTTCATCCTGTCAGATGTCCATCAGCCTCCGAATCTATCGGACAGACATGTAACTTTGTATCTGTTTTCTTATTAAATTCCATTTCAGTGTGAATATTTATAACAGGAATGTTTGCTTTGTACCTCTTCAAAACAGACTGTGGTGATCCACGTGTTTCCAGTGAAGGACCAGTTGCCTGAGGAAGTTTCTGGAACGGTTCGCTCCATCACAGTGAAGGAAACCGAAGTTGTTTACATCACTCAGAGCCATCTGCACTTCAGAGATACAGAGCATTCGGATACTGACCTTATGTATGTTATCACTCATCCTTGCTTTAGTCCAGGAAACACCAGGTATGCTTATGCATTTCCTCCCTATGACAGTAATAATGATGTATATACTGTATATATATTGTACAGTATATTATTAAGAATTATGGGTCTTTTCATGTTCATTTTACTTCTGTTGTAAATTCTTGCAGGTTATCAGATGCAGGCAGGCTGTTTTATACTGACAGCACAAACTCCATGAAAAAAGATGCGATGGTTCCAGTGCTTAAGTCCTTTACCCAGGTCTGAAACATGCACACAAATAAGTTCCCCAAAGGTTGCATGCTAATGCAATACTCATGCTATTGTATGCTATTGTAATACATGTCTGTTTAGTAAGATGTTATCATTGTTGTCTTCTGCAGCATGCAGTGAACCACCACAAAGTGGCTTACATGCCTCCAATTGAGGATATTGGCCCTGAGCCTCTTTTTGTGCAGTTTGTGTTTTCTGTGAGTGACCAGCAGGGCGGCACTCTCACAGGACTCACCTTCAAAATCACAGTCACACCTGTTGACAACCAGGCCCCAGAAGTGAGTTGCTTACTCCTCATTTTATTAGGGTTTATCATTTTCTTTGTTACTATGGTCCAGCATTCTCAAGAACCACCTTGTTGCTAATTAGAAGTTTCAAACGGATAGAAAATGTAAAATTACAGTTATTAGAGCAGTGGTTCTCACATGGTTTTGCTTTAAGATGAAGATTTTACATTGGACATCATCAGGTTTTTCATAATGAAATGTCATCTGCTCTCTTCTCTCATCTGCATTTACCTTATTTAGGTAGCTTTTACTAACTGACAACTGAGATTGCAGCATAAAATCATAGTTTCAGATGGATCCGTAGCCTTTGACAAGAAGCGTTTTTTTGCCTTTTTAAAGGTCTTAAACATATATATATATATATATATTGTTTTTGTTTTTTCATTTTGGGGTAGCAACCCAACAGTTGAGAACCACTGTATTAGAGTATAATGTTACATCTTGGTGAGTATATTTACAGTAGATTTAATATTTCACACTTCATTGAAGGGTATATCTACAATCCATTGCACAAAGTCTAAAAGTCAATATTTATTCCACAACAAGCTTTATGTAATCAGTTTTTCAAACATAAATCTAACTTTCCTGAACCTTCATTCATAGATGTTCACTAACTTGCTGAGGGTCGAGGAAGGTGGCGGTAGTTTTTTGATGGAGGAGCACCTGTTGGTGCAGGATGTGGACAGTTCAGAAGATCAGCTTAGGGTACATGTGAAGACTCGACCCCAACATGGAAGACTGGAGCTGCTGGGCACGGAACTGCTAGAGGGAGGCAGCTTCAGTCTGCAGGACCTTAAAGCATTAAGGGTCAGGTATGAATTGAAAAAAAAAAATTAACTAGAAATTAAATTTGTAAGATTTAAAATCTGGAAAGATTTTATAATCTGTTGAACGTTACAATACCCTCTCTTTGGTGATAGATACATTCATGATGACTCTGAGACCTTGAAGGATAGCGTTGGTCTTACTATCACTGATGGAATCAACTCTGCACATGGAATGCTTTTTGTTCAGGTAATTTTCTTCTATTTAAAAAAAATAATAAAAAAAATAAAAATGGTACTTATGTTTGACATTGTATTGTACTTGCATTGTATTTCCAAACAGCATTCCCTTATTAAATGCTTCCTTAGTGCTTCTTATTTGCATGTTTTATTAGATCCTGCCTGTGAACGACGAGCCCCCACAGTTAGGCTCCAACTTGAGGGCTGAACTGTCCTGCAAAGAGGGGGGTCAGGTCCAAATTACGGTTGAGTACCTCTCTGCTACAGATGTTGACAGCGAGGACACTCGGCTAACATACATGCTTGCCAGAACACCTGCACGTGGGGTGCTACAGCGAAATGGGGTCACCGTGGACAAGTTCTCCCAGCTGGATGTGCTCAATGGACTCATCTTCTACCTGCACACAGGTTATACCTAAGACAGGAGGCTAGTTAGTGATACTTGATACATGAAAATTAGGTGTCACTTACTGTAGGCCTGTTTCACACATCATGTGGGTGTGCTGCACATAAAATATAATGAAAATGCACAATAAATTAGTTTATGAAGTGGTCTTTTATGTCATAATATTAAAACATTATTTGGAATAAAAAGTGATAACGTATCAGTATCAACATGATAATAATATAAATAATAAACATAATCTAAAAAAATTATAAGCAAAATTATTTATTTTTATTAATATAAAATATAATAATATATTTTTAATTAAAATATAAAATAATATTTCTGTCATGACAACTCTCGGAGTGTTTGGCATGGTAATGGGTATGACAATGTTGATAGGTTTGAGTTTCATGACAGAACTTTGTATTTTTTAAATATTTTAAAATATTAAAATGTAATATGGTCGATAACAATAAATCTCAGATATTACAAATCCATATTATATTGTCAAAAAAAAAAAATTAATAGTTTTAAATGCTACAATTAATTTTAGGCATCACAATATTATAATGTACCGTATGAAAAATGGATATTCATTTTGAGATATGCTACTGTCAATATAACCCTTAACATTGGCTAATAACCAATAGGCTAATAAGCCTAAAAAATCTATGTTGATGCTGGATATTTGAAACAAATAATTGATAGTAAATTAAATGTCATTTTTATTAATTAAATGAACATACATACACTTCCCCATTCACTAGGTGGTGAGATTGGACCAGATCCTGTCTTGGACACTGTCACTCTCATTGTGTCAGATGGAGAGGCTGGAACAATGGATGGCTGCTGCCAAGAGGATGCTGTCCCCCCACCTGTCCCTCTGCATGGCACGCTTCCGGTCTATGACCTCAACATCACTGTGATGCCTGTCAACAACCAGGTCCCAACAATAACGCTGGGTAAACATCTACCACAGGGCCTGTAGTAAATCTCTTAGTGGACAAAAGACATTTCATATACTGGCACTGCTTTGTGTTGAGGGACCAAATGAATTAAAACAAGATGCTCTCTAATCTAGATTTAATCGCCAGAGCATTTGGCTAAGGTGTAATTAATTCATCGTAATGACAATCCGCTTAAATCAAGCAACCAGGAATTTTTTGGGACAGGTGATGGACCGCAGACTGGTGAATGAATCACTTAATCGCGGTCTTACACACCCAGCTCAGGGAGTGTCACTAATGCAAGCGTTTCATTCCCCCGTACATACGTTTCGAGGCAGGGTGCTGGAACCATCTCGCCAAGATGGGGATTTCACTCTTAATGCCAGAAACTTTGCAGTTATCAATGGAGAACAGTGACCAGAGCAAGACAATGAGCAGAAGACGGCAGCTAGGTGCCGGTGGGACGTTCACAGGAAATCCTAGCATGCTTGTGTCAGTGCATGTGGGGCGGCAGACGTACACACAGCTGTTTTGGATTATAGGGAGAGAGCAGAGCATGTGTGGCGAAAAACCACAGTAGAAAGAGATACATGTTCCCGTGAGAACAACTGGACAATAGGGACACCAAGGAAAAGACAATAGGCAGTCCCGCATTTGGAAAAGACGACATGTCCATTGTGTCTTTTATCCCTTTTCTCATTCAATCACAATTATAATCTCCTAATTCGGTTAATCCCCATCAGAAAAAGGAGGATTTTCCAGTGTTGCCACCGTGTAGTAGATCTAGACTGGTTTGTGAGGGAAAAAGTAGTCATTTAATTAATTTGCATTGAATAAAGACTGGGTTGGCATAAGAGCTTTAAGCAAAGGAACACAAGGAAAATCCAGCTCTTGCCTTGCTATGGGACGAGTTTTATCACTTTTACTCCAGACTGGCGGTCATTAATTCCTCCCCTTGTTTCCGAGCTCTATCCAAGCACAACCTCATCAGTGCCCATTCTCCATTCATTATTTATCAGTGCAGTAAATGGAAGCAGATGCCAGTAAGCGTTGGCATGATGGCTTTATCAACACCCAGGTGGCAGCGGGCTGGCCGAGAGCCGAGCGAGAGTGCAGGGGAAGAGAGGGAGTGTTAGTGAGGTGGCATAGCAGGCGTGAGGAAAGAAGGGAGCGAGGGGAGCTGCCTGTAAATTAGAGGAAGAAGAAAAATATTGGGACACGCTCTTGAGAAAAAGAAAAAAAAGCATGCTTCTGTGAAGGCACTTTTAGCTCACTAAAATTAGATCTCTATGATTACTGCCAATATTACTACTTACTGTACGTTGTGCTGTATATTGTTCCGTCAGGTAACATGTTTGTGGTAGATGAGGGTGCCAGTGCATGTCTGTGTGGGGGTGTGTTGATGGCCACTGATCCTGACAGTCATCCAGACCAGCTCATGTTTCACTTGGTGACCCCACCACAATATGGGTTCCTGGAAAACACCCTTCCATCCCCTGGCTTTGAGAAAAGCAATGCTGGACTCCAAGTGGGTCAGTGGTATTCCTGAGGCTCTGTAAACATACCTAATGACTGTGAATTATGCCAAGCAGGACATGTCCGTGTATTAACATTTTTTGTTGGTCATGGAACAACATTCCTGTCAAACAAACATTGTCCTCTATCCCTAACTTTAAACTTAACGTTAATCAGTGACCTTGTTTACATGTACTTGGGTGGATATTTCACCCATAAATTTAAATCCTGTCATAATTTACTCAACCTCATTTGCTCCAAACCCATTTGACTTTCTTTTTTTCTGTAAAAAAACACACAAAAAATAATTTTTTCTCCTTTTTTGTCATATATATATACATATATATATATATATATATATATACACATACACACAGAGTGAAAGTCAGTGGGGTCCAATATTGTTTTCGACCCTAAAAAACTGTTAGAAACTGTTGAAATGGCATTTAAGAGATTGAGACATAGAATTTTAACTCCCAACACCAACCCTGAGCCACTATCCACTATTCCTAAAATCCAGGAACATGTCCTACTTGGCAAAATCACAATTTATATTTTGTTGTGCCCTTTTTAATATTTCCTAGTATAAGACCTTATATTTCAGACCACTAAGTCATATTGTATAAATAAAGTTTCTTTCAGCCAGCTCCACCTCAGTTCGGGTTTCATCAACTATGTCCAGTCGGTGCACCAGGGTGTGGAGCCTACAGCAGACTTCTTTACCATCAGTGTCAGTGATGGGATTCAGAGATCAGCACCATTGCCCTTCTACGTTATCATCAACCCTACCAATGATGAGACCCCATCACTGCTACTTAGCAACTTCACAGTAAGATATATTTTTTTGGAGACAAAATTATCTGATAAGCAAACTGTCGGCTAACTATTGTCTTGCCCCACACCTCTCGATAGGTCGTGGAGGGAGGGATGAAAGACCTCAGTCCTGATATTCTAAATGCAGTGGACATTGATATTCCAGCAGATACTCTTATCATGACCATCCTGATTCCCCCAACCCATGGCACACTGCTCAATGGCATATATGGTCTTGAGATGAATCGTTACAAAAACATGAACCCAGAGGTCCTCCAACGAACCTTAGCAATCAAGTCTTTCACCTTGCAGGAGCTACAACAAGGTCAGTTCTGGAATCCGCATGATCTGTTGTACCACAAACACCCCCCCCCACCCCCTAACTTCCGGGGTACCACTATCTGCTTCTTGAGGAAGGTTGTGAGGACAGTGTCACTTCCCTGTTCCAGCCACCCCTCGGTGCCTTCACTGTGGGTATCCAGGCTTGCATAACAGATGTTGCAGTAGACAAAGGTCACAGTGTGCCTGTGGTGCTTCTGCTTCATCTGCAAAGTCTTTCCAACTGCTCTCTGCGCAATTATGTCACCGTGCATGAGATACTTGGTGACTGCACAGCTTTGCTTGTTAGCGAGTGATAAAGAGGCATAGAAACTAAGGTGAGCAGGTCGTTGACAAAATGGAACGTGTACACTGATGTCCTCCTTGGTAGTAGTGGTAGAACTTGCTGTTTCAGTCAAAGGCTACCAGGAAGCAAGTGCCTAGTGACTGTTATATCCTAAATGTCACTAAATGCTTAATCAACTAAAACATACTTTGAATTTTCTCTCTTGTGTCGATCCATAGGAATGAAGATCATGTATATGCATGACGACACAGAAACCCTCAAGGACGCTTTCACCATACAGTTGACAGATGGTGGGCACACAGTCCAGGGGACTGCGTGTGTCCGCATCATACCAGTCAATGATGAAAAGCCATGGCTACTAAAGTAAGGATGCCCTGGGACAAATTCAGAGCCAAAAAGGCGGATGAAAGCGGGAATGGGGGAGGGATTTTAGTGGTGGAGACTGGACAGGAACAGAAGGGGGAGGCCAATCCTGGATGGGGTTTATGGAAGGGGGGTCAACACAACCTGTATTGCACATGCGGCTGGGGAATCTGTCTCCCTGACTGAGTAACTGGGATTTAACTTGCATCCTTGAGTAAATTGCTAATTTTTATTCCATCTTCTTTCTTCAAGATCAGCAAGATCTGAGGGTGTGCATGTAAACTCCACAACAGCAGAAGTAATGTGTCTTTTTGGCAGATGTCTGCTTCCTTGTTTCAAACTCCTCATGGATTAGGAAAACAGGCCCGTTCTTCTTGCGTTCCTTCCTTCTAGAAGCAGCTGTTTGTGTATTTATTTATTTAGGATTCCGGATTTTAGCATGCAGACTTGGCATCAGTATCTTTAGTGTCCAAAGCGTCTCGATTTTTGTTCTTAGAAATGCAGGTGTGGAGGTCGAGGCCCTGGATAAGAGAGTCATCTCCAGTGTAGTGCTGGAGGCAGGAGATAATGACACTCCCAACAACCATATTCTCTACATCCTCAATGCAGGTCCCAGATTTGGCATCCTTCAACTCAGGGTTAGCATGGACAAATAGTTCTTTGTTATTCCTTAAAAGGTTAGTTCACTCAAAAATGTAAAATCTGTCATTAATTACACACCCTCATGCTGTTCCAAACCCATAAGACTTTCGTTCATCTTCGGAACACAAATTAAGATCATTTTGCTTTCTGTCCTTCCATAGACAGCCTACGTAATTGAAACTTCGACATTTCAAAAAGTTCATAAAGAGATCATAAAACTAATCCATGTGAATTGAGCGGTTTAGTCCAAATTTTCTGGAGACCCGATCGCTTTTTATGATGAACAGATTGAATTTAGGCTTTTACTCGCGTATAAACATTGATCAGTAACCATATACAGAATCTCAACCGAATCTGAATGACGTGCGAAAACAAACCTCTTCCGAAAGCTCAAACATTCTGTGTAACGCACGAGAATGAACCTCATTGGTTACGCAGCATGGTTGAGCTTCTGTTTATGTTCGCTGATCAGTGTTAACATGTGAGTAAATGCCTAAATTCAATCTGTTCATCATAAAAAGCAATCAAATCTCTTCGGAAAATTTGGATTTAACCGCTCAAATCATATGGATTTGTTTTACAATCTCCTTGTGAACTTTTTGAAGCATCAAAGTTTCAATTACGTAGGCTGTCTATGGAGGGACAGAAATCTCTCCGATTTCATTTTTAAAAAAAGTTTTACGGGTTTGGAATGACATGAGGGTGAGTAATTAATGACAGAATTTTCATTTTTGGGTGGATTAACCCTTTAAGACTGGAATACACTACATGACTTCTGAATCTGAACAGATTAAAACACTAGTCATATACTTGCCGACTTTGTACTTGCCGACTTTGTAAATGTTTACAGAGGAAAAAGTGGGCATGTGGGTAATGTGATTTTCTGTGATTTTCTGCAGACAGAAGCTGGATGGATTGAACTGAGTCCAGGTCAGAATTTCACCCAGGAAGATGTGGAGATGAATCGCCTGTGGTACACTCACACTACAGTTAATGGTTTCAAAGGCCATGACAGGTTTCACTTTGTTCTCAGTGATGGGGAAAACAGAACACCTCCACAGAGTTTCTTCATCTCTGTCCGTACTGTTCAAAAGGGTAAGTTTTATTGTAAACAAAAAAATAAAATAACTATACACCTCGTAGGAACTCAAAACCAACAATTTAACATAGGCTCGCACCTTACATTTATTTTTCAGTTTTGAAGCACCAGAGTATGAAGTTCTGCAGACTGCAGTGACATATTATGACCGTCCAAATCCTATGACTTTATATATAGTCCTGGCATAGTGACAGGCCAGTTTACATTTTGTGACTCAGTCATCGCTGCTTTTGTTTTTCCTTCAATCAAAGTCCAAGAAAAAACAACTATGTTGACAGATTAAATCTGTGCATGTATAATTAAAAACATTGGCTTTCCCTATGGCCAAAATGACTTTGCCAGTTGGGTGAACATGGAAGCATGGCAGCCATTGTCCTCTTGGCTCCGTTCTGGCTTATCCTGGAGGAACAGAGGTGAGAATGTTCTGCCGCAAAGGATGAGCCACCTTTAAACGGCCAGCATGAATTATTAACAGAGCTGGGGCCAAACATCTGTAGTCCAGGCCCTAGATCCCAGTACTGTCCCCGCTGTCACAAACAAATCTCACACAACTTACTTTAGACTTAACACGCTTACATTCTTCACAGTTTCATGTACACACACATATTACAAATATGTATGTAAATGTGTATATATCTATATGCCTCTTTAACACAGTTGACTTTCCTGCCACATACAGGCGACATTGTTCTAATCACTAAACCTGTGACCTTGATGGAGGGGGAGAGAGTCATTCTGACCACTGACATTCTGACGGCCACTGACAGTGGAAGCAAGCCAAAGGACCTCATATACACTGTATTAGTCCCACCTGAACATGGTCACCTGCACATGGTACAAATTCCAGGGGTTCCAGTGCTCTCCTTCTCCCAGATGGATGTGGCTGCCAACCGGATATGCTACACTCATGACAACAGCCGTTTTGCTGACCGTGATTCTTTCAGGTCAGTGGTTTTCATTGTTCTTTTTAAATTATAATAGACTGTAAGGCCAAATGCACAGATAAAATTTTTGCTCTAGCCTGTTTATATTCACTTATAGACAGACTATCTGTCTGTCTGTACTATCTATCTATCTATCTATCTATCTGTCTGTACTATCTATCTGTCTGTACTGTCTATCTATCTATCTGTCTGTCTGTCTGTTCTGTCTGTCTGTACTATCTATCCGTCTGTCTGTACTATCTCTCTGTACTGTCTATCTGTGTCTGTCTGTATCTGTCTGTACTGTATCTGTCTGTACTGTATCTGTCTGTACTATCTATCTGTCTGTACTATGTCTGTCTATCTATCTGTCTGTCTGTCTCTCTGTGCTATCTGTCTGTCTGTCTACTATCTATGTCTGTCTGTACTATCTGTCTGTCTGTCTGTCTGTCTGTCTGTACTGTCTATCTGTCTGTCCTGTCTATCTGTCTGTCTGTACTGTCTTTCTGTCTGTACTGTCTGTACTATCTGTCTGTACTGTCTGTCTGTCCTGTCTGTTCTGTCTGTACTATCTGTCTGTACTGTCTGTCTGTCCTGTCTGTTCTGTCTGTCTGTACTATTTATCTGTCTGTACTATCCATCTGTCTGTCTGTACTATCTATCTGTCTGTCTGTCTGTTCTGTCTGTCTGTACTATTTATCTATTTGTCTGTCTGTACTATCTGTCTGTCTGTACTGTCTATCTGTCTGTGTACTATTTATCTGTGTCTGTCTGTCTGTACTGTCTATCTGTCTGTCTGTCTGTACATACTGTCTATCTGTACGTACTGTATCTGTCTGTACTGTCTATCTGTCTGTCTGTACATACTGTCTATCTGTCTGTCTGTCTGTCTGTACTGTCTATCTGTCTGTTTGTCTGTACTATTTATCTATCTATCTGTCTGTCTGTACGTACTGTCTATCTGTCTGTCTGTCTGTCTGTCTGTACTGTCTATGTGTCTGTTTGTCTGTACTATTTATCTATCTATCTGTCTGTCTGTACTATCTATCTGTCTGTCTGTCTGTCAATCTATCAATCTATCTATCTTTGTGTCCGTCCATCCAAATCTGGTATAGCCCATAGACGGCAACACCTCTGTATTTTTAATACGAAATTATGTAAAAGCAAGAGACTGGAAGAATGAAAAGGATAATTTTTGCTTTGTTTGCATGGGTTTCCAGCCAATTTGGCAGAAGGCTGACTTCAGTCAGGGTGTACAGTTGACCTGTGCTGCCTTTCTCGTGTGAATCTTTGACACCCAAAACTCTGGCTTGGTTTCATCATTGGGTCATCTGGGAGCAAACAAACCTTCCTGAGCCAAGCCTGACGAGGGGCGAGTGGCCCTTCGGAGAGGGTAGGGAGCAGTCTGTGCCAATGTGTTCAGTCAGCACAGCATGGGGTGGTATGGGGTCCAATCACAGCACATGGACACTACAGCGTCAGTCATGTGGGCCCCCCGAGTACTTTCAATTAGCAATTCCGACACAATCACAAGAGACTAGGGAAAAACTTGGTCATAATATCTAACAGACTTATTGTTTGAAATGGTTTTTGTGTCTTCACAGCTTGTATTTGTGTTAATCCAAAGCAAAAAAAACATAAAGCTTGCGACAGCCGGTCTCCCTGATCAGGAGAGACACCTGAGCAAACACCTGTGTGTCAAACTCTAGGCCGACAGCGGGGGCCAAAAGAGACAGGGAGACTGTTTTTTTCAGGGAGCCTTGTGTCTCCCTCTGCTCTGCCGTGACAGCTGATGATAAATGGCCATTATTAAGAGAGTAATAACTCGGCCTGGCATTGGTTATACGGCTCTAAGAGATGTAGTCAGAGACAGGGATCCCTGGGCACAATTACCGAGCAAATATGGGACAATGGCAATGCCAGATGTTGCACCAGTTTGGCTGTGAGAGTGGACCTGCGTGTTTGGTTGCGAGTCTAGTGCGAGGTGGCAGTCGTGTTGTTTACCATGGCTGGCAATTATCAGCTTCAGGGCAATATGTGTTGGGAGGCAGATTGGCTTGGCAGAGGGTGGAATAGGGACTCTGCTCAACTCACACCCCTCCCTGTCCTGTCTTTCTGCTCCAACACATCAACCATGTTGGGTGAGGGCAGCAGCTCAGAACATGCTGTAAAACTGACCTTAGAATAAAGCAATAAGTCATGAGAGGCTGTGCATTACTGTGATTTTACTATGGTTAAAAGTTATGGTTATGTCTGAGTGGCTTATAATGGTTTTACCAAAAGCAATGTGACACAAGAGTTATACCTTCAATAAACTGTACATCTATCAGAAATTTTTCTACCTCTTTTATGATGCAAAATATGTTCTCTCATGCAGCTTTGTCGTTACCAATGGTGTGACGTCCAGAAGCGGTACTATTCTTTTCGCTGTGGAACACAGTGACCGTATTCCACCAACCCTGAGTATCAACAAAGACCTTGAACTCACAGAGAACTCTATGAAGACCATTTCCACTAATGACCTGAAACTGACTGATCCAGACACAGCTCTGGAGAATCTCACCTACATTGTTATTCAAAGCCCACAATATGGAAAGTTGCTCTTGAAAGGTTTACCCCTCTCTAAGCCTCATTTCACACAACTGGACATCAACAACATGGATCTAGCTTACCATCATCTAAATGGACGAGCCAAGATCGACAGGTTCACCTTTCAGCCTACTGATGGAACTAACATGGGTTATTTGGAGTATGGACAACTGAAGAGTGAACCTGCTGTTTTTACCATACAGGTAGGATGTTTATTATTTGGGGACATTCACCCACAACCAATAGAAATAAAAACTAGGAAATACTCTAAAATATGTAAATAGGTACACCTACAGCTTACTTTAATAAAATACAGATTTTTACTCCAAACTCTTATAATGAAGTAAACAGTTTACCATGTTACATTTTTGTACCATAGTGACTGCAGGTGGCATTAAGGGGAGGAGCATTCTTATTGTAGGGATCATCTGATTGGACAAGAAATATTTGTAGTGCAGGATAAGTCATTAATATTTTGATTTAGTTTTTGTTGATGAGGAAAAAACCTAATTTTAAATGTTTATGTAGCTCATAAAGGTGAAAGGTGTCAGCTTTTATGGGTTAGCATATACTGTAAATAGACTCAAAGGTAACAAATTTGGGCTAAAAGCAACAATTTTTTTTTGCAAAATTTCTTCTTATAGTCTTTAAAATCATAAAACGAATTATGAGGCTGTTATAGTTTGTCATACAGCTTCAGTCAGGACTTTTCTGTGAGGAAAACGATTTCTTTTCTGTATCATAGTTAACATAACTGTCAAATAAACGGCTTCCACACAGACCACTGAGCCCAGCAGGAGAGCAACGGGTTAACAATGCGTTCCCTGTTGTATTGCATGTTAAATGGAAAGGCTTCGTTGGCCAGGTGCTCGTGCAGGTCCGGTGCCATTTACCATGTCAAAGCGTCACTCTCTCGAGGCCCGCGCCGAGGCAATTTAATATTCCGTTGAAGCGGTCAGCGAGGCGGCAAACGCGCTGGCCAGCACATCCAGCTCTGAACTACCGAGAGAGAAAACCGCTCCCGCCTGCACAGGTGAATCAGCCGAAAACTTTGTCTGCGCCCCGCGGGAGCGCGCACGCCGTCACTTGGCTGAAGCCGCACATTGCTTACTAAATTTGAGGCAAAAATGCGGCGCGTGCTTGTCTAACTGCCCGACTCTTGAGACGGGATGGTCATAAATAATATACATTCCTCCCCTCACATGACTTTACATATGATAATACATACATACGACACAACAATAGCACAAATTGTGTTTTAAGGTGCCTTAAGTTGAGTGATGATTTTTCTTGTAAACAATGTAGGCTAGTACAGGGTGACCACCTGGCTATTGATGTGTTGCAGGACAGTATATGTGATTTTGCGGGACAATGCGGGACACGTCCGAGACAGATAAACTTACTACACTATGTAAATATTGATTTACATTAGTTGGCAAACTAATATGCGCCAATTAATGTTTCTGGCGGTGGGTGCCCACATAATGTTGCGTTTCTAGCAACATTAAATCCTGGAAAAAAGACAATTCTAGATTCATGGCTGCACATGCAGGAGGACAAAGTTTGAGCACGCACATGTAATATCTGAGCGAGAGCGCGCGCGCGTCCAGAATCCGCCTGTGAGCTGAGAGATTCATGCTTGCGCATTTGATGTGCTTGTGTTACAATAATGCGCTCTCCACCTTTTTTTATTATAATAACGCCAAAGATCCCGTATTAAATGAACTATTAACGTGAGAAGCAAGTCGTGTCTGAAAGTCGCAATCATTTTTTTATTGGTTAAAACGAATGGAGAATATCTAATGTTTTTCTGTAGGTGCTCGCCCATATCCGTGGGTGGCGCTCGAGCATCGGCGCATGTTCGTTGGAAATATTTAACATCAGGATGGATGATTACATGCTTTAAATCATCAGTTTAGGCAGCTTTGAGCAGCTCTTGAGGTTCTTATCCAGTATGTGAGATGAAATTCCTACTGGTGTAGTTGTGTTTACCGACTTTGATGAGGCCCGCACTTAGCTATTCCTTTGCGCTGTCCACTCAGTTGTCATCAGCAGGGAAACCTTTCTCTGTGGTTGCGTTGGTTGGATATTTTCACAGAATATGACGGCTGTACAAATAGATTTTTAAATGCCAGTCACCGTTTTTATTATATTTCTTATTGTGGTATTGTAATTCCAGGGATGAAAATATATATATATAATACAGACATAAATTAAATGCGGGACACTATTTAAGTCTTGCGGGACAAAGCTCCCAATTTCGGGACTGTCCCGCATAATGCGCGCCGGGTGGTCACCCTAGGCTAGTAGCCTATTGCGCCATTTTTTAAACATCTAATATATATATATATGGCAAGTTGTCATGTAGACTATGTATGTTTTTATGTTATACGTATATGCAGTTTATTAGTGACAGTATTTGTGGACATAAATATATGTATATATAATAATTCTTTTAAAACTAATAGTCAATGCACTTGCTTTTTTTTTGTTTGTTTGTTTGTTTTGTTTTGTTTTTGCTTTGTTCACTTGCTTTATTTTACAAATCGCTTAAAATAGATATTTTTCATCTTGAAATTTTATATTAATGTTAATAAAAGAAAAAACAAAAAAAGTAAATGTATTAAATAAACACAAGTGTTAAAAATAAGGTGTGTATTTACATTTACAAAATCAGTAGACAAGGAAAAAGCAAATACACAACATTACAAGATTTAAACTATAGTGCTTTGACTTAAAAAATAAAACTGAGAAATATTTATTGTAATAAAAAGTTTGACAGCTAGTCCTGGTCTCCCCTAAATAATGTATAATATATTTTTATATTTAATTTATAACATTTGTTTTTTACGAATCTCTCTCTTTTTTTTTTTTTTTTTTAACGTAGGTTTTTTTATCATTTTGAATTTTTGTATTAGGTCCACTGTTAATAACATTGTTTTTACATTTGCACTTGATAACGGTTTTTACAAGATTTAAACTACTACAGTGAGCAATGGCTGTGAAATGATTGCTTTGTATACTGTAATGCTTCCCTCTAGTGGTAGTGTTGCATGAATGCAGTTTAAATGGCCGCTCTCTGTAGATTGTACTAAGCTATGATATCTTCACAGATAGAGATAATGGACAAAACACCACCCAGTATTGTAAACAAAGGGATTCCAAGTACTGTGGAGAATCTTCCAGATGGCAAACAGGGTATCTACATCACCTTCAAAGAACTGCAAGCCTCAGATCCAGACAGTCCCGACGACACACTCGAGTTCACAATCACAAGGCCACCACACTTCGGTTACCTTGAAAATGCCCTCACAGGCAGGTGCACGGGTCACTGATAAATGTCTTATTAATATTCACAGATTGTGTCCAGATTATAATGAATTTTCTTCCTATTTTAGGTGCCTATATCAAAGGACGCTTTACCCAGAAGGATCTGGACCAGAAAGCAGTGCGCTATGTCATAGCTGCAGATATGGAAGTGACAGCAGACAGCTTTGAGTTCCAAGTCACAGACCCTGCAGGAAACACCATGCTTCCTGAAGTGTATATATATTCTTTTTTATGGATCATTTGTTTAGATATCAATACTAAACGTTTTCCTAACATGTGCACAGTGCAGTTACTGAACGTTAAAGGTGCATAAGTAACCTTCCAATGTAAAAAGAAAGAAAGAAAGAAATACTACTCTTTCTGTATTCTGTATTTTCTAAAATTAGAAAATGCTTTTTAATTTACTTTGGGAAGGTCCAAGAACCTTTTAAAAAAAGACTAATAATTTTACCAATTGACTCACTGATTTCTTAATGTGATTTTATAATGAATACTATATATATATATATATATATATATATATATTAAAATGCTAATAATAATACCAAATGTTTCACTGAACGTATGTGTGTGTGTGCAATAATGTAAATTATATTTATGTATTTGATAATATATTATTTTAAGAATTCAGTGATTGATTCGGTAAAAATATCAGCATTTTTATATATTTTATATATATAAAATAAACATAATTATACAAATATAAAAATTACAATAACAATATGTGAAAATATAAATATTCCTTATTACCTCTAGGCCAGTGAATCTCAACCTTTTTTTAAGTAATGGACCCCTGTCATATTTGGAACCATTCTCAAGGACCCCAGAATAAAATTGGCTCATTGGTATCATTAATGCCTTTGTGACGACCAAATGCAATCAAGTATAATTTACTACTACATTAGTTGACTTGTTCTATATTTAGTCATTTTGTCAGTTATATTATACATATATTATCTTCTTCTTTTATGGGAACATGTCAAATGACAAAATATACAAAATTCATATTCAGATATTTTATAAGGACCCCCTGGCATTATGTCAAGGACCACTAGGGGTCCATGGACCCCTGGTTGAGAAACACTGCTCTAGGCCATGTTTTTGATATACACTGAACAAAATTATAAATGCAACACTTTTGTTGAACTCAAAGATCTGAGACTTTTTCTATGTACACAAAAGGCCTATTTCTCTGTGTGCCTTAGGCTGGCCACAATAAAAGGCCACTCTAAAATGTGCAGTTTTATCACACAGCACAATGCCACAGATGTCGCAAGTTTTGAGGGAGCGTGCAATTGGCATGCTGACTGCAGGAATGTCCACCAGAGCTGTTGCCTGTGAATTGAATGTTAATTTCTCTACCATAAGCCATCTTCAAAGGCGTTTTAGAGAATTTGGCAGTACATCCAACCGGCCTCACAACCGCAGACTACATGTAACCACACCAGCCCAGGACCTCCACATCCATCATCTTCACCTCCGAAATCGTCTTGAGACCAGCCACCCAGACTGCTGCTGCAACAATCGGTTTGCATAACCAAAGAATTTCTGCACAAACTGTCAGAAACAGACTCAGGGAAGCTCATCTGCATGCTCGTCGTCCTCATCGGGGTCTCGACCTGACTGCAGTTCGTCGTCGTAACCGACTTGAGTGGGCAAATGCTCACATTCTGGATCGGCGTATACAACAGTGTGTTCCAGTTCCTGCCAATATCCAGCAACTTCGCACAGCCATTGAAGAGGAGTGGACCAACATTCCACAGGCCACAATCAACAACCTGATCAACTCTATGCGAAGGAGATGTTTTGCACTGCGTGAGGCAAATGGTGGCCACACCAGATACTGGTTTTCGGACCCTCCGGACCCCCCCAATACAGTAAAACTGCACATTTTAGAGTGGCCTTTTATTGTGGCCAGCCTAAGGCACACCTGTGCAATAATCATGCTGTCTAATCAGCATCTTGATATGTCACACCTGTGAGGTGGATGGATTATCTCGGCAAAGGAGAAGTGCTCACTAACACCGCTTTAGACAGATTTGTGAACAATATTTGAGAGAAATAGGCCTTTTGTGTACATAGAAAAAGTCTTAGATCTTTGAGTTCAGCTCATGAAAAATGGGGGCAAAAACAAAAGTGTTGCGTTTATAATTTTGTTCAGTGTGTGTATATATATTTTGTTATCTTTCACAAATAACTTTTTTTTTGGCAGTTTTATAAAATATAAACCATAAATATTTAAGATAATATAATAAATAATAATATATTACAATAAAAATATACAAAATATAAATTATGATACAGATAAATAATAAACATTTTATACTGTATTAATTAATATATATATATATATATTTTTTTTTTTTTTTTTTTTTTTTTTCGTTACAAGTTAGACAGTTGACAGCTTGTATTCCACATTTGCAAATATGATTGGGAATCTGTATGAATTCTAGACAATATCATTTCAGACCTAGTGTAATTTTTGGCTTTTTCAACTGCCAACACAGGATGGAATTGAGGTGGTCCCGTGTGGAGCTGTCTGCTTCCTGTTATCGTGTTTGTGAGAATGCAGGAACTCTAGCTGTGCAGGTGGTGCGCAGCGGGAACAGCAAAGATCCAGCGTACATCGGTATACAGGTCCGGTAAATATCTTATCTAACCTTACTATCCTACATAGATGGACTTTGATTAAATACTTTTGTCTTACAGGTGGAAGAGGGAACAGCCAAAGTCGGGAAAGACTTCACTCACAGTTCTGCCAGTCTTATACAGTTTGATCCAGGTGCTTATCGCGTCAAACTTCAGCTGTTTTCATGTACTTTTTGATTTTTTTTTTATCTTGAGAACATTCTTAATCTGTGCTTTATGTTTGAGTTTAGGTGTACATGTCAAAATGTGGAACATTTACCTCAAAGATGATGGACTAGAAGAGAACCATGAGAAATTTGATGTGGTTTTGA
The DNA here is from genome assembly GCA_037101425.1 of Elopichthys bambusa. Taxonomy (NCBI): domain Eukaryota; kingdom Metazoa; phylum Chordata; class Actinopteri; order Cypriniformes; family Xenocyprididae; genus Elopichthys; species Elopichthys bambusa. Next base: position 10,528,952 of record CM074433.1, on the reverse strand, counting down.
AGACTCCAAAAAATGCTGTTTTGGGACAGAGGAACAAGGCCACAGTTGAGATTGTGGATCCTAGAAATGGTAGAAAGGAGTCGTCTTATAAAATCTTGCAGTTCTACAAGCCCGCATTCTGCTCTTTTTTGTATATAACCTGAGAATAATACCATCTTCCAGGCAAATGTAATCCAGATGACCTTGTTGTTGAAGAAGATGAGAAGCAACATCCTTTCCAAAGCCCACCACACATCCAAGAGCCTGAACCACCCCTACTTGAGGAATACACTCCAGACCCAAGGAGCGGAATCCTTTGGGAGAACTATCCACCAAGAGGCGACGTCCCATATCGCACTCACTTCAGCCATTTCAACGTGGGAGAACCTCAGGACCAAGAGGTCTTTCACAGTCAAGGCCAAAGACAGCTGAGGATCCTGGGTAGAAACAGACACAGAGTGAGCCAGGTCACCTTCATCTAATACCTAGTGTGGTATTAAAATAATATTACAGTAGTAGTAGTAGTAGTAGTAGTAGTTAAAGGGTTAGTTCACCCAAAAATGAAAATTCTGTCATTAATTACTCACCGTCATATTGTTCATCTTCGGAGCAGGAATTAAGATATTTTTGATGAAATCTGAGAGCTTTCTGTCCCTCCATAGACAGTCTACGCAACTGACTCTTTGACACTTCAAAAAGTTCATAAAGAGATCGTAAAACTAATCCGTATGAATTAAGCGGTTTATATGATGAACAGATTGAATTTAGGATTTTATTCACATTATAAACATTGATCAGCAAACTTAAACAGAAGTTCACCCGAACCTGCTTGAAGGTCGAGAACAAACGTCTTCTGGAAGCTCAAACGTGCTGCGTAACATGAGAATGAACCTCATTGGTTCTTGCATGCATCAAGCAAACATGCTTAAGTTTGTGAATGATGAATGTTTACATGTGAATAAAAGCGTAAATTCAATCTGTTCATCATAAAGCGATCAAGAAATTTTGACTAAACAGCACGTTCACATGCATACATCATAATGTGCCATGTGAGGGACTCAAAATGTGTTATCATTCTTTCATCCTTTAGTTCCATGGACTGATCCCATTGAGACTAGAGGAAAAGGCGGCAGTACCTCGTGTCCACTCTGAACTGGAGATCACTCCCATCTGGACCTGGCCAGGATATGCCACTGACGCTGAATCAGTAGAAACTCCCCAGCGGGACTCAGCCTCTTTTGTAATTGATTCAGGAGTGCAACAACACAGGGTATTAAAGCTTATCCCTACACTGTACATTAACTGTTGTGTATTTTAAAGGGAAAAGGGAACATCACATGGCAATATTTGTTTTGTTTTTTCATTGTACATTATATACTGTTCTGACTTTGTGTCCTACCGTATGTCTTATCTATCAATATAGATTCAAAGTTTCTATTGAACTTTCTTTAACTTTCTTTTGTACTTTCTCAAATATAATGAGCTTTCTTTACATAATTCTTTCCTCTCTTTTTAAAGTCTCAGAAGTCTGTTAGTATAGGTTGTCCTAATGGCTGGACTCGCTACCGGAGGAACTGTTATGTTTTGGGGCCTGGTGTTGCTAGCTGGAGCAGCGCACAATTTGCTTGCATGCTGTACGTTATACCCCTCTCTCTCTCTCTCTCTATGTATATATATATGTATATATATAATATATGTACAGGTGCATGTCAATAAATTTGAATGTCGTGGAAAAGTTCATTTATGTCAGTAATTCAACTCAAATTGTGACTGACCTAAACCCAGTATTTATACCCTGAGAATGGTAATTTAATAGAACTTAAAATGAAATATTCTAATAATTTGAGATTCTGATTTTTTTATTTTGATGAGCAAAATCATCAAAATGAAAACAAAAAAGTCTGGAAATGTTTTACTTTGTCTAATAAATCTAGAATATATTTAAGTTTTACTTTTTGAATTAAATTACTTTATTGAGATGCACCTGTGTGTGTGTGTGTATATGTATATATATATATATATATATATATATATATATGCATGGATTCATACTACATATGCATTTGCCTTTTCCACTACTAAATATTAATGTTGTGACTCCAACATTTAGGCTTGAAAGTCAATTGTCAAGTATCCACTCAAAGACTGATATGAAGTGGATATGGAAGTTTGCTGGAAAGCAGTCATTCTGGATTGGTAATCAAACGAGATGTATATCCTGTACGTTACTTTTTTGTAAAGACTGAATGTAAACTTTCCCCTATATTTGTGCAGGGCTCACAGGGGGTCCAAAGCAGTGGTCCTGGATAGATGGAAAACCTCTGACATTCTCCAAACTCAGGAAGGATCACACAAGCTCTGCCTGTGTTTTAGCTCAGAGCCAGAAGATATGGATTCCTCAAAGTTGCACTGATGGATCCGAACACAGATACGTTTGTTCAGCACCTGCACAAATCAGTTAAAACAGATATTTAATTTATAATGGTCTTTTTTTTCTTAATGATTTAAAATGCATTGTAGCTGTCAAAGCACTGATTAATTACATTTCGGCTTGCAATGACATGCTTTCTTGTGTTAATAAATACAATTGATAAATATCAAATAAATTTGTTAAAATGTAACCTGTGTTTGTTTATTTGTGGACTGTATAAAGGTTTTTAAAACTTGACTGGTGATTTATTTATAAAAAGAGGCCGTTACTACAAAAAACTTAAGAAGAACTAAATATGTTATGATTTTATGATTAGATAGATAGATAGACACAGACAGACAGACAGACAGACAGATAGATAGATAGATAGATAATTGAGAGAAGACATTATAAAATAATCCATTCCTTAAGGTAGAAACCAATATGTTTTATTAATTATTTTTAATTACACTTTTGTTTTATTTTAATTTTATAATATATTTTAGTTTCAACAACAAACAGGGAAATATCACATTAAAAAGATAAGGAACCAATATATTTTATTCATATATATTTCTTTGTTTTTTTTAATAATATAATTAAACATATAAATAATATATAATACCTATAAATAATATATATTATATGTTTATAACTGTATAATATAATAATAATGTTGTGCATTAGGAGATATCATAAAATAATCTAGAGTAGGAACTAATATATTTAGTGCATATATTAAACGTGGTTCCGCCCGGACACTCATATATGTGGGACGGGGAAAAGATGGCGGCGGCCATGGTACAAATGTCATGTTTGTACCGTGGGATGTTGGCGGTCAGGGCCACTGGCATCCGACCGCTAATTCCAGGACTTGTGCCATCTCAGTTCAGGGCGTTTTCCATAAAGAAAGAACCGGAGTTGGAGGAAAATCCGTATTATAGTAAATATGAAGAGAAGATCAGGAAACTGCGCAGGTGAGGAGCTGTCAAATGCTGATGTTTCTATATAATACAATATTGTCTAGCATTAATCTAGTTTGTGTACTGTAACATCAGTTCAAAACCTCAAGAATATAAAGCCCGACTAGAGAAGCGCAGTGAGATGAAGACGGAGCCGCTCGGACAGTCCAGACAAGCAGAATTCGTGAAGTATATGGAGAAAGAGGTGATGAGCACATTAACATTTGATTTTCATGAAATGTATTCATTAAATTAATTCTGATTTATTATGAGTTCAAATACAATTTATTTAAATGCATATTAGCCTGTATTTTCAAACTAGTGTTTCAAATTAGACAAAGACATATAATTTGCTCATGTTGTCATATTTGTTAGTTGGACAAACGCGGTAAAGAAGAAACGGGGAGCTTCACTAAAGATAAGGTGAGAAATAAAGCCTAATTAGTATTTCATTTCATATTGTGATTTTGAGACTTGGATTTTATTATTTGCAACTTTTTTTTTAAATAGACATTAGGATCTATTCTTAACCTTGAGATGGTTCAGGGGAAATCAGGATCTGAAATTGCAGAGGTAAAACTACAAATATTTATAGTCTGCACTGATCTGTAAAATAATTTGTAAAAACATAAATTCTTACTTTTGGCTCAATCAAATCCTTTACTTTGTTGTTGCAGCTTTGGATGCAGTACTTCTCAAAGAAAGACACAATCAGTGCCGTTATACCAGTAAGTTCTGTTTTATATGTTCTCTTATCAATCCATTAACTTCTGTAACAATAATCATAATAGAATAAACTGTTTTTAATTTAATATATAATGCTTTATTTCACTGCAGTTCAGTCTATTGTGATGAGTAGTCAAATTTTAGACCTGATTTTATTATCAGATCTATAATGTTTTCACCAGAGATGAATGACCTTGTAATTCTTTTTTATAGGACTCAACATTTGATATTATTTTTGGCCGTTCCAAATCTTGCCCAACGGTAAGAATTTTACCTCTCTGAAACAGAAAATCTTGAAGTAAGTGTTTTTAAATTGTCAAGTAAAGTGTCATAGCACCAAACAATAAACCCTGCAAAATGCTAAATGGCCACTTAGTGGCAGTAGATGCTTTCAAGAGTGGCTTTAGTCATGATTTTAGTTTGTCTTTTAAATATCTTGATCATATCTGTGACAATGTTCTAGAAAACTTGCCAGTAGGGTTGGGAACCGAGTAAATACCAGAACAATGTGACATTCAGTTCCATTAAGGGCACAATATGTACGATTTTTGGATTAAAATATCCAAAAAAACGCTAGAACATTGTTATATATTTTGTTGACTTGTGTACTTACATTATCCCAAATGTTTCCAAGAATGTTTAAATCCAGAGAAATAAGCAATTTTAACCAGGACTATCAATGACATTGATTTCCGGTTTAATTTGTCAGAAACCATGGAAACACCAAATACGCTTTAATATATTATGTGTTTTATTAGACAGGTGAGCAACTGAACTGGATACATTAAACGACAGAAAACGAATCATTGTTACATAGCTCAACACAGTGAGTCTTATTCTTTAAATCTCTTTTTTCCTTGATTTACAGCGAGTACCATGTTTTACCATAACTAATAATGATCTAGCTTATTGCAGTAAGCGTCTCATAGCAGCCGCTGAGCGAACGCACAGAGTAACGTTATAACATCATTTTCAACACACTCAAATGTATCTAATATGATAAACAGCACTGCTTTACCCCACATACGTTTGACCGGAAGAAGCGGAAGCAGCGACTGCGGCATAATAAAAATTTTAATTAGCGATCGCTCCAGCGGCCTCATTCCTCTCCAACAGCTTTCAGCCACACCCTGCTTCATACTACAGTAATGTTAACAAATCTTTAATACATTAGCTCGTCCATTAATATTTCTGCCCACGTTCCATTGGATTCTTTTCCACCGGCTGTAGATGTGAAGACACCACATCCCGTGATTTCGCGAAATCAAGGCATCATCAAGCTACGGCTTTGTTTTGAATAAGTGACCTTTAGTGGTGAAAAATTACATATTGTGCCTTTAATGTTTCACACCATATTGTTAAAAAAAAAAAAAAAAATGGACATGTTCCCACTTACTTCAACTGTAGAAAATGAAGCCAAATGTCCCAGAAACAGTCGTTGCTGATTACGTCATTTGGAGCCTGAGTCTGCGCAGTATTGATCCTTAGATAGAGCTGTGGTATCAAGGTGGTACCATACTTTCGCTCCTGCAGACTCAATCACAAACACAGCTGTCAACAGCTGTTTGTATAGTAACATTAAATAACTAACTAAATAAATAATTAAAATCAAACTTATTGGAAAAACGAACACTTGAACATATATCAGCGTAATAAGAACTACCTAAAATGACAGAAATCATCTTTGGGGTAAAAAAAATGTAATTGTGAATTTTTTATTTTTTTTTTGGCTCAAGTCAAGGGTGGGGTTATGACCTATATATCAGGGTTTCCCAGACTGGGGTTCATGAGTTTAAGTAATTAAATCATTAAAAATGTAAAATTAAAGTAAATGTTTTTGAAATAGAAACAATTAAAATAAAACTTTTTTTTTTTTTTTAATTAAATTTGTTTACCTGCATGTCAGGTGACCATTGACTGACTTCACTTTATTATTGACCTAACTTATTAACTTAAAATCTAAAGGCTTACTTTAAGTAAATATATTGGGGTTTTAGCTGACAAAGTTGGGGAATCTCTGCATTACATGTATATATGAAATGATGTGAACTTGTACATTTTAATGTGTTAAAAAAAGACAAAAGCCTTCCAAATACAGTAATACATGGTTAAATTACTCACTAAGTGATAATTCAAATAATAATGTGTTCGTCAGGAGTTGATTAGATATACAATGTTGAGAAAACACTTCTTAAAAGTGGAATGATTTCTGTAAATCCAGTGATCAAATGCTGTGTGGGTCTCAGTATTCAATAGCTGGTTTATGTGTGTAATTCCACAAACCTGGAAGACCTTCTGAACGTATATAAGGCTTTTTAAAAAGGAAAATGTAATAGATATACCGACGAGGCTTAAGACGAGGCTTAAATTAGTCCTAGACTAAAATGCATATTGTAGCCGTTTTAACTGAAAGCAACTTGCACTGACATCTTAAAATATGCCAGTGCCATTGTTTTGTCTCAAGATGCACACCAGTAATGTTTTTTTTCTAGGGCACATTTATAAAAGCTACTTAAATGCCTTAATTGAACTAAGGCCTAATCCTGGCTTAGGCTAAGCCCTGTCTGTGAAACCGGGACATAAGGTAGTAGTAGGGAGAATCAATTAATAATTTGCTGCTATTGTGAGAATCACTTGTAATCAATAAACTAATTGTAGTCTGATTATGAGCATTTTAAAATGTAATGTAATCTAATTACAAGTACTTAATTTTTGGATTCAAATTATGTAATCCAGATTACATGTAATCAGTTTCTACCCAGCACTGCTTACCAGCATTTATATTGCCTTAAACTGAAATTCACTGAATAATACTCAGTATTTATGTTTTGTCAATCTTTGCGCAGTTTCTGTATGCTCTACCCCAGAAGGAGGGATATGAGTTTTTTGTTGGCCAGTGGGCTGGTCATGAGCTGCACTTCACATCTTTAATCAATGTTCAGGTATTTTTTTTTTATTATTTTTTTTTTAAATCTTTCAATATAAATTGCACACTGTCTTCTGGCTTAGGTACTAAAAATGGTTTTTATTTCAGACTATGGGAGAAAATGCGCCCAGCCATCTTATTTTATACCACTATACAGACCTGCAGAAGGACAAAGGCATCGTGCTGATGACCGCTGAGATGGATATCAAATTTGTGGCAAGTTAAATTAAGTTGCTAAGTAAAACAAAAAAGCAGCCTATGTATATTTGAATTAATTTTTTTGTAAACCTTTCAGACCGTTCACCAGGCACAGTGCTTGGCCAATCAGGTGCAGCTGTTTTACGGATCGCAACGGCTTGAGACTTTCCGATTGGTCGAGGCCTTCAACCACAAACCAGAAGAGTTTAAACACATGTCTGTGATAGCAGAACTAGAACAGAGTGGTATTGGACCAGCAGTCACTACAGACTAATCCAAAGGCATTAAATATGATGTTGCCTAATGTGGACTGTCGCCTTGGGAAAGAAACGCTCTAACTATGTGTGGAGACTCTGCAGCCAGATGAGAAGATAATGTGTTGCCTTTTAGCATTGATGAGTTAAACAGACATATGTCAACAGACAAATATCTGCTACCATGTATGCAGATTCAGATTCTGATTAGTTCTCATTTAACTCCCAGTAAATGTTCCCATTAGAATATGGCACAAAATACTGTACTCTTTTGGTTTTATGATTATTTTGTGTTTAAAATACAAAATACAATACAAAAATATAATTAGGATTAAGATGCCTTAGATACTGTTTCCCACAAAAATATGTCCTCTTTACTAGATATTGGTGGCTCCATTAGATATTTGTGGATCCACTTCGATTGTGATGTTATTCATAATAAAACTTAACATTTTGACAGTATTGATGTACCTAATTCTTTTTGCAAATCACTATGGTAACCCTTTAATTATTTGAACACTTATGGCACACATAAAAATTAGAAAACAAAATATAAAAGTGACATGCAAATGATGCTTAATTTTGTCATTTAATTTTCTGATGACTTTAAACCAATTTACCTTTAAGGTGAATTTTAGTGTATGTATGAAGTCACCATAATGTTTCGAAAACGTTTGACTTTGTTTTAAACTGTGATTTAAAGAAATGGTATACAAAAGGCTATGCTAAATTGTGAATGTTTTCTGACTAAAGAGGTTTAAGCACCCATGCTTTACATCGTCCTTTAATCTCAACTATATTCAGAGTACAGTAGCTATAGCTTCAAGCACCTTTTTGCTTTTATGATACGTTTATTATTTATTGCCAATATTAGGTCAAAACATTTCTTTAAAACAATTTTAATTCATGAAATGTCATCCTTCCGCTAGAAGATATAGTTCCTTACAACATCGCTGTCTGTGAGTGCTGCGCATTTATATAGTGCACAACTTTCTCGTTTCGCGTCATAATAATGAGAAACTTTCTTGTAATTATGACATTTCTTGTAATAATGATTTAGTTTCTCATAATACGTCTGTCGTATTACTTCTAAGCCTGCGGAACAGAAGGGAGTGGAACGCTAGTGACATCCGCTGGTCAAAACCGTGTAAAGGGCGCGAACACAGTAGGCATGGCACGTTCTGCAAAACAGTAGTTTTCGTTAAAGTCAGTGTAATATACAAAGTATAATCTATCTATCAATAAATAGCATTAATGATAAATGATCAGTAGGCCTATAGGCCATTAATTTTTTGCACCTATTTTGGGTCAACAATTCAATACTAACAGAATGGTGATGACCCACAGATTTCAATCAGACTAGAGCAGTGTTACTCATTGCGCGGCTCGCAAGCCTCCTGCAGCTCGCCAAGCTTTAAGCTGTGGCTTGCATGGCAGTAAATAATACTGTGATATGATCATGCAGTCAATACAGATATTTCATAAAAACATTAAAAACAATCAGGGCTATTACTTAACACTATACCGGGCTGCATGTGTGCTGGATGAGTACTGACTTACAGGAGAGTTCTTGGAACATTAGAATATCATTAGGTTAGTATAATGTTAGAATAACGTTATAGGAATGTTGGAATAATGTTAGAATAACATTATAACGTTAGGAGAACGTTAGAATTATGTTAGAGGTACGTTAAAATAACGTTATATTAACGTTAGGGGACCTTTAAAATAACGTTAGGAGAAAGTTAGAATAACGTTAGAGGAACATTAAAATGTTAGAAGAACGTTAGGCAAATGTTATAAATAATAAATAAAAACAAGATGGTTTGTAATACTGATTATAGTCCTCCATACATCCATTTTCCGTACTGCTTATAAGATACTGGGTCACGGGTGTGCTGGATGATTACTGACATACAGCGGAGTAATGATATCGAAGTAAAGAGGTTAGGGGAACGTTCTAGGAACATTAGAATAATGTTTGTCACGTCTAGTTTTGGTTTTGTTCATGTTTCATGTCTAAGTAAACTTTCCTGGCTAACCAAAAACAAACCGTAAAAAAAAGAACATTCTGGCAACCAAAAATTGTTAGCTGGGCCCCAGCAAAAACAGAACATTCCCCTAATGTTAGTATTTGGTTTATTTATTTATTTGAGAATCAAATAACGTTTTGGAACGTTATTTTTAGGTTTTCTTTTTGCAACCAAAAAATAACGTTCCCAGAACATTGCAGTGTGGTCATCTTTCAATAACCTAAAAATAACTTTTATTAACGTTTATTATAATGTTGATGATAAGCCTCCATACAGCATTACTGATGCTGGAACATTAACATCGTTGGGGAACATTAGTATAACATTAAGGGAATGTTAGAATAACGTTAGGAGAACGTTAGAATTACATTACAGGAATGTTGGAATAACATTAGGGTAATGTTAGAATAATGTTAGGGGAACATTAAAATAATGTTAGAATACATTAGGGGAACGTTAGAATATTGTTATAACAATGTTAGGAGAACGTTAGCATTATGTTATAGGAACGTTAGAGTAACATTAGGGGAATGTTAGAATAACGTTAGGGGAACATTAAAATAACAATAGGGAAACGTTAGAATAACGTTATAATGTTAGTGGAATGTTAGAATAACGTTAGGAGAATGTTAGCATTACGTTATAGGAATGTTAAAATAACGTTAGGGGAACTTTAAAATAACGTTAGAATAACGTTCTACAAACCAAAAACTAACGTTCTATTGCCATTTAGAAAACTTTCCTGGCTAACCAAAAACAAACCGTAAAAAAGAACTTCCTGGGAACCAAAAACTGTTAGCTGGGCCCCAGCCAAAACAGAACGTTCCTCTAATGTTAGTATTTGGTTCGCGTTTGGTTATTTATTTATTTGAGAATTAAATAATAACGTTCTGGGAACGTTCTTTTTATGTTTTCTTTTTGCAACCAAAAAATAACATTCCCAAAAATAATGTTTATAATAGGGATGCACCGATGCCATTTTTTAAGGACCGAGTATGAGTACCGATACTTTTTTCTGGTACCTACCGATACCGATACCAATGCCTATACATTTATTAATTTCTTTCTCTCTCTCTTTTTTTTTTTTTGGTGATGTTGCAGTTTTCCATGCATGACATCAAATGGTTGCACTCTGTCAGCTACTTACATTACTATATGGCTATTTTTACCGCAATACAACCGTTCAAAACGCCCTGAACAGATGGCCAGTCCATCACCAGGCTCACACACAGACACTTGAATATTGCTAACTTCCCTCTGCTGCATGTCTTTGAACTGTGGTGGAAAGTGGAGTACCTGAAGGAAACCCATACTGACACACAGAGAACCTGCTAACTCCTGGCTTAGCCAGAACTTGAACCGGGGACCTTCTGGTTGTGAGGTGACAGTGCTACCCATTGAGCCACTGTACACAGTTTGTATTTATGTTTATATGAATTCATAAAAATAGATAAAATGTAAGTAATTAATTTCTTACAGCCACATGTATGGATTTCAAAGTAACAGAATTTTAAGTACCAAGAACTGTGTTGACACGTTACAAGGGTTTACATTTTTAAGTAAATGTAAGTAAGTGCATTAAATATTTGAATACAAAAATAACAGATATGACTTTACTTTAAGATTCACATTTTACTGTAGTAGTACACTAACTGTGTTAGAGTCTCTGGGAAGTACACAGTCCAAAACATGGAATCATAAAGAGCAAAACTTACATTTTTTTAAACCAAAAACACAACCCCACCAAGTTAAACAAGGGAAAAAAGAACACAAACTCAAACACAACTAGACAGCACACAAGTTAAATCTAACAAGACATGTGGAAAACACCATAGAAAAAGAAAACACAACAAAATTGTGTTCTGCATATAAGTGTTTGGATTTCAAACACTGTCATTTTACAGTGATACTTCAGGCTGAAGAGAGACCTTATAGTGTATTATTTAAACATATATATATTTTATGTTTTGAATGTTTAAAAAATATTTTAGGAATAATGTTTTCATAACTTAATGGGAATGCTATCAAAACATTCTAAAAACATATTTTTAGCTGAGATGAAGTCAGTGTATTATTCCTGCTTGCCTGTATATTTTATATACAACTTGCATTCATTATTTGTTCCTTATGCATGTGTCTTGTGACTTCATGTTCTCCTCAGTTCTATTTAATGATCAAACAAGTAGTAACATTTAAAAAATTTTTAGATGAACTTCCAACTAACATTTCAAAAACACTTAGCAAATATTAATAACAAGACGCTATGACAATGTTGTTCTTTAAGTAAAAATAACATTGTATGGACGATGATCTCACAATGTTTTCTCTATATTACGAGAACATTCATTAAGTACAGATTACATTGTAAGGATGTTTCATGAACGTTGTACTCAGAACGTATTATGATAACATTATGATAAACATTCAGCAAATAATAATAACATCATAAAGACGTTACAAGAACTGTTATGAGAACGTTTTCACTCAACATTATAAGAACATCAGTCAAGTACAATTAACATCATAAAGACATTACAAGAACGTTGTTATGAGAACATTTTCACTCAACATTATGAGAACATCAGTCAAGTACAAATAACATAGACGTTACAAGAACGTTGTTATGAGAACATTTTCGCTCAACTTTATAAGAACAGTCAAGTACAATTAACATCATAAAGACGTTACAAGAACGTTGTTATGAGAACGTTTTCACTCAACATTATGAGAACATCAGTCAAGTACAAATAACATCATAAAGACGTTACAAGAACGTTGCTATGAGAACGTTTTCGCTCAACATTATAAGAACAGTCAAGTACAATTAACATCATAAAGACGTTACAAGAATGTTGTTATGAGAACGTTTTCACTCAACATTATGAGAACATCAGTCAAGTACAAATAACATCATAAAGACGTTACAAGAACGTTGTTATGAGAACGTTTTCGCTCAACATTATAAGAACAGTCAAGTACAATTAACATCATAAAGACGTTACAAGAATGTTGTTATGAGAACGTTTTCACTCAACATTATGAGAACATCAGTCAAGTACAAATAACATCATAAAGACGTTACAAGAACGTTGTTATGAGAACGTTTTCACTCAACTTTATAAGAACATCAGTCAAGTACAATTAACATCATAAAGACGTTACAAGAACGTTGTTATGAGAACGTTTTCACTCAACATTATGAGAACATCAGTCAAGTACAAATAACATCATAAAGACGTTACAAGAACGTTATGAGAACGTTTTCACTCAACATAAGAACATCAGTCAAGTACAATCAGCATCATACAGATGTTACAAGAACGTTGTTATGAGAACGTTTTCACTTAACATTATGAGAACTTCAGTCAAGTACAAATAACATCATAAAGACGTTACAAGAACGTTGTTATGAGAACGTTTTCACTCAACATTATGAGAACTTCAGTCAAGTACAATCAACATCATACAGATGTTACAAGAACGTTGTTATGAGAATGTTTTCACTCAACATTATGAGAACTTCAGTCAAGTACAAATAACATTATAAGAACATTAAAACAATGTTGTTCTAAGAATGTTTCCTCTCAATGTTACAAGAATGTATTTTAACTATGAAAACATTATAAGACTGTTCCTGAAACATTATTTTAGGAATGTTTTTTTCTAACATTTACATAGCTGGGTTGGGACCTCTGAGCTCTGTAAAAAATACTTGTTTGTGTTACAGTGTAACATTCGACAGGTGATATGTGTGTTTGTTAACATTAACTTACCTGGACAAGTTGAAGATCTAAAACCTTGTTGATTCTGTCCTCAATCAAAGAGTATGAGCTGTATTTTGCACAATAGCCAGGAGAATCTGACCTATGAATGTCAACAATCAGATGTTTAAGCACAAAAACTAATACATTCAACCATATTATATCGTACAGTTTTGACTAGTTTTCTATTTTAATGATATAAGCTGAAGTGTGCTACCTGCAGTCACCAGACAGGATCAGTCCGCCCCTCATCTCATGCAGATCTTTAATGACCCCTGCCTGCTCATTCTGCCACGCCCGCACGATGGTAGGAATCGTGTACAAGCGCTGATGGCGGAAGAAGGTGCTGACACTGATGCTCTGATGCCTAAACAGCTTCAACATCCTGATGGTCTGGGTAGCCATGCAACCTGAAAAGTGGATGGCCCCACTCAGTAAGAGGTTGCAGGCCAGCATATTTCGATGCAATATTGGCTGGTTCTGCCAAAAACGCTGATACCCACATGCTGCACAGACCTAAGAGATGACTAATCTATACCATAAAAACAACAAAGTATATAAATAAAACAAAAAATACAAGTTATGGTACAACTTCATTTTTCTACCAGAGATCACAAATAGCCTCTTACTTGCTTTATTTTTCACAAAAGTTCCCTCCTGCTTCTCAAAATTCCTTGCATTTCCCCATGACAGGCTGGGCATTTTGTAAATAGAGACATCAGCTGGCTTCGGCACACAATGAACTTAGAAACTGAACTTAGCACTGAAATAAAGAAAAACATTATTATGACTTGACACAATTTGGTCATACACAATCTATTATTAAAAGAATAAGTCTTACTTGAATTCAGGGTAAGATTCCTGCACTGGTTCCTCATCCGATGAGTCACTTCTAATTTCCTCTGGGATCCATGACACATCACCAGGTTCATCCATGAAAACAGAGGATGATTCATCATCGCTGTGCACAGGACTGGGCAGTGGAGTTGATGTTTGTTTCGTGCACCTTTCGGTCTGAGTCTTGGGCTGTGCCTGGACAGCTAGAATAAAAATAGGTCCACCTTTATGTAATTGTGCAACAGCATATGTCCCTGCGGTACCCCGTCCAACCTACTGCAATCCCAAACAACAACTTTGTCACAAAATCTAAATGTGTTAATTAAATTGTGTTAAAAATGGAAGTCAAAGATAGTGTTAGAGTTGTACCTGCATGCATCATACAGAAAGATTTCACAAATTATTTGCCCCACTACATTATGTAAACAGATGGTGGCATGTACAATTAATTCTAGGTATGAGTTAAATCTACCTGATGAACGATGCGAAGGTCTGAGGTTACACTGTGAGCCAAAGTGAAGCACGGATGATTGAGGAGCTAGTGGAGATAAAGCCTCTTTCTCTGGGTCAGCAAACACTGCAGCACTGGCTGTAGATGCATCTTCCCTTTCATTGCTTGCAGTGTCTCCCAAATCTTTATAAACACACCACATGACAGTAAATGACAAATTTGCTATGCAAATAAAGTCACTAAGCTGTAAATAGACTTGGTTATAATATTAGCAAAAGTACTACTTAACATGTGCTTCAATATTGAATGTATGTTTGAATAAATCCGTTTTATGTCAGCCACCATTTAAATGTTTAATGAAGGAAATGTTAAATGTTTATGTTTTCAAAAAATGTTTTTATATTTAGCTTACGAATCGATTAATTTTAACCTTTTAATAATATAATGATGTACCAACTATTGCTCCTCTTTACAGCATTAGTTGAGATATTTTTTTTTGTTTGAGGAAATTTGCCATGTACTTATCCTTATAGGCCCCAAATTAATCAATATTGAAACGAAGGTAATCAAATCAAAATCAAATTGCAAGCTCCTGAATCGAAATCGAATCCAATTGTGAAATTTACAGCCCTAGTGTCAATATATATATATATATATATATATTTATTTATTTTTTTTACTTGAATCAAATGTTGTTTTTTTCCATTTATTTTCTTGTCAGAGTGCACCAAAACGTTTCGTTTAAATGTTAAAATCACAAAAATGTTCTGATTGGGGGAGGATGCTCCCAGACCCCCCAGAACAATTTTATGTGAACATTTTTTTTGGGCTTTAACCCCTGTGGGTATGACATTTCGGCCATTTTAGGGCCTTGTGCAAACTGCTGACCATGGACTAGTTAGTACATGACCTTGATTAACTTATGTTTTTATATTCTTTCTCTACATATTTATAAATATAACATGCGAGGCAAGTTCACCAGAACATGTTGATAACACAGTTGACGGTCAATTAATCTACTCTATGTGCAGACAATAATATAGATAAAATATTGAAGAGGAGAAGTTATGACTTCCCACACTGTCTTCAAATTTCCTTCCAAAAAAGGAAATTACATCACGTGATACTGGACATGTGACTTTGGAGCAAACGATTGCTGATTTTTAGGGGTTTTTAGGGAGTAACAGTTGACACTTTCTCAGACATACACAAAATGGATGATTTAATGTAGATGCATGAGCAAAATATTTTTTAAAACACATTATTTTGGCCAAATATGTATAAGAAATATATACAGAAACATGTATTTTAGAGCTAATCTGAAGAGCAAAACCTCACATTTACCAAATCGGACAGCAAATTCCAGTATAGAATATGCTATTTTTGCAAGATAAAAGATGGGTATCTGTTGGATTTTTGCATTAAATGAATTAGAAATGTCTCCTGATATAAAAGTGATTATTGCTTGAAGTGAAATGTTAATGAAAAATTTGTAAAATTGATAATAGAGTCCATGGACATGACATGTACCCGCAATTATAGAATGACTCTGGAATGAATTAAAAACGCTCGCTCTGCTCCGCGCCAATGGACACGCACATGTGACGTGCGTCTGGAGAAAGAAGGCTTGTTGGAGATGTGCCTCGCCTCATCTGAAATGTAATCTATACCGGATTATATAAACACCGGGTGACACTGGAAGTGTTAATTTACCACTGGATGTTTTGCTGTGTAGGCCTACTGATCATTTATCATTAATGTTATTTATTGATAGATAGATAGATAGATTATAGATTACACTTTGTA
This sequence comes from Elopichthys bambusa, assembly GCA_037101425.1. Classification (NCBI taxonomy): domain Eukaryota; kingdom Metazoa; phylum Chordata; class Actinopteri; order Cypriniformes; family Xenocyprididae; genus Elopichthys; species Elopichthys bambusa. Next base: position 10,512,609 of record CM074433.1, on the reverse strand, counting down.
TATTACACTGATTTTAACGCAAACTACTGTTTTGCAGAACGTGCCATGCCTACTGTGTTCGCGCCTTTTACACGGTTTTGACCAGCTGATGTCACTAGCGTGCCACTCCCTAGCGTGCATGCTTTGAAGTAGGCTAATATGAGAGAGTTTCTTATTATTATGAGAATCTAAGTCATTGTTTTGAGAAAAGGTCATAATTACGATAAAGTTTCTCATTATTATGATTTACAGAATCATATTTTTTACTCAAGTGTGGCAGTTACCCAAACTGCACACAAGAAAGTCCCTCAAAACTCCGCCCACACGCCACTTGATTGACACGCCTCATTTGTATTTGATCTATCATTTGCGATGTCCGTTTGAGCATTTGATTTGCCGTTTGCAATGTCGGTTTGAACATTTGATTTATAATTTAAACATTTGATTTATGATTTGAGCATTGAATTATAGATTTAGTTATGACAGGTTTATACTGGGTTAATAATGAAAATTAAAAATCAAATACAAATTAGTTTTAATTAGATTTTTGATACAGTTCATGCTTCCCCGAATGAGGAAATGAAAATGCATTTGACATTTATCATTTGAGCAGCTGTTTTGAAACTTTTATTTATTATTTGATCTTTTTAAGCATTTGAATTTGAATTTTCATTTTGTTAGGAAAAAACTTCCATAGTTTTTTCGCATGCAGGTAGAATCCACTCATTCACACGATCGGGAATTTCACGTGAGGGCGAAAGAATTCTCAAACTTCGCAAAAGAAGTCGCGCGAAATTTCACGAAAACTAGAAAAAAAAAAAAAGCTGTTTAAAATTTGAAATATCGGCTAATATTATTTTTATAATTTAAAACTTTTTTGTGAAAAGTATGCTACCTTTTTATAATTTATTTGATTTTGTTGTTGTTGCCGAGTTTTATCATTTTCTGTCTAATGTAGTGATATTAAAAGTGTCACTGTATGATAAACTGATTTTAATCGTTTAGCCTAAATTCAGCGATGAATTAGACCGACAGCGTTGTTAACGCCGGTTCAATGTCGCCGATGCCCCACCCTATGTACACAGCGCACTTTCAAATAAACCCGATAATAAATATCCTTATAACCGCTGTCATTCGCTATTATACGCGTTAATACGCGCGTAAAGCAGGCGTTTTGGGCGCGTTAACAGTCGAGTAAGTGAACACGCGTCGTCAGGTGCTGCAGCGTCCATAAACGCCCACCTAGAACAGCACCAGACGAGAGCTGCGCTTACATCCGAGGTGAGCATCTCCATCATATGCCATTAATTGACGGGTGCTTGTCATTTATGGATGTTTGTCGGTGAATGTCGTCAAGATGCCGTTATTGTCTCAATGAAAATTGTGAATGAGCTCGTGTGTTTACAGTACGTGGTCAAAATAGCGTCCTCTGATTATGCAATGATATGTGTGCTTGTGAATGGTTAAAGCTGAAAAATATCACTTGTATTTGGACCTGTTATGTTGACTCTGTGATGCTTTAACTATGTTCTTGCCAAACAAGCCACTGTAAAACGAGAAGAAGGCGCACAATTATGCACTGGCATATGCATCATTCAAGACTTGTTTTGATGATACATAGACCACACATACAGCTGGTGTTCCTGTTTTTTAACACACACACACACACACACACATATATATATATATATATATATATATATATATATATATATGTATATGTATATGTGTGTGTGTGTGTGTGTGTATATATATATACCCTTTTGTGCTTATTAAAATTTATTGTATTTATTCAATGTTATTACATTAATTAGCCTACAATTTTAATATATTTATTTTATTTGTAGTATGCTACTGCATCTCAGTAACAGGGCTGATAGCAGTCTATTTTTGTCTAACATTAATCCTGTATTTATACTCTTGTCTGTGTTCACAGATGGCAAAAGCAGACCAGCGCTTTGGGCAGAGAGATGGATCTGATCAGAACTTTGACTACATGTTCAAACTCCTGATCATTGGCAACAGCAGTGTAGGAAAAACCAGCTTTTTATTCAGATATGCAGATGACTCCTTTAGTAACTCTTTTGTCAGCACAGTCGGCATCGACTTTAAGGTGAAGACAGTTTACAGGAACGACAAGAGAGTGAAGCTCCAGATATGGGTGAGTGCTGGAGCAGGTTTATTGGTGTAATTGAATCCCTAATAATGCATGAATCATGCAATATGTGAATGAAAATGATGATATTTTTAGACCCCGATTGTTTGTTGTTCTAATGTGATTGGCTGACATCATTAAACTCAAACTGCATCCAGCTGTATTATGTGAATTGCACATCCTCTTCCTTCCACATTCACCTTCCACCAGCCTGTGATTGAGAGCCATCTTTTTCTGGAGGAAAAGAAAGCAAGTGCCTTCTCCCCATATGCATCATCGATGCTGGTTGTCATGGAAGCAGCACTCCATACTGCTCCCTGGCAAAGAGAGATCCTCATAGCCAATTAAAGTGGCCCCTGAGGGTAAGGGGGGCGGGCAGAGTGTTTGAAAGCACACAAGTGCCGGAGTGACAAGTATGACACAGCCACAATTTGCGATAATTCATAATATGGGCGTATTGATCGCAAGGTGTTTAAAAATAGGCTCTCATTCAAAACAGCTGCAGGGAAACTGCAGCCAAGTGAAACAAAACAAAATGGGCTTTAAATAATCACGGGCCCAAAATAGAGAAATTACAACGTTTCACTAAACCTTTCATTTAGTTTGTCCTCCACATGTTTAGTATCTATTGCATTCATGGAGCACTGAAGGTCATGATATGTCACACTGTTATAAATAAAGTCCCACCAAGGTTTATATTGCATCTCAGAATTGGAAAAGTAAAAAATAATAAAAACAATAATTTAAGATTAAGATTGTTTATATATAAATATATAAGATTATTTATATATAAATATATAAGATTATTTATATATACAGTATATATTTGTATGTATACATTTTTTTTAGTTATTTTTACATTTTCAAAATAATAAATGGATAAAAAATAAAATATAAAAAACAAAAGTTAGTACTTTTGTATAGTTTAATATAGGTTAAATACAATTTAAAAATGAATAATAATAATAAATTGAGATTTATAATTTATAATGAGATAATTGTATTCATTTGTACATGTTTCTGAATAAATAAAAAATAATGAAAATAATTGGAAGGAATAAAAAATAAATTAGTTTATTTATTATATTTATAAAATTATAGGTTCATAGCCCTTTTCTTTATTTTTATGTAAAAATAAAAATACCCTAGCCAAAAAAAAAGAAGCAAAAATTGAGAGATGACAGGAAATAATGGGGAAAAGAGGGAATGTGTTCAGGCTTCAAACCTGCATGAGCATCACAGCTCAATTTGTAGTTTGTTGTGTGCTAGTCTCAGCCTCAGACGTCATTGCACCTTTTGAGGTCCAGAAAGGTAGTAAAGACATCATTAAAATGGTCAACGTGACTACAGTGGTTCAACCTTAATGTTATGAAGCTTAAAGAATACTATTTGTCAAAAAATAAATAAATAACAACTTTATTCAACAATTTGAACTGTTGTCATATGCAGTTGGCGTAGTGAATGCAGTGTAGGCTTCCATGTTTATGTCTGAACTCCGGCTCAGTATTGTCCGGCTCCTGCATCAGCATCACATAAAGTATTCTCATCGTTTCATAACATTAAGGTTGAACCACTGTAATCACGTTGACTATTTTAATGATGTCTTTAAAGGGTTAGTTCACCCAAAAATGAAAATTCTGTCATTTATTACTCACCCTCATGCCGTTCCACGCCTGTAAGACCTTCGTTAATCTTCAGAACACAAATTAAGATATTTTTGTTGAAATCCGATGGCTCAGTGAGGCCTGCATAGCCAGCAATGACATTTCCTCTCTCAATATCCATTAATGTACTAAAAACATATTTAAATCAGTTCATGTGAGTACAGTGGTTCAATATTAATATTATAAAGCGACGAGAATATTTTTGGTGTGCCAAAAACACAAAATAACAACTTAGTCATTAGTGATGGCCGATTTGCTCACTGCCGACACTACATTCAAACAGGGCTGTGTTTAGTATCGTAAGAAACCATTGATGCTTTTGGAAAACGCAGCCCAGAACAATGCTAATCAGAAGACAGAAAAACATAATATCATTATTATTAGTTATTTCACAATAAACAAAATGAAATAGTAGCCTACATACTTTGTGCAATTACATTTATGTAAATTGAATGTTAAACGTTTATATTGATGTTCTATTCTGTAACTAATGTTGATACACTGTCGGAATACAAAGGTTTCATTTTATAGGTGCAACAGCCTGGCAGTCCCAAAAATATAATCGAATAAGTTGCAATTAAGGCATATTCAATGTTAAAATACATTTTAAATATAATGTTAAGTGGATATCATTACCCATTTTACTCTTAGTAATTCAATAATTTAAGAAATGTAAAAATCTATGAGTTCAGATTAGAGGTATTGTATCGGTATCAGTGATATTGGCCTTGAAAGTATTGGTATCATATCGAAAACAAAATAAGTGGTATCGCCCATCCCCACTTCGGAGCATTATGAATCAGCGTGTTGAATCAGCAGTTCAGAGCGCCAAAGTCATGTGATTTCAGCAGTTTGGCGGTTTGACACGCGATCCAAATCATGATTCGATAAGCTGATTCATAGCGCTCCGAAGCTTCCTGAAGCAGTGTTTTGAAATCGGCCCTCACTATATAAGTCATTATTTTGTTTTTTTGGCGCACCAAAAATATTCTCGTCGCTTTATAATATCAATATTGAACTACCGTACTCACGTGAACTGATTTAAATATGTTTTTAGTACATTAATGGATCTTGAGAGAGGAAATGTGATTGCTGGCCATCGGATTTCAACAAAAATATCTTAATTTGTGTTCCGAAGATTAACAAAGGTCTTACGGGTGTGGAACAGCACGAGGGTGAGTAATTACATTATTACAAAATTACATTATTTTCATTTTTGGGTGAACTAACCCTTTAATACCTTTCTGGACTTCAAAAGGCAATGACGTTGCTGCCTACAGTATGTGTGGTTCAGATACCCTTAGATTTCATCAAAAATATCTTAATTTGTGTTCCGAAGATAAACAAAGGTCTTGGGATGACATGAGGGTGAGTAATTAATGACAGAAATTTCATTTTTGGGTGAACTAACCCTTTAACTTACCGGCACACATACCCTGAACTCTCGGTTGATTAACCCAAACCTTGCTTACTCGAGGTATGCAGGTTCCACAACCGCTGTGTGAAGTAAGTTCAGTCAACCCTGAGTATGAAATTTAATTGTGACCACACAAAGACGTTCTCAACCGAGCGCCGAATTCATGAGTCACAATGGAAACAGACGCTAAGAAGAAGTGCGCCATACTACTTCTTTCTTCTTCTTTTGTTTAATGATGTTTTACATTCTTAGTGCATATCACCAGCTAGTGTGTGGTTTTGTAATCTTTTTTAAACTTATCTTTTAATCTTTCTTTAATCAGTTTTTTATTACTTTGAACAAGAATTAACTCCGGAGCAGGTTATGTTCAGAGAGTAAGTTGCTATGGCTACTTACATACCCTGAAAGTTACCTCCATTTTTGGAACTGAAAGTTGAGGTTATTCGCTTACTGTGAATAAACTTACCCGGTTATGTCTCACAACCTGCTTTCTGGAATAACCTCCAGGGCTCAGAGAAAATCTGTTTTTTTATGCACATTTAACATATTGAGATGCGACACAAGTTAAGGGTGTTGTGGGTGGATGCCAGGCCGTTGCTATGTGTTGCTACGTGATATTCTGGTCTCTAAAGGGCCTTTCACACAAAGTACCCTAAGGATAACTATGATAATAGCTATAATGATGAAGTTTGTTCTAATTCTATGAGAATTTGAGACCTTCTACAAGAAGTACACACCACAACTATAATGATGATACTGAGTAGCAATAATACTGAAATCTCCTTCAGAATGATTTTTTTACCAGCTGATGAACAACATCATAAAAACATGGACAACCAATCAGAATCCACCTGTCTTTAAAGAGCTTGAGCATTTAAAGTGGCAGACGACAGAAGTGTTATCGTCCATTGGTGTGAATGCTAATATTGTTATAGTTATCTTTACAGTTATCGTTCTTTGTGTGAATGGCCTTAAATCTATTTGTTTTTTTCCAAAGCATGTCATGATATTCCTAATAAATAAGTCTGTGATTTTCTGTGTTGTCTATAGGATACAGCTGGACAGGAGCGGTATAGAACTATTACTACAGCTTACTATAGAGGAGCCATGGGCTTCATACTTATGTACGACATCACAAATGAAGAGTCCTTCAATGCAGTGCAGGACTGGTGAGCAGTTTTATTCCGGAATCCATAGGTTTTTGTCCATAATGCACTGATAAAGTTGCCATAAATGATTATTTCCTTTCAGGGCAACACAGATTAAAACCTATTCATGGGATAACGCTCAGGTGATATTAGTGGGGAACAAATGTGACATGGATGAGGAGAGGGTGGTGCCTTTGGAGAAGGGGAAACACTTGGCTGACCAGTTAGGTAAGTTATCTGCCCAATTTTTAAAGAGCATCTATTATGCCCTTTGTCAAACCTTAATTTTGTTTTTGGGGTCTACCAATGCTATCTCACAACCAATTTGTACGTATTTTACGTACAATTGTACGTATTTCGTACAACCTCACAAATTCATACGATTTGTCTAAACCCCAGTGACGGGTAGGTTTAGGGGCAGGGTTAGGGGTAGGTCATTAGTACGAATTCATTCGAATTTGGCAACTCGTAAAATACATACGAATTGCCATGAGATCGGGTTGGGTCTCCTAGAATATGTTTTCATGCTGGAATGTTCTAAAAAACATTATTTTTCACATATTTTACATTGCTGCAGCACCTCTTTTCCCAGTCTGTCAGTGGGACAGTGTGCTCTGATTGGTCAACTGGACCAGTGTGTTGTGATTGGTCAACTGCTTTGAGTGTGTTTGAGGAAATGTCACGCCCCTTACCTTAACCTCGAGTTTCAACGCAGTCCTTGCCGCCTTAATTTTGTGTGTGCCTTGGGCGGGAATTATTTAAATGAGGAATATTGTGACATGTTTGTTCCCTGAAGAAAACTCAAACAATCGAGGTGTTTCAGGGAGTTCAGAAACAGTGCGCACTGATATAGAGAATAACTCCCGCTGGAGTGACTTGTGCTTTGTAACTTTTTCATGCTCAAACAGCAACATTACACACTAAAGAAAGTTGCAAATGTAAAAAAAGCGTAATAGGACCCCTTTAATCTGATTAATTGGGATTCAATCTGATTTTTTGTATTTTGATTCTTTCTCGCAGGATTTGAGTACTATGAAGCCAGCGCCAAGGAGAACATCAATGTCAGACAAGTATTTGAGCGCTTAGTCGACATAATCTGTGTGAAGATGTCTGAGAGAGTCGATACGGATCCATCCATAGTCACCGGTGCCAAAACCACCCGGCTAACCGATAAGCCGCCCCAGCTACCTCAGAATTGTTGCTGATTTCTGTCTGTACCTATATGCCAACCTATCAGCAGTGGATCCGATGTTGTTTGGTTTAACGTTCTGTTGTATGCCAATCAGAACCGACCTGGGGTGCGTTTCCTGTGCAACAACATCACTCACTGCTTAACCTTCATAGTATGAAGCATCGTTGGAGAAATTAACTAGTTAGTCACAACTTTTCCGAAATCATTGCAACATAGTCGCACTTTTGTTGTTTGAACCACGTTGAATCAACAATATAGGAAATGTAGTTAAAGACATTACACAGATTGCGGAGAAATAACTTCTGCTAAGTAATTGATTCATGATCACTTTTGATGTAAGATTCATTTTTTAAAATCACATTAACATGCAGTTTTCATTTAGTCAGGAACTTTCCCACAACGTAATTTATCTCCGAGATGCTAAACATGGCATCTGAGGACTACTTAAATTTTTGTTATCTTCATTTTACCTTTTTTTTTGTTTGATTTATCCAAGATTCCCTTACACATTTAAGACATACACACTCTTCTAAAACAGTGCTAAAATACATAGAATAAAATGTACATGCATTTAAATTTCACACTAACAATAAACTACTGTATGCTTCAAACCACAGGTCGAGAGCTGTAGTCATAACCTCACAAGGTTTCGATGCTCTTTGCATATGTTCATTGAAACTATGGTTTCATGAAACACCGAATCGTTGAAATATGTTGGTAACAAAGGAACTTGTGACTATAGTTAGCTAACGGTTGCTTTCGGGAAATGCACCCCTATTCGTTTGTAGCTGTCAAACACGTGAAGTAGTTCAGTAATAATAGTACACTTCTAACCTAATCAGTCCATAGGAAACTTAACGCAGGGACTAGATCAAAGCACAAAACTACTACTTGGCTCTCAGAACTTCAGTGTTCACTGCCAAAACTAGATTTAAAACACAATCTGTTGTGGCACAATCTGCTAATCTTATGAATTATACTGTATATTTAGTGTAGTACTTTAATGGAGGTAAAATGGTGGATAATCTGTTAAAAGGCACACAAATAAACTCAGACTTTTGCAAAATGGCCATTATGCAAAATTGAGTTTTCAGGGTGGTTTCAATGCTCTGATCTGATTGGATCAGAAGCAGATGCACATTGTATTTTGGACTCCATCTATTAACTGCTGGCACAGTACGTGTTTTGAGAATATAAGCACTTGTTTAAGCTATCTTCATGTTGAGAGAAAAAAAATGTGACGTTTAGTAAATTCATGATTAGATGCGCAAAATAAAAATCATGTCTTGCACAAAAATATGACATTAAATTCATGTTAAGCTTAGTATTGTCAGAAACCACATGTAACAGTTGTGTGTAATAATAGACTGAACACAATCAGCACATTAGTCAGGCGACATTCGGTTTGTTACGAAAGATATTATTCTTCTTTGCTCAAATCCTCAAGCAGAAAGTCAAGATTTATTGTGAAGTCGTGCCAGGATGTGTTTATATTTCAGAAACTTGTAGCAAATCCCTGTGGGTTCGTGTATGTATAATCTACCTTGGTTTTTTATCAAGTGATGTATGGGTGTTTTATGTAACTATAGTCTAAATTATTCCAAATGAGATATTTTTAATTCAGATGTTATAGGCTACTTTTTTTGTTTCCTGAGTAGATATTTATTTTTATGCTGCTGGAATATATAGTTGTACCTTTGCTGTCAGTGTATTTTGATTTGTAGACAATTTGCACTGGGGCGTACAGTGATTGTACAGTTGTGAATGTTACTTTTAGATGCAATTTGTAACAATAAAAGCACAAATCACATATAATAATGCTAATATGTATGTACGTGTCTGTCATTAATGCTGATGGCCAGTATAATGAGGATACTATAGCAAATAGACTATATATGATGGCAAACAAAAATTGCTGAAATGAAATGAAAATATATCGGAAACTATATTTACTCAAAATTCACAAAAGAAAAACTTTAATTATCCTTATTCTACACATACATGAAGTTCAGTGTTAAAAAATGAAACAACCTTAATTCATTGTCTTATATTAAACAACAAATATTTGTCTGTTTGTAGCAGTGTTATTTTAGTAGGCTATTATTTATATACTAATATAGTATTTATTAATATTGAATTGCATTGCATTTTTATAGTTTAATTTTAGTTTCTTTTAATAATTTTATGTGCTTTTGTCATTTTTATTAGTTTTTTTTTTATAGCTTTATTTTTTTATTTTCAGTTTCAATTTATTTAAATATATTTAATTCTAAAATTTAAGTTTTTCATCTCTTTTTTTTAATTGCCGCTTTATTTCTATTACCGAAAATTATTTTTGGGTTAAGTTTCAGTTTTAGTTAACAATAACAGCTCTGATCTGTAGGGTTAAATGAGAACCAGATCAAGCTGTTCATATATTCCATTTGTCACAGCGCCGGTTGGCTCGACCAATCACATTGGGTCTTGTTTTATATCCTACGGTATATCAGCCAATGAGATTTCAGTGTATTAGATGTGCTCATTGCTCAACATGAGCGTAACATACGTAATCCGTTCATCAACAGAAAGGAAGGTATGTTATTTAATTATTGGAAAAAAAAAATGTTTTTGTGTGTGTGTGTGTGTGTGTGTCTTATCGCAAGTCCTGGAATGGATTAGTAGCTGCTAAAGTTTTAATACAGAAGAGGACGTAAAGTGTATTCGTGACAGCTGTCAATCATGTTAAATCTAGTGTACGTCAGTGCTTGAACACTAATGTTTGGTTTGTTATACGCAGAGTGTTTGAGTCAAAATGCCCCAAACGAATAAGGCTAAAACTTCCAGTGGATCTGCCTGTGAAGTGTCCGCTCCAGGGACTGGAGAACCTCCGCCAGCTCGAACAGAACCACTAGTTTCCCAGCCTGGATCTGACGGAGTCGGAGATTCTGATCAAAGTGACCCGATAATAATCAAATCACCAAGCGACCCGAAAAAATACAGGTAACAAGGCATTTTATGCACTATAATAAAAATAGCATTATAATAACAACAACAATTTATATATATATATATATATATATATATATATATATATATATATATATATATTTAATGGAATAATATAATATCAATAATAATTAAAAATAACAACTATCAAATGAATACTATCAGTCTTTATATTAATAATTATGATTATTTATTAAATATGTTGTTATTGTTCACATACATAGTATTAATAATAATAATAAATCATATTTAAGCCATATTTGAATAAATTTAAAAACATTTTATAATGTATATATTTATTTTGATATTAGTTTGTATTATTTCATTTATATTTAATTATGTTATCAAATATATATTTAAAAATAAAATTATACATTTAAAGTGATTATTGTTATTATTATTAATTTAATAATTCAATAATATTAATAATTTGATAATATGAGTATTATATTATTAATATTTATATTTAAAGAATATTAAATAAAATTAATTTTTGTAAATAATTTATTCATTTAATTTTATTTATATGAAATTATATTATTAAGTGTACATTTAAAAATAAAATGATAAAACTGTTGAAAATTACCTTTTTATTATTAATAAAGCATTATTAACATAAATTAAATTATTATTTATTTTTTTAGTTTATATTTAATTATATTACCAAATGTATTCTTGAAAATAAAATGATAAATATTAAAATATTATTAAAATGTATTAAGTAAAATGTAAAAGTAAATTATTATTTTGTTATAATTAGTTCTTATTTCATTTATGTTTTATATTATCAAATGTATTTTTGGAAATAAAATGTATTTACATTTTTTTATTCATTAAAAAAAAACTTTTATTTTATTATTTTAATAATAAATAAATGCTTTCTAATTCACACATATTTATTTTTGAATGCTTTTTCTTTTCTGACAAGAAGTAATTAAACCTTTTCCAGGTACATTGAGTTGAGAAATGGACTCAAAGTACTGCTCATATCAGACCTCACCCAGTCAGAGAGTAGCAAAGAGCCAGCTGATGAAGAACAGGAAGATCCCAGTGAGGAAGAGAATGGTGACACTGAGGGTGCTGATGAAGACGGGAATGACATGAATAAATGCAGTGAAGGGAGGAAGAAGAATTGCCGTTCAGAGAAGCAGGTGACTGTCAGTTCTTTGCAGTTACTTTATTTTTCAACATATAATACAAAATATCTTATATCTTCTCTCAGTCCGCAGCTGCGCTCTGTATCAGCGTGGGAAGCTTCAGTGACCCTGCGGATCTACCTGGTCTCGCCCATTTCCTCGAACACAGTGCGGTGATTGACAGCAAGGGTTCATTTATTTAATTTTTACCTTTTTATTTTCTTTTTATTCACATTATTTATTTTCCAGTGGTCTTCATGGGCAGTGAGAAGTACCCGGATGAAAATGGCTTTGATGCTTTCCTGAAAAAACACGGAGGAAGTGACAACGCCTCCACGGACTGCGAGCGGACCATCTTCCAATTTGATGTTCAGAAGAAATACTTCAAGGAAGCACTGGATCGGTGAGCTAAATATTCAATTATCAATCACATTTTTATTTACTTTAGGCTGAACTGCCACTTTAAAAATCTGCACTTGCATTATTTGTCCACAGGTGGGCACAGTTTTTCATCTGCCCCCTGATGATTCCTGATGCAGTTGACAGGGAGGTGGAGGCCGTAGACAGCGGTCAGTAAAAGCACGTCACAAAAACTGCGCTGTCAAAGCTAGTTAAAGTTAATGAATGTAATGTAGCTAAATTCTCTTTAACCTGTCAACAGAGTACCAGATGGCCCAACCTTTAGACTCTACCCGCAAAGAGATGCTGTTTGGAAGTCTAGCAAAAGCCAGTCATCCGATGAGCAAGTTCTTCTGGGGTCAGTCACATGTTCATAATGTTCTGAGATTATGCCAAACAAGAGAATGATGGTCATAACATTTGTTCATTCCTTGATATTTCACCAGGAAATGCTCAAACACTGAAAAACGAACCCAGAGAGAAGAATATCAACACTTATGAGCGTCTGAGAGAGTTCTGGAGGAGATATTACTCTGCCCATTACATGACGCTCGCTGTGCAGTCCAGAGGTAATGGGAATAAATCTTTTGTCTTAATATAATCTTACTGTATTAATATACAGTACCAACCTCATATTCAAATCACGAGTCTAATTTTGTTCACTTTATCCTCATAGAGACACTTGATACCCTGGAAGAATGGGTGCGAGAGATCTTTATTAAGATCCCAAACAAGTATGTACGCTAAACAGTGAAATTTCTTGGCATTTATGTCACCCAGGATTTATTTTAATGTCATTATTTTCATCTTTTTTCCCACAGCGGCCAGCCACGGGTGGATTTTTCAGACCTTCAGGATCCATTTGATACCCCAGATTTCAACAAGCTTTACCGAGGTAGTGTTGGATTTCAGTTGGATTGTATAGATTATGTCAGTTAGGTTATCTTTAATCTTTAATAGAGTTTAATGTAATATTTTAAGTTTTAATATAATATGTAATTTAACGTAATATTTATTTGGAAAACAAAATGATTTTATTAATATTATCAATCTATATTAATAATTAATATGACAATAATAATGATTTATAAATATATTATTGTTATTATAAAATATTTAATAAATCTGATAAAGTAAAAGTTTATTTTGTTGTTATTATTATTATTATTATTATTTTTTTAATTAAAATAAATTACCGGTATTATTGTTGTTATTTTTATGTTTATTTTATTATTATCGTTATTACTATAAGTTGTAGTAGTAGTAGTAGTAGTAGTAAAAGCATATTGATATACATTTTTAAAGATAAATAATTTTTCGTTATTATTTTATATATATTTATTGATTTTTATCAAAGGTATATTTAAAAATAAAATTGCAACATTTATAAATTGTTTTTTTTTGTTATTTTAATAACATTAAGAAGTGAAATATAATAAAAGCATATTTGAATGCATTTAGTACATCATTTTAATATAAATTATGTTCATTTTATTACATTTTTATTTTTTTTACAAATATTTACAAGTAAATTAAATATAAGATTTATTATTACATATTAAATTATATATAATTTATTGTCAGAATTATTAAAATATTGTATTATTATTATTATTATTATATTATTACATGATCGTTTTAGAAATATAATTACTAAAACTAAATTAAATATTAAGAACCTTTTATACAATTACATATAAATATAAAAATATATTTATATAAATTGTATTTAAATAATAAAATTAAACAGAATTTATTTTAATCACTTAGGTTTAATTTTATGCTATTGAATTATTAAACGACATACTAAATATCATTGTTTATGCTTCAGTGCCTCTGAAATCTAAGTCTACTCTTGTGTTGGTGAATAGAAATGAGCATTTGGAAGCTTTCATAACTATATGTGGCATTTACAGTGGTGCCAGTGAGAAAGATTCATGCGCTCACCATCACCTGGGCTCTTCCACCCCAGGGCAAACATTACAGGTCAGTAACACATCCTGACAGCTGTCAAACTCTATCCACCATGTAAAAGTGTCTTACCCTGCTGAGGCCAAGACAGTGACGTATACTCTGCTTAAGAGACTAGCGTGAGATTCTGGTGGCCACCAGGCAGGCTTCTTAACCAGGACAACATGACACAATAGAGCAAGTTTGCATTAGTCTTATGGCAATAAGAAGTGTTTGTGTTTGTACATGTTGGGATGTAGAGTGAAACCGCTGCATTATATTTCCTGGCTGATTGGTCATGAAGGAGCTGGAAGTGTACTGTCGTTACTCAGAAAGAAGTGAGTTTGACTCTCTGTTCATACTTTTATCATTAAATCAGTTTGAATCAAATGAGAATCAAATGAAATGCTCTGCATCTGAAGGTGCTGGGCTATGGGTCTGTTTGCAGGAAACAGTGAGACAGGTTTCGATCAGAACACCACCTACTCCATCTTCAGCATTTCAATCACCCTGAGCGACGAGGGCTTCCAGAACTTCTTCCAGGTCTGAAAATCTCTTCATGTTGGCTCAATTAAGTTGTTTTTATGTGGTGTGAATCCTTTTATTCCTCATTATATCTATATATCTCATTATATATATATATATATATATATATATATATATATATATATATATATGTGGTTGTAGGTCATTCATACAGTCTTCCAGTATATGAAGATGCTTCAGTCCATTGGACCTCAGCAGAGGTGGGCAGCAGATCATAGAAACCTTCTTTTTTTTTCTTGTTTCGATAATGTCCTTCAATCCTTTTAGTTTTATTAAATACAAAAACAAAAACCTCAATATTCTCTTGGTTATGTGATATCTCAGGATCTATGAGGAAATCCAAAAGATTGAAGCCAATGAGTTTCACTATCAGGAGCAGGTGACCTGTTTTGCCTTAATTCTCTTGAGTGAAATCATCTAAATTCATAGACAGAACAGTTGCAGGCCTTCAACTCTCATATTTATGTTTTTTTTTTTGTACCAGACAGAAACAATTGAGTTTGTGGCGAACATTTGTGAGAACATGCAACTTTTCCCCAAAGAGGATTTCTTGTGTGGAGACCAGCTTATGATTGAATACAACCCAGAGGCATGGCATTGTCTTTTGGACTAAACTTACAGTACTTAATATTTTATGACCACTGTTCTGATGTTTAATCTGATATATCTGTCGTTGAAGGTCATCGCAGCTCCTTTGACACTCTTGACCCCAATGACGGCCAACATATTACTGATGTCACCCAAACATGATGGTCTCTGTCCGCTGAAGGAGAAGTGGTTTGGGACGCAGTACAGTGTTGAAGGTAAACCTCAACAATAGATCTGGGAAAGGTTTGGCTTTATTTTTAGGGATGCACATATGTTAATATTCTGGCAGATACTGTTTGCTGAAATAAATCAAATATAATACACTGAAAAATAAACTTGCATGAAGATATTCTTACAGAATAAATATAATCTTAAATAATGGATGGATGGTGAATGGATGGTGGATGGTGAATGGATGGATGGATGGTGGATGGATAGTTGATGGAAAGTGAATAGATAGTGGATGAATGGATAGTGAATAGATAGTGTGATGGATGGATGGTTGTTGAATGGATGGATGATTGGTGGATGGATGGATGGATGGATGGATGAATGTACATTATAGTGGATGGATAATGGATGGATGGATGGTGGATAGATGTATGGTGGATGGATAGTAAATGGATGGATGGTTAAATGGATGGATGGATAATGGATGTTGGATGGATAGATAGATAACCGATAAGGTACTGATATATATCACACATTTTTGACTTAATAATCATGAAGCATTATACCTACACAGATATTCCACAAGATTACCGTGACCTCTGGGCTGGAGATTTCCCGCTGAACCCTGACCTTCACCTCCCAGCTGAGAACAAGTTTATAGGTCAGTTTCCATTCCATTCACTGGCTGTTCATTCCTTTCTTTACAGCAGTTTTCACTTTTGTATCCACCTCTGTTCTTACCCATCCACAGCCACGGATTTCACCCTCAAAACATCAGACTGCCCTGACTCGGATTTCCCAGTCAAAATAATCGACAATGAGAGAGGCTGCCTTTGGTTCAGAAAGGACAACAAGTTTAAGATACCCAAAGGTACCTTGATCATGTGAAACCCAATGAAAAATCCAATGAAACCCAATGTGAAATCCATAATTATGTCATTGTGTCCGTATTTTCTGATAGCTTATGCACGCTTCCAGCTGCTTACTCCCTTCATACAGGAGTCTCCTAAAAAGTGAGTTGTTCCTCAACAAATGTAATTCTTAATTCTCTCCCAATTCTACTGTAAAAAGGCAAAAAGTCTTTGGAGACCTGCCACATTTTACATGAACCCAATGAATTGTCTTTTTCCTCTGCCAGTCTGGTCCTCTTCGATCTTTTTGTGAATATTCTGGCTCATAATCTGGCGGAACCGGCATACGATGCTGATGTGGCTCAGCTGGAGTATAAGTTGATTCCTGGAGACCATGGCCTGTTCATCAGACTCAAAGGATTCAACCACAAACTGCCTGTGAGTTGAATAGTGTCTTTGATTCTGTTTGAATTCATTTGAACAAACTAATTCTGCCAGTTTCGTTAATTCTTTAGTTGCTTCTGAACCTGATCGTAGACCATCTGGCTGACTTCAGCACCACTCCAGAAGTGTTTAGTATGTTCACTGAGCAGCTGAAGAAAAGCTACTACATCATCCTTATTAAGCCAGATCGACTTGGAAAGTGGGTAACCGCAGATCTCAAACCACCAGCGATCTCTGTTTGCATCATTAGATGCAGATGAAGTCTGACTTTCTATGTTTCAGAGATGTTCGACTGCAGATCCTGGAGCACCATCGCTGGTCTGTGATGCAGAAGTATAAAGCCATCATGGCGGACCTCAGTGTGGCTGATCTCATGGACTTTGCAAATCACTTCAAGGCCGAGTTATACATAGAAGGACTCATACAAGGAAACTTAACAAGCGCTGTGAGTCTTATTGACTATTTATGTCATTTTGAGCAAGTATTAACTCTATAATCACTAATTTTTGTATAATTTCTGCACAAACAGGAATCCAAGGAATTTCTGCAGTATTTTATAGAGTAAGTTGCCTTCTTTTTATATTTGTTAAATGTAAAAAAAAAGAAGTAGAGTATAGTTTAACAGTTTTATGTTATATAATATTGAGGTAATGTGTTACATGTAATGCGCATTACGTAATTAGGTTACTTTTTAGACATAAAATAGCAATTAAATTTTAATTTATTCAGTTTAATTACAAAAAGTACTACTTACAAATAGTTAATTTTATATATTTTATAAAATTATTTTTTGTTAATAATGTTGAGGTTACATGTAATGTGTTACATGTAATGTGCGTTACATCATCAGGTTACTTTTTGGAAGTAAAATGTAACTAATAAGATCTAAATAAAACAAAAAATTACTGCGTTATTCACTTTAATTAGAAAAAGTTATACTTAGAAAAAGTTTATGTATTTTAAATGATAGATTTAAGAATCAGATTATGGGGGATGAGGTGCAAAAGGAAATGCAAAAAAAAAGAGAACCGCTGGGTAGAATTTATAGAATAATGTCTTTTTTAATTAAGTAACACTTTTTTTAATTTATTAAATTTATTTTCTGAAAAATAAAACATCCTGGGGTTAACAGCAAACTCCAGTATAAACCTCCTCCAGCTGCACCTCCTGTCCTGTTCAGAGTGGTGGAATTACCACAGACGCACCACTTATGTAAAGTCCAGTCCCTCAACAGAGCAGACGCTAATTCAGAAGTCACCGTATACTATCAGGTATAGGTCCATGTGACTATTTCAGATCTTTTGGAATTCTTTCATAGCTTTATGTAAGAAACATACCAAAATTTTGCGCTTAACATTGTTGTTTTTTCCAGACAGGACTGAAGAACTTGCGAGAACATACACTGATGGAGCTGCTTGTGGTGAGTTTGGCCGTCGCTTAAACTGAAAGTATATTTACTGTCCATCTTTCTTTCTTTTTTTTTAATACCTAAATGCACTTGGGGTTTTTTGTGTGTGTTTGCCAGATGCACATGGAAGAACCCTGCTTTGATTTCCTGAGGACAAAGGAAACTCTAGGGTCAGTTATAAAGCGACGTCCTTCAGACTGTCTTTCAATGTCTAAATGTTTCTGCTTCAACGGATCTTATTTGACTCTTCCTTCAGGTATCAGGTGTATCCCGTCTGCAGAAACACCTCCGGTGTCCTTGGCTTTTCAGTGACTGTTGAGACTCAGGCAACCAAGTTCAGGCAAGGTTTATGTGGAAAACTAGATGTTTATCTAGTCTAGTTTCTCTGTGAATATCAATAACATTTACTTTTTGCCATGTACTCTCATAGCACTGACTTTGTGGAAGGTAAAATTGAAGCTTTTCTAGTCAGCTTTGGGGAGAAGATGATTAACTTATCGGACGAGGCTTTTCAAACTCAAGTGAGCGCTCTGATCAAGCTGAAGGAGTGTGAAGACACGCACCTTGGGGATGAAGTGGACAGGAATTGGTTTGAAGTGGTCACGCAGCAGTATGTCTTTGAGAGGATCAATAAAGAAGTGAGAAATCAGACCATATATTCTTGTTCTTTAATGTTATTAATGCTAGTTTATTGATTAAATTCTTCTTTAAAGGTACAGGATATATTGGTACCATAGCGGTTGCTGTCCAATGTTACAGATTATCGCATACTGGATAATTGGTCATGCTAATTTTCTCTATTTTTTTTATTTTATTTTATTTATCTTTGCCATCACTTAAAGTTAATCCTTAAAAACACTTATAATTTAATAACGCTTATAAATGTAATCTAGCAAATCTCAAAATGTATATCGTTTTTCATACAGTACATTATAATGTGATGGCTAAATTCACATGCATTGAAAATGACTGATTTTAGTTTTCAATGTTTTATTTTATTTATTTGGTATAAAGTTATATAAAAATTTAAAAACTGAAAAAATAAATAAATTAAAGCTATATACAAATATAAAAAAAAATCTAAAAACTGAAATAAATTAATTAATTAAAGCTATATCGCAATATTAATTACATTTATTTGTGCCTCAACAACCAATTTTTGTTTATTTTATATATTTATGCCACATCACCATCATTTTTGTTTGCCATTTATTTTAAATATTTAATCCACATTTTTATTTTTTAGGTAGTCTTTATTTATTTATGCCTTCATTTTTTAGCAAATAAAATGACTCCTTTTAGTTTTTAGTGTTTTATTTATTTAAACAAAGTAATATAGAATTTTAAAACTGGCCATGTATTGGTTGTCAGATATAACATTTTTAATAGTAATATATATATATAGCCCACATTTTAATGTCGTGCATTTCTATTCCTATTCTTTATTGTGCATTATTTGAGATGATTTTTATTCTGTGAGAATATCACATTGTTACTCTACCCAACAGATTGAAGTCCTGAAAGAGGTCACCAAAGATGAACTGGTATTTTTTTTCACGGATCACAGACACGCAAACAGTAGAAAACTAAGTATACATGTATGTTATTTATTTGTTTCTATTGTAATCTATGTAATCTATATTTAGATTTTTAAAGGGTTATTGTGACTGTAGAAAATTGACTTTATAACCGAAACTACAACTATTTTTGGTGCATCAGACAGGAAACTGTTGATCATGTTAACATCTACCAAATGACTCTATGATCCGTGCAGGTGGTTGGATTCGGAGAGAAAGAGAAGGAAACACATGGAGATGATCAATCCTGTTCTGCCTCAGACACTCAAGATGCAGAAACAAAGACTTCTTCATATGGGAATGTGTCGAAGCTGACTTTCCTCCCTGCTTCACCTGTCCTCGCCAAAGCCACCATGATAACAGACATCCGCACATTCACGTCTTCCCTCAGTCTACACCCCTATCATAAAATCCTCCAGTAGACTGAAGTGCGCTCAGAATGACCTGCATTGAAGAGCCACAGCTACCTCTCTATGAAAACTGTGGAAAAACAGTCTGTCATAATCGATTACGTTAAATATAAGTGGGTATTGCATTTAATCAAGTGACACGTAAGAACTCGTTGTTGGAATAATCCAGTTTTTCCATGTATATTAGAGGACAAAAAAAATCTAAATATAATATATGCATATATTAGATGATCAGGGATAAATATATATGCATATCATTAAAATGTATAGACTGAATATAGCAGATTTTATTTAAAAGATGAGTGGTTGCTTGAAGACTTTAAGGTAATAATGTATTTTAACTGGAACTCTCCTTGTGAATAAAAATAGATGTGGACACAAAGCCTCATGTCATATTTGGATGGTATTTAGTATGTTTCAGCTGTCTAACAATTAAATATTCATTTTAATAATAAAAATTGTAATTAGAAACTAATAAGTTGAATGGCTTTGTAAAAAAAGTAAAACCAGGCTAACTGATGTTTTGCATATGATTTGTATATTGTTGTAGTATTAATATTTTTATTTATTTTTTATTTTCAGTTTTTATTTGAGTTTTTCTTAAAATTTTTTAGTAATTGTATCGTTTTTTATATATATTTAGAACTTTTTTTTATATAGCGTTTTATATTTCTATATAACTAAAACTATTTAATGGGGGGTATATTTATATAGCTTTCACTTATTTTTTGCAGTTTTTTATATTTCTATAGGTCTGCTAAGGTTTAATTGTTTTTTATTTAGTTTTAATTTGAATAGTTTTAGTACTTCAACCTCATTTTATTTTAGTTGCCAAAGCAACATTTCAATGTTTCCTTCCAGTTTTAGTTTTACATCTAATATATGTTTTGTTTTAGTTCAGCTTTTTTTCAATTACTGAAAATTTTAAATGTATTTTTAGTCAGCAGCGACAACAACAGTGGCCAGCAACCAGTTTAGGCTTTGTTTGGCTGCCATGACATCAATGACCCGCTAAATTATTCATAAAACAACTTATGAATATTTAAAAGGCTTAATTTTACTACAGGAAAAAAAACGTATGTTAGCGAGAGAATAAAAACTGTTTTATCAAAGTATTCTCTTTAGGTTAGTCTCTCGAGTGTGATTTTGTAACTGTGGAAAGTTACATAGAGACGCGACGCGTCCATGGCAACAAACTTTTATTAGCTGCTCTACTGGAGTAGGAGCTCGTGCACAGTGGCGAACGTTTATGCGTTGTGTAAAGCATTAGCATGGATAACGGCAGGAGGTTTAATGTTTGCGTCTTTTCTGCGGTTATTTGTCTGTAAATAGTGTCCAGCGAGTTTAGACAGCCTTAGTATGTCGGTGTCAGTCAAGTGCAGCCCGTTTCCTCCGGATGGAGCAAAACCCGAGAGTCGCAGGACGAAGAGATCGACTACTGCTGTCAATAACAGTGAGGAAACTCGATTATCTATGATCAATAATTACATCATACACTTTTTTCTTTTGTTAGACTTTATGTTTATTTTAATGCCACATCACCAACTTTTAATCTTAATATTTATTAATTTAATTCATTTATTTTTTCCATTTCAGCTTTATTCTTTGTTATTTTTAACCTTTTTCTTAATAGCCTATTTATTTATAAATGTATTCATGTAATATTACCAAATTACTTTTTTATTTTTCCTAATACTTATTTACATATGCCACAACACAAACCTTTTTTGTTTATTTATGTTATTTATCTGTCTAGTGTCCACAGAGCTTCCTCAGGTGAGGGAGAGGACACCTATAAAAGACGGAAGCAGTCTTCAAGTGCGTGACGATTTAATTCCAGACGAGCTCCTTGCAACTTTAACGTCCACCACATGTCCTCAAGACAGACTCGGACCCCTCAGATTAACCAAAACTCCTAAGGACTTCAAGGTTTGTGGCACTTGAGTACCTTTCAAATTGTTTCTAGTAACTGAATCAGCTCTTTTGACCTCGTTCGCCAGGTATGTTTAATGCACCGCCCGGATGCAGTGTGGCACCATCCCTCCAGACGCAAGAAATACCAATACTTTCTTAACCAGCCGACCTCTCTGACTGGAGCTGGAAGGTTGGAATGAACCATTACACATAACATATACGTTTATCCATAATACACTGAGACATTTTCTAGCTCACTGTGTTTGTTTGAATCTGAACAGAGACATATCCTTTCTCTGTGATGCTCTGGTGTCTCGGAGGGACCGAGTGTCTCTCCCACCAATGGCTAAACGAAGCTCTGCTCAGTTTCAAGGAGATCACAATGCAAGTGACAAGAGAATAACCTGAATTTGACGCACACAGTGTCTTTGTACATGTTGTAACTTCATGTTGTTGTTTTTGGGTTGAAGGATGTGAGTTCACTGGAAACTTTAATCCCAGAAGAATATCACATCATAAAAAACAAAGGCCTTAAGGGACTGCAGTGCTATGATGAGTAAGTGTGTCTGCTTTGATCAGTAAGAATATCTATCTTTTTGTACTACAGCTAAATGTTTGCTTTATGTATTTTAATTTTTTTTTTTAGCAAATTCACAGTTCTCCTAGAAGATGACAAGAAGAAGCTAAGAGTCTTTCCATCCATGTAAGTTGCTGTAACATATTTGTTTATTCATTTATTTGTTTTTTTATTTATTTAAAATTCATTCATTTTAAAATTATTATCAATATTTTAAATATTTATAATATTTTCTATACAACAACTAGGAAGACATCATATGCATGTCTAATTTTTCTTTATTTATTTGAAATTATTGATATCAATATTAATATTTACAATATTTTCTAAACAACTAGGAAACCAAGTGGTCGTCTTGAGGTGATGCAGTTATTGAAGGTGATGGACAAAATGTTGGAGAAGGCAGGTGTCAATCAAGAGCTTCAAGAGCTAACCGAACTCTCACAGGTTAGTTTTTAGGGGTTTTTAAAAGGGTCATGACATGAGGTCAAATTTGTCTTGATCTTTTGACACATAAGGTCTTTGTGCCATTAAAACCTCTTGCAAGTTTCATAGCTCAGCTCCTCATTATAAACAAAGCATTTATTTAATGAAGCTCCAAAAACAGCTCATTTTGAAATTGCGGGATCTGTGACTTAAATACATTTGCATATGACTGCCTCCAGAGCAAGACATCGACGAATAGTTATACATCATCGCACCATAAGCTCCGCTTATGCATATAAGCATTTAGTCGCTTAGCGGCTGACATTTGCCTACGCTGGATGTGAGTGTTGCGTCAAAAGCAAACAGAAGCCATTTATAATCACTGACTCTGTCTACGATGGATACAGTATACAGATGCGCATTCAGTTTCTGTCATACTCCACAAGCTTGAGTCTGTCGACAACAGGACAAATGGAAGAGTGAAAAAATGTTCGCTTTAGCATGTCCAGTTTAAACAGCTCATTTACATCTCTGTACAGACTTCAGAATGTTCGGAAACAAGTGGATGGGTAATTTTAATGGCGCCCTGGATTGCGTTGATGTTTGTTCTGAGCATTTTGTTTTGTAAACAAGGCAGAGTGTAATGGAAAGTTTGCAAAGAAACATTTGTTGAAAGATGAAGCAGCCAGTATTGGATCTGACAGCAGCTGCATCACAAACCATAAATGATTTCATAATGCCTTGTCTGTAAATGACGGCTTTATAGATAATGTTTATAAAAACACTTACTCACATGCAATAGCGATTGGGCGTTGATTCTGTTTGAATAGTGTTGTCAGAAGTACCGACCACAATACCAAGTCAGTACTGAAATTTTAAAAATGCTTTGAGTGCTGTTGAGTGGATTCGTAAACACCTCTGATTGGCCATTGTGTTCACATGCTCATCAGATATGTCTGTGATTGGCTACAATGATCAACACTTCAAAAACATGTTGTAAATAGTCATTAATGACGCTCTTCACCGAGCGCTTACACAGATACACACGCTCCCGCTTTCAAAATACTTCAGTGCGTTGATTATTGTAGCCAATCACAGACATATCCGATGAGCGCGTGAACACAATGGCCAATCAGAGGTGTTTACGAATCTGCTCAACAGCGCTCCAAGTGTCACATTTTTAAAATTTCAGTACCGTCTTGGTGTCACGTAACAGTGGCTGTTTACTGACAAGCCCTAAATAAGCTGCCCCTTAAAAATGAATCATTTCAGACAAAGGGTCAGAATTAAGGTTGAAAATAATCGTTTTTCCACATACATACTTGTTTTTTGTGCAATAAACTTTATTAACATTATAAGTGAACAACCTCAAGGAACATATAAAAAAAAAAAATTCCATATCAGGACCCCTTCAAGTGTAAAAAATGTAGATGAATGATTATTCACATTCTTGTAGGTTTGGTATATTAACAATAATGATTTACACAACTAAAATATAGTCACCAAAATGCCCCTACCGAACTCTTGCATGTGTTTTTAATGGTTTTAAAAGCAAACAATTTAATAGGATTTAACAAACAAACAAACAAAAAACCATCATTCAGATTCATGTAGGTTGGTAAATTAAGAATAATATTTTCACAATTATGACTAAATATAATGATTTACAATAATAGAAAAGTGTATCTTTATAGAATATGTATTGTGTTTCAGGTTGAAAATTTACTGGAGCTGGTTCGAATTGAGCAGAACATCTACAACATAGTATTCCATGAGCTAATCCGGCAGGTCAGCGTTGAATGTGCAGAGAGGGGTCAGCTCCTCGCCAAGCTCAGGTCTCCATCACTGTTTTACCTCTTCTTTTTTTTCCTCTGTGTTTTCAATAGTGAGTGACCTCACTTCCTCTTCCACTTGTCTAGGCAGAGGTATGTGTCTCTACTCAACCGTATCCCACGGCAGGTGAAGGGTCTGCACACAGAGACCTTAGCACAGAAGGCTCTAGACCGCCGGCTCACTGAAGAGATCATTCACTTCAAAAGCTCCATTGCAAAGCTTAATATGTAAGCTTAACACAACTTAAAAATTGACATTTGAGTGTGATTTTTTTTATTCGTTTCAACCTTGTGTATATTTAACTTGTAAAAGGGAACTGAGTTCTTTGAAACAACATGATGAGAATGTGTCCAAAGAGGCAGAGGAAGCCAAAGAGGAGCTTGCTAAAGCCCTGGAGGAGTCACAATGCAATGCAAAGTGCGTGAATTAATCATTAAACCTGTTTATATGTGTGAACAGTGTTTACTACCGATTCACATTGTTTCATTGAAACTTTATATATCTGTCTGGTTGAAATAACATTCATTTTCTGCAGTATTGTAGCAGAGTACCATGATCTTTATGAGCTGCAGAGGAGGAGACTTGAAGGACAGATGTCCCAGCTATATGATGAAAGAGACCTCTGGAGAAAAGCCACCTACAGTCTTGCAGTCAAGGTGACCATTTGTGACATTCTCCTTGACGTGTTAAGGCACCCACACACTACAAGATAATCGGGCCGCTTTTGGGCCTGACTATCCCCTTCCAATTATCTTGATGGTTCAACACATTATCTTATCAGATTATCCTGTGGTTTGATGTGTGTTAAGAAGTGACTGAATCTACTCGGAAGAACGTAAGGGCCGCACCAATCTCAAATCGTAAATATCCAAGATGTTGAATATTTACGATCAGAAATCATGTTGTGTGGGGGGAATTCCGAGGACAAAAGCGTGGATTGTCATGTGGAACGAAACGATAACAAATCAGAAAGCGAGCTGACGCAAGACGGAAGCATAACAATCTCAACGACTTTATCCAAACCTTTCTCTTTTAGTTAATTTTCTGTAAAAAGTAGTCCAAATACTATTATCGCCATTCTTTTTCTTGCCCATTGTCCGCCATGTTTGTTTACTCTAAAGTCACTAACTCACAATAGACTCTCATATTGACAGAATTTATAATATTTGAATCTAAATCTTACATATTTCTTTCAGATAATAAAGATAAATAAACTTCATCTGGTCAGACGGCTAAATATTAGTGAGCAGACATGGGCCAAGACTGCAGATCATTTCATTGGTTTTCTAACAACAAAGGTACAAACACTTATAATACCTCTTACCTCAGTCTGTCAAGACCTTAATATGTAAACTAATGATTATATTCATGTTATTTTTATTCATAGGACTCTGAGGATGTATCCCATATCATGGAATTGACTGACCGGTGGAAAGATAAAATGACCAACTTCATGAAGAATCTCAGAAAGGCTGAAAGCAACCAATGCGAGACCATCAAATCTGTGAACGCTAACGTTGACAAGTGGCACAAATTTTATGAAGACAAATCAAGGTCAGTAAATCAAATTCTGTTTTTTTTTTCTTTGAATTTTTTTTTATTGACTTTTATCGGCTCTCTTGTGGTTCATTAGGAACCCTAATATGAAAGTTGACAAGTCTTTAGAAGATGAGCTGTCTCAAGACATGAAGCAATGGTCAAAGGTTAGCAATCCTTTTTTTTATTTCCTACTCAATTATCTTTGTAAAATTATTCTACTTTCCACTTTAAATGTAAAAATTATGGCTATCTATGTCCAACTATAGGTGTTGACACAGAAGTGTGAGCGTTATGAAGGCGAGGACCTAGTGTCTGGTCAGGAAACACTTGAAATGTTAACAAACCTACAAGAGTCCTGGATTGAGGTTTGTCTCCAGCTCTTTAGAAGACACCCTGGTCCAGATGGAGTGCCACCTAAAGGCCAGGAGGCCATGAGGGAGCTGGCAAAGACCATCACTGAACTCCAGAATCGACTGGGAATCCGTATCAATGGAGAAAGTGGTGAGAACCAAGGCCTTTAATTCCTGACATAGTCTTTTTTTTTCTCCAGTGGATATCAGTGTCTGCTCTTGGTTGTTAATGCAGGTATTCATGCAACGCTAATGTTGCTTATTGAAAGTATGGAGTTCTGGTCAAGAAGGTTAAAGGCCTTGAGTGAACTTCCAGAGGAGCAGTCTTTGGGTGATTCGCTTAAGTTGGAAGAAGCTCTCAGCAACATGATGAATCTGTCTGAGGAGGCTCTTCTGCTAGTGGACAGCACACAGTTAGAACGTGACAGGGCTAAAAAGAAACCCCAGACCAAGTAAGAGAGATGCAAGGGACAAACATTATAGCTATCTTGAAAAACCTAGTGTGTACCTTGCTATCTACTGCCTAAATTGGTAACTGAAAGTGATTAATTTGGAATGATCTATATGGTTAGAAACTTGAAACAAAATGCATGAAACAAAACTTGATACATGTTTCTGGTTAAACTGTCCAATTTCCCTGTATGTATCTGTGACAGGATTGAATTGGATGATGTCTTCAAGACAATGAAGGAATTCATGTTCTCTCAAGAAAACTTTTTCGACTGTGAAAATATGAGGCTTCGTGATGAGGTACAACCCAGGCCTGTGTAACGTTTCTTTTATGCCCTAAAGCCCAGAACACACCAAGCCGACGTCGACAAACTAGTGGTGACGAAAGCAGACTGCGGGGTTTGCTCACGTCGGCAGCGTCTGGGTCCAAAGTTGCCCACCAACCCGACGCTTGACACCTAACGGCCAAGTAGCAAGTTCGTTCTGCACCTGCGTAAGAAGAAATAGCTTTCTGTACCAGCAGGTGGCAGTAGCTGAACAGGCAATCAGAATGATCAGATGGCTTGACTTACCGATGAGCTCCAATGCCGATTCAACATGTCGAATCGGCCGAAAAAAAGCCGACAAGGACCAACTTCAGCCGACAGTGCAGAACACACTGAGAAAACTTAGTCGGCCGACGAACAAATACTGCCAGATGGCAGGGTGTGTTCTGGGCTTAAGTCAGGGTTCCTAAAAGTCACCTCCCTGCAGAGTTTAACTCACCTGGGTTTGACAAGACAAGCACCATCACTCATAGCTTAGGGCAGGACAGCTGTGTTTCTCAAAAGCATTGTAAGCCAATGGTCTCTAGAATCTATTTTTGCTTTTGGGAAATGCAGCCATTTAGAGTAATCCTGAAGACCTTGATTAGCTGGTTCAGGTGTGTTACCTAAGATTTAAGTGAAACTCTGAAGTAAGGTGGACTTCCAGAAAGCAGGAGTGGATGCCCCTGCCCTAAGCCATAAGTAATGATCTCATGTTGTATTGGCAGGTAACTTCACTTCACACTAAGCTAATTCGCTGGATGGTGGACCTTCTGCTACTAATGGTGCCAGTCCATTCGGATGAGCAGGAACCTTATCTTCCAACGCCCGAACTGAACTTCATAGTGGACGTGTCTGTTGAGAAGCTGGAGGAGGATGCTAGGAACCTCTTGGGGAAGCTTGACTACTTTTCCAAGTATATCACAAGGTAACCTCACTACATTTAATATCTTGAGAGGATACACCTTAGCTGGTTGTAGTTAAGCTGAAATTAATTACATAACTTGTCCTGCAGCTCTTGTCAGGCTATTGTAGAGGAGGCGATCCAGAAGAACTCGACTCAGGATGACACAGAGAATGAGTTGAACCAACTAGCGAAACTTCAGGTGCTTAGCAATCCCTCTGATCATCTCAATTATGATCTCTTTCTTGAGTAGCAATACAGATTGACATCCCGCCCGAAATGCCATTATGTCTTTTGCACTGTGTTTGTTCAGAAAGAGTGTGCTGAGTGGGTGGACACCTGCTGGATACTACTGTCAAATGTGAAGGGAAGCCTGGTAGAGCTGCAGTTGTCTGGAAAAACTGTAACACAGTCTGTGAGTGACATCAGTATGGACTCTCTGGTAGAATACAGCTATGCTAAGTAGTACAAAATGTGAATATCTTCCTTGTACATCTTCGTAGCTTGAGCAACAAACAGTGGAACCTACCGAAGAAGAAGAGGAACCATCTATTGGGCCTTATTCTTTCCAAAGAGCTGATGAATATGTAACTAATACTTTTTTATATAAGTTGTTTGCTTGCTAGTCTCACAGCTAGCTTGGTCCAGTGGATTAGCACTCAATAACACTATTAAATGCCACCAAATCACCTCCACAGAGTGATGAAAAGGCCAGCAGACATGACAAAAATGGCTCAGTCATCAAGCTAGTTGGCCATGATGGCAATATCACTGAGAAGAACTTAGGAGAGGACACTGTTCAACTTATAGGGGTGAGTATACTGTATCATCTCCATGTGATCAGCTTCCCATCTACATAATGTAAAGCATCAATCATCAAAATCTTCATCTTTTCTAGACTGAAGAACTTGTGCTGTCTCCTCACACTGAAAATGCCCAGGATGCCTTTAATGCATTAGAAACAGTGAGAACTCTTCAGCAAGAGCTTCTGTAAGTACTAGCATTGTGATCTTAAATTTCTCTTTAATGAGATCTATAGTTCTCTACATAAGCTATATTTTCCAGAGAGGTAGAAACGCGAGCTATAAGTGCAGAGGTACGAGCGTTGAAGGCAGAGGAAGACCTGCAGGCAGCTCTAGACAAGATACAAGATCTGGAGAGGCAGCTACAGGCTCGGCCCAGTGTGGAGCCCAAGTGTAAGTGTGTCAGAGGCTACCATTACACTTCAGATGTAGAACAAGACTAAAGGTGCGGTCACATATTTTGTGGGCACAAAAGTCCACTGTCTTTTGTCTATTGTCAAAAGTGTAACTAAATATGAATCACTGCTCACACAGAAGTAACTTTAAATTTAAGCATCTTTCTGTTGGTCAATGTGACAAATTTGTGTGACCTGTTGTAAAATCTGTGTGGGGAAATTTTCCTCCCAAATTCCCAATCTTGTAGATTTCTACTTACATTTGGATTTTGCATATGAAAATTTGCCAAACAACGGTAAATGTGACCGCACCTTAATTTGTGCTGGGAGATCTTTTTAGTTCTTATTCTTAGTCATTAAATGGGTTTAAAGTAATTTCTTTCAATTTTAACAACACTTCACCCCTGAAAACGATATACGATATACGTTTAGCCCATGGAATGCTAATTTTACCAGGGGAACCCCACTAAAATATGCGGATTTTACTCCACGGGATGTGATTTTTACCGGGGGACCCCCCGAAACGTAATTTGGCTAGTTTTGGGCTAGTTTTGAGTAGCAATTGGGCAGGTTGTGTTATAAAAACCTGGCAACCCTGGTATATAGTTGAAAGTTGAAGGTAAATGGTGTATATATTATATGAACTGACCTATTTTTTATTTTCTGCCTATATATACCCTTTTGACAGTGAGCAAGAAGAACATTACACCATCACCCAAGACCCCCAGTACCCCTGTCGCAACTTCTGAAGCTAAGACAAGAAGTCAGAAACCTGAAGCCAGCCCAAAACTGTCCAGAGGCACCAAGAAACGCTAAATGCGAATAAAAACAATACTGGAGCTCATGTGGGGCAAAATAATAAAGCATTTATTAAACAGATTTGTATTTGAAGTGTAGTTGTATTGCACATATCAGATTACATTTAACAATATATTTTAACAATGTTATTAAATTATAGTTTTTTTTTAAAGATTAACTTTAAGTGAGTGTTAGAAGATGCAAAGATAATCTAAATATAAAAATAGAAGAAATGAGCATTAACAAATAAATATCGACCTAAAAAATCTTGAATATTGGCCATTAACCGATATAGTACCAATACATCATGCTTACCTACGTAAAATTAGTCGTATGAAACTGTTCATGTCTTCATAAGTAAACACTGACAATCATGTTGTATTTACATCATTGGTGAGTCTTTGGTACCATCTTCGGAGCTGTCACCTGCCATCAGGCCTTGATTAGCAGGTCTGGTCAAACTGGCGAAGTCGATGGATTGGGTCAGGACATCAGGAGGTATGTTGAGGACCACAGCGGGCTGCTCTGAGCGCAGATTGTGGAGGAGCTGTAAGAGTCGAAGGTGCACAACCAGCGGAGAACCAGAGAGAGACTCCACAGAGGCCTTCAAAGCCTCGCAAGCCGCCTTTTCTCCTTCCGCCGCGATCACCTGTGATAAAATAAGCAGTGGTTACAGAGTGGGGTTGGTAACTAAAGGCTTGTAGGTTTGAATCCCATTTTGCACACATGGCCTTACTTTGACTTGTGCCTGACGTCTTGCTTCAGCCTCCACAGCAAAGTTGTGTTGCAGCTCTGGTGGAAGACTGATTTCTTCTCTGCAACAGTGAACCTAAATCATGAGTAACTTGATGGAACATCCTTTGGAGTTTAATCTGTTATTTACGTACTTACATTTCCGCTCTTTCCACTTTGATTCCCCACCTGCAGGTTACCGAATCTAAAGCGGCCTGCGCAACAAATGAAAACTTGATAAAAACGTCTTATTTAAAGCTCTCATGAGGTGTTGTATCTGATGAGGTCTACCTGAATCTCCTGGGCCATCCGTTTCCTGTCCAGCAAAATGTCAGTAAAAGCATGATGGGCCAGTATCTCTCTGACGGAGACCTGGGTCAGAGCCTGCAGCACATCTGGGACACCGGCGAGGGATGAATAACACACAGACATATTCTCGATGCAATAGTAACACACCGCACTTACTTCGGTACACACCAGGTCTTTGGTCACCACCTGAAGATGTAATGACGTCATATGGTTTGTTAAACAGAGGTCTTTATTCTTTTGCAGGATTGCAATTTTATTGGCGTGACTCAAGGTACAGGTGCTGGTCATATAATTAGAATATCATCAAAAAGTTGATTTTTTTTCACTAATTCCATTCAAAAAGTGAACCTTGTATATTATATTCATTCGTTACACACAGACTGATATATTTAAAATGTTTATTTCTGTTAATTTTGATGATTATAACTGACAACTAAGGAAACTTGACTTGACAGTTGTCCAAAAGACGACCATTGACACCTTGTACAAGGAGGGCAAGACACAAAAGGTCATTGCAAAAGAGGCTGGCTGTTCACAGAGCTCTGTGTCCAAGCACATTAATAGAGAGGCGAAGGGAAGGAAAAGATGTGGTAGAAAAAAGTGTACAAGCAATAGGGATAACCACACCCTGGAGAGGATTGTGAAACAAAACCCATTCAAAAATGTGGGGGAGATTCACAAGCCACTCTGATAGCGTCAGAAGCGTCTCGCCTGGGCTAAAGACAAAAAGGACTGGACTGCTGCTGAGTGGTCCAAAGTTATGTTCTCTGATGAAAGTAAATTTTGCATTTCCTTTGAAAATCAGGGTCCCAGAGTCTAGAGGAAGAGAGGAGAGGCACACAAACCACGTGGCTTGAGGTCCAGTGTAAAGTTTCCACAGTCAGTGATGGTTTGGGGTGCCATGTCATCTGCTGGTGTTGGTCCACTGTGTTTTCTGAGGTCCAAAGTCAACGCAGCCGTATACCAGGAAGTTTTAGAGCACTTCATGCTTCCTGCTGCTGACCAACTTTATGGAGATGCAGATTGCATTTTCCAACAGGACTTGGCACCTGCACACAGTGCCAAAGCTACCAGTACCTGGTTTAAGGACCATGGTATCCCTGTTCTTAATTGGCCAGCAAACTCGCCTGACCTTAACCCCATAGAAAATCTATGGGCTATTGTGAAGAGGAAGATGCAATATGCCAGACCCAACAATGCAAAAGAGCTGAAGGCCACTATCAGAGCAACATGGGCTCTTATAACACCTGAGCAGTGCCACAGACTGATCGACTCCATGCCACGCCGCATTGCTGCAGTAATTCAGGCAAAAGGAGCCCCAACTAAGTATTGAGTGCTGTACATGCTCATACTTTTCATGTTCATACTTTTCAGTTGGCCAAGATTTCTAAAAATCCTTCCTTTGTATTGGTCTTAAGTAATATTCTAATTTTCTGAGATACTGAATTTGGGATTTTCCTTAGTTGTCAGTTATTTCTTTTAATCATCAAAATTAAAAGAAATAAACATTTGAAATATATCAGTCTGTGTGTAATGAATGAATATAATATACAAGTTTCACTTTTTGATGATATTCTAATTATATGACCAGCACCTGTACACATTTACATTTTATCAGTTGTTTTTCCCAGAATCGAACCCATGACCTTGGTGTTGCTAGCACCGTGACCTACTGTTTGAGCTACATGACAGCCTAGTCGCCAGACTCAAGGGTGGTTTTTTTTGGGAGGGGGGGCTAGTTTTTGATTAACTGCCTCCCTCATGTTTACATATGTGCGTCAGTGGGATGGTATTTGTCGTAGTCAGCTTTTTAGAGTGCACTTCATTTAATGACTCATAGGTCATCTCAGAAAATACAACGCAAACTTCCACATGTAGAAAATATGGAGTTTTTTTGTTACATTACCGTGTGAGGAGGGATCTTCAGTATTTTCAGACGAATGTCCACTATATGGTACACATCCAAAAATGGAAGATAAAACATCAGCCCTGCGGCAAAATTAAACATGCATGTAATAAAATGCAAAAATATTAAATTATTACAATAATGTTAAAATGATTTCTTATTAATATTAACATTAACATATTAAAATAACATAACACAATTAATATTAACACTAAAATATTAAAATAACAATTATTAATTATTGATATTAGCATGAAAATGTTAAAGTAACATTAACTTAAATTGATATCAATTTTTTTTTAAATCAAATAATTATTAAGTGTTGTCAAATCGATTAATCACATCTAACATATAAGTTTGTGTGTATATATATATATATATATATATATATATACACACACACACATATTTACAAACTTATACAATTAATCGCGATTAATCTGACAGCACTAACTGCTAATAATAAAATATTTTAAAATTAGATGTATTAATTATCAACATTATTATAAAAATTTGTATAATAAATTCTTCACATAAAAATGTAAAAGTTTTGTACCAGGGCCCCTGGGTCTCTTCTGCAATAGGTGCCCCAACCGAAATATCACAGCTCTCTCATGTTCTCTTACAATCTACAAATAAACATTTTTTATATGATAACGGTTATAAGTGATAGTTATTGGAAATGAACAGAGTTACCAAATAAATCTTATTTTATAATATTTAATCCCAAAAACTGAAAGCATACCTTCACACAGAACCAGATTGAAATAGGAAAGAAGACGATCACCACAGACAGGACCAAAACGATGAGAAGCAGCTCACAAACTCCAAGGTATCTCTTCTTCAAGCCTTTTGAGAAAAATGAATGATGAGTGACAGAAGAACTCAGGTTCTCCATCTTTTTTTTAGATTTTCTTGTCCAAACTTACCTTCTCCAGGCCCCTCAGTCGCCAATAACCCCAATAACTCCTCTTGATCTTCTTTTATTTGCTCCCTCACGCTGTCTACATTTACAACAGTGCTGCTGGACATGATTTGAGCCTTTTTGGCTTCACCACTTTCTTCCTCTTCTGTTATATCTGGTTTTTCTTTTCTTTTGTGGGGCTCTTGGAGCTTGACGGATTTGGGTGCTTTGGTTTTTCTCTCTTTAGCAGAAGGAGATGGCTCCCTCTTTGTCCGTACAGATCTTGCAGAATGATGAGATGTTTCTGCTCTTTTCTCCATCTCGGCGAGAAGCATCCGGTGATCTGTTGTGAAGTTTCATCTGGTGTCTCGTCAGCTCCTGTGTTCTGCAGGGGAGTATCTCTTTAGGCCGGCGCAGGTTTATGATGATGGGGAGTGTTTGAAATCTTCTAATTAATTTCCACAATGGTGGCCTCCTACGCAGTTTTGTTAGATGCACTGAATGTAAAATAACATGTTACAAAAAGTCTAATTTGCATGTTCTCTGAATGTCCTCTATATATCTATCTGTCTATCTGTTTGAAAAAGAAAAATATATATGGGTCAATGATGTGACGTGTCATTTTTTTGTCCAAAGGCCTTAATAATAACAAAAAACAAAGATATGACATCCAAATTATGTAATGTAGTACAACTAGATCTTGTTTATTGAATCCAAAAGGTTTCAATTACATTTTGTTACATATAAAGGTATTTTAAAGATTTTGAAGTGTCAAAAGGTAATGCAGCCACTTCATTTGTGATTAAAATATCTGAAAATGTAATAAATGTTTTTTTGGGGGTTTTTTCTGGCATAATTTTATAACATCATATATCAACATAGTGCAAAATGGTATTAAAATTATGTGTAGAAGTCGTTGCTTTGTTATGAGAAAGAATGTCCAGAAAAATACATTTCATTGATGTCATTCAGAATATCCAATATAAAGGGACTATTTTGTATCAAGTCATGTGATCAGTATCATGTGACAGGATGTGACATCATTCAGACACCTGCAAAGGACCACATGGTCATGAAGCAAAGTAACTAACTCTCTTTTAACTATTTGAAAAATTCATGTTTTCACTTGCTCATACGCATGTCCTGAAACATCAGGTCATTCAGTACAACCGCTATAAAACATGGAAAATTTTGTAAGATTTTAAAAACTTGTACGAAATATAAAATGTTTGATTGTCCTTTTGTTAGCTAGCAGCCTGTTAGCATTGTTTGAAAATGTCGTTATTTGGTATAACCAAAAGTGTCATTTGGTAAAACCGAATTACTTTTTTTGGTGACAAATTTTGTCCATCTTGTAAAAAATGACTAAAGTAGTGTTAATTGATTATAAAAACCACGTAATCTCATTGTTAACACTTAATAAAACTTCAAAATTAATTGTATTTCCATTATGTTCTTTTTTTTACACTTTTAAAAACCTTATTCATCAATTATTCAACAATTTTTCTTTTATAAAAATGTAGGCTATTCAGTTTACTACTAATAGAAAGACCATTAGTTGATATTATACAAAGATCTTCAAAAGAGAATATCAGTGTGTGTGTGTATTTTTAACGATAAACTAAACAAATAAAACAATAAATATTTACAAGGTAAGACTTTAAAAATAAACTATTTAGCTAAATCTGAGTTGTTTTTTTTTTGCCAAATGCTCAGTTTATTTAAATATAAATGAGAAAATAATATAATTTGCTTTAAAAAAATATGTAAAAAAGATTTTTTTTTAAATAAAAAACAAACTTAACAATACATGCATGTGACGTGTTTTTAACACGTGGCTCCCGTAGATTTGTATCACAATTTGTATAGTTTTATTTCATTTAAGTAAAATGGAAAATTACATTACTAGTTAAAATCACCTGAATTAAGGTAAAAGAAGTATACCACAGAAACAATTTGAAGCTATGTGTGAACTCAGAAAGTGCGGTCTCAGCACGAGCCGCTTGATTGAATGCTGATAAAGCACGTGCCTCATGAAGTGTGCTGTATCTGCCCACAGAGACGCTAATGAAATAAAGTTTCACTTGCACTTTTAAAAGTTCGTTTCGGAGGATATTTTTGACGTTCGCATAGCTCCACTGACGCCTCCATTGAGTGCAACTGTGATGCAAAATTCGCGTTTTTTAAGAAACGTGGCCTGTCGTGTCATCTGCACGGAACGATAAAAACGCGTTTGTCTTGCACAAAAGGTAATCAGTTGTCCATAAACGACAATAATATACATATAAAGTATGCTTTTAAAGACGTTGCGTTAAAGCAGTATTGTCAATAGGCCTAAATAAAATGTTATTGACATCATGTTGAACGAATATTTACTTTAAAACTGTCATGTTTTTGTCAGCTGTTGGTAAGTAAATTCTGTCCCACTTCTGTTTTTAGCTGTCAAAATGACCCAAGATCAGCTCCTCACGGGTTTGAAGAAGGATGTCCGCTCTCTCTTGGTCTCAGCGAAGCATGGCTTGACCCCTGAGCAGCTCAAGAGAGACTACCAGACCATGCTGGGCTTCCCTATTCCCCTCAGGCTACTGGGATTCAGAACTGTTTTGGACATGGTCAAGGAAATGCCAGATGTTGTGCACTTGGAGTACCACCTTGATGGCAGCATAATTTTAAAAGGTAATATCAGTATTTTATCCCTTTTGTTTGCTGGTAAATCATTGGTTGTGGCCTAGGGAATTTCTATACTGTATATTCATGCTAAAATTTCTTTAAGATAGCATTTGTATGATTTGCTACTTGCTATTGATAGTCAGAAGTTCTTGGTATTAGGGGGAGGGGCTTTCTCAGTCTAGAGAGCATTTCATTGGACAAACATTTGAATAGGCCCCTGAGTGCAAGATGAGTCATCAATACTTTTGCATAGTTTTGACTTTATATCAGTTAAGGGATACTTCACCCAAAAAAATTAAAGTGTTCTTCTCATTTATTTGCCCTCATGCCATCTATGCATATATGCATTTCTTTCTTCCCTGACTGGAACACAGAGATTTTTTTTTTTTTTTTTTAAGTGATGAAAAATACTAATATTGAAAATGTATTTAACTGTAAACCATTGGTTCAGGCCAACTGTCAAATGTGTGTTCGCTGGACATAAATGCTAGCATGTTGTGAAACTCATGCAAGAAGGGACGTGGAAGCACAGAGGACCATCTCTTCTCTCATGAGTTTTACAATACGCTTACGTCAAGCAAACCCATGTATGACATTTGGCCAGAACGGCTGGTTTATAACTTCAAAATATTCAAATTTTTTATTTTTTTCCCCCCCACACACCTGTTATTTTGCTTCAGAAGACACTGATTTATTAACTGGGGTTGTACGGATTACTGTCATGTTCATTTTGTTGTTTTTGAATTGTCAACTTTGAAGCACTCATCCACTAGCCTTATATTAATTTACAGATTATTTTTCTAATAATCTCAGTTAGTGTTCCACAAATTAAATATTTATATACATCTTTTTCCCTTGCTGTACTGAAAACATACTGAACTGTCACTAAAAACTGAGGTAATTTTTGTGTACTGTTACACTTTTAGTTAATTTTTTTTTTTCTCCATGTGCAGCCATTGGAGATGAGAGCACTAAAGGCATCGAAGAGCTGGTGTCTAAGCAACGTGACCACAAACCTAAAGTCAACAATCGGAGGGGAAATCTAGTGAACTTCCACACCTCTTACCCACGCCATCAGCCCGTTATTCTCCCTCGGCGTGGCCAAGCAAAGCCCGC
The DNA here is from genome assembly GCA_037101425.1 of Elopichthys bambusa. NCBI lineage: Eukaryota > Metazoa > Chordata > Actinopteri > Cypriniformes > Xenocyprididae > Elopichthys > Elopichthys bambusa. The sequence continues at coordinate 10,474,658 of CM074433.1, read as the reverse complement.
TCTGCCTGCTCAACTGCGCAGCCAACTAAAACAATTACTATCTCATGGGCCGGTCAGATTATCAGAGCTGGAATCCAGGTATATGGCGCAGTTCGGAAAGCCTCTCCAGATCACTCAATACGGCTTCTACTCCATTTCCGAGATGCTTGCGGCTGCCACGGATTTCATAATTATGCAGCAGAGTCGCACTGGCTCGCAACTACGTCTGAAAAGCTCCGTAATGCCACAAAATCTGATGCCGAGTCTTTCCAAGAAGTGTACGTATATGAAATTGGAATTTATAGAGATTGATAGGATCATGCTAATTTTTGGTCCGGCTCTATTGATTACACAAAAGCCTAATTTGATGATCTTTGCATGATGGTTGCTCTTTATTTTATTCTGCAGTGCCGTCCCCTTTAGTGGCTAAACAGAAGCCAGTGGGATTCAGTCCTAAAGCAACTTCACTGCCAGAGACGAACCAGCAAAATTCACCTTTGTCCCCTGCTGACCCTGCTGTTCCTAAACCAGAGCTTGTGGAGAAAGAGCATTCTTTTGAAGAAACCATTTTTAAGGTTTAGATATTGTCTAAGCGCTTATAGAAAGTAAATGATATTTCTATAAATAAATCAATACTGTCAGGGTAAATCTTCTTACAGCTTGAAGAGGAGCTCAGACAGCAGATTCTCGAGAAGGGCACCGCTGGCACCGTCAGCCGCGAACTGAAAGATAAGCTACGGAAGGTCAGACATAACAGATTTAAAACTCAGCCTTTCGTGTCTCATCTTCTCACCTTGGCTTATGAGATATGGATCTTATTTCAGGTTGTAGCTGAAAATGGCAATGGGATCTCCATTCACAATCTACCCACAGAATACAAGGTATTATCACAAAGCCTGTCTAGAACACATTTGAGTTAATATCTAAAGAAGAAATTAAGAAATAGTATTGTGCGTACAGAAAATGAAACCTATTTTTAGGGCATTACAATTTTTTTTTGTTTTGTTTATTTTTGCATAAAATATATGTTGTCATCCAGAGGTTATTGCAAAATAAACTATGACGGTCAGAATCTTGTATCACTCTATGAAAACTACAACATCTTATCTTCAGCTTTATATTTGAGTTTCTAGATGGCGCTATTCTAACTTGTGGTCTGTTTTTTGCTGTTAGCGAATGTATGGTGAGGAGTTGCCGGTGAGCCAGTCTGGCTTTCTGAGCGTGACTGAGATGGTTGGTGCTTTAAGCGATACATTTTCCATCCAAAGAGGTGCTGACGAGAGTGAACACCACTGGATGGTCGTGGAGTTTAAACCACATGACACACAACCCACTAAATCTGGTACTTACCTTTCTTATTTGTGTCACATTAATTAGAAAAAAACAAACGAGTGCTTCACATTAATGGATCACCTTTAATGAGACTTTGATTGTAATATATTTGTTTTGCAAGAATTATCCCCGGGTCACGGCGCACCTTCCAGTCCGACGGACGAATCCCAGAATCCCTCCAGCAAAGCCTATTACTTTAGCTGTGCAGAGTCTGCCTGGGAGTGTGAAGAAGTGGAGCAATCCATAGACCCCCAAGAGTCTGACGCTGAGCTCAGAGTCACCAATAAAACCATCCATCAGGTTGAGAGCCAATAGCGATAATCCATTATCATTCCCTCCCCTATAATAATCTAAAGTAAACTTACAAAGTGTTGCACTTTTATGATGTTGATATATAATGTCGATATATATTTCAAATAAATAAAATTGCTAACTAAGTTCTGGCAAATTGATTAATCATGATTAATCAAATAACAGAAAAGTTTACATATAATCCACAAGACAAAAAAAAAAATAGCTGAATTTATTAAAATAACCCCATTCATAAGTATGTGAACCATTGATTCTTAATACTGTGTTTACCTGGATGATCTACAACTGTTTGTTTTGTGATGGTTGTTCATGAGTCCCTTGTTCTTCAGAAAAAATCCAGGTCCTGCAGATTCTTCAGTTTTCCAGCATTTTTTGCATATTTGAACCCTTTACAGCAGTGACTGAATGATTTTGAGATCCGTTTTCACACTGAGGACAACTGAGGGACTTAAACACAACTATTAAAAGAAGTTTAAACATTCACTGATCCTCCAGGAAAAAACATGATGCATTAATAGATGGGGGGTGAAAACATTTGGAATTTGAAGATCAAGGTAAATTGTATATAATCTGTCTTCTGGGAAACATGCAAGTATCTTCTGTTGCTTTTCCGAAGGGCAGTACTAAATGGAAAAAAAAAAATGATATTCAAGCGAAATAAGAAAAATTTGGACCTCTTCATCCTGTTCAAAAGTTTTCACCCCCCGACTCTTAATGCATCGTGTTTTCTTCTGAAGCATCAGTGAATGTTTGAACCTTTTTTAATAGTTGTGTTTGAGTCCCTCCGTTGTCCTCCATGTGAAAAGATGGATCTCAAAATCATTCAGTCACTGTTGTAAAGGGTTCAAATATGCAAAAGATGGTGGAAAACTCAATCTTCATGGGACTCATGAACAACCATCACACAAAAACAGTCGTAGATCATCCAGGTAAACACAGTATTAAGAATCAATGGTTCACAATCTTTTGAACTGGGTCATTTTAATAAATTCAGCTATTTTTGTCTTATGGATTATATGTAAACATATTTTATGTAAAATATCTTGCTCAGGACAGTACTAAATAAAAAATATGCATTTTGTATTATCTCCCTTATTTTGTAAAAATTTTACACATTTTCACAGATTCTGCAAGTGGTTCACATAATTTTTCTTGCAACTGTATGTATATGTGTGTATGTATGAAGTGTGGAATACATGTGTATATTTAATAAAATGCAATGTAACATTATAATTATAAACATTATAAGAATGTAATGTGACATTACATACAATGCGTGTGTGGCTGTTTGTCGTAGATGGGGGATCTTTTCCCAGAGCTGATGGTGAGTCATGTCTCAGCGGTTCCTCCAGACGCAGTGTGCAGCCAGAAGCTGAAGCCGCCCAATCGCAGGAAGGAGAGAGAACTGGTGCCAGTCCTGGTGGAGCAGACAGAGTCACCCAGTCACTTCTACATCCGCTTCAGCCAAAACAAGGAGGCCAGAGCCCTGGAGAACATGATGATAGAAATGAGGTATCTCACTGACTAATTACATCATTATTTGGGCTGGGATTGAGTAGTATGTCATTCCAATCATGCCCAACTCCTGTTTCCAGGAGCTGTTACTCCTACCCGGATGTGGCGGAGAGATACCGGCTACCTGATGCTTATGTGCGGCCGGGTCAGGTGTGCTGTGTGGCCCCAAGAGACATGTGGTTTTACCGGGTGGTGATCCATGAGGTGTTCAGTGATACTGAAGTAAAGGTGTACTACGTCGACTTCGGAGACATCACAAAAGTAGAACGAAACAGCCTCAGATTTCTCAAGTAAGTTCATCATTTGTTATAAATCAAAATTGCCATTTCATGTGTTAGGACATATATGTTTGTATCTCTGCTGCTCTGTATAATCTGAAAATCTTTCCAGGGCTTGTTACGCTGACCTCCCGGCTCAGGCTGTCCCAGCAATGTTAGCTGGTGTTCGGCCCAGTACGGTAAGAAGTGTTATTGTTAACTAAATCTATTAAAAATAATTTTAAAGTAAAAATAAAATATCTGAAAATCTGAAAATAAAAGCTAATTCAAAATATTAATAAACAATATGAAATTACTAAAAATTATAATATTACTATAATATGAATTAAGTGATTCTTAGAGAATGATTCGCAGGAGTCATTTACTTGTGAATCTGACTACAGTTGGTGTGTTTTATTTTATTTTTTCTTCTTCATACAGTAGTGTTGTTCTAGTGATGTTGTTTCAAATACAGACTGGATCATGTCTTGGCTTTCTTCTCAGAGCATTTGGACTCAGAGTGCAATCAGCTCTTTCCAGAGGATGTGCTGTGAGCGCACTCTGGTGGCCGCCATTCACAGCTACCAGGACAACTTCCTGTTGCTCTTCCTGTGCGACACAAACACGGAGGAGGATGTTTACGTTCACCTCGCCCTACAGAAAGAGGGCCACGCCCTTCCCTGCATTACCGCTTATGGATTGGTCTGGACACAAATCTTCATTTAGTCCCAATAACCATAAAATCTGATTAAAAAAAAAAAAAAAAATCTGATCTCCAGTGGTTGCTTGTTTCTTTTCATTTGGTTTCTTAGATGTCAGAGCAGTTCAATCCATTGACGTCTTACTTTGGAGATGATCAGCTTGAGGATGTACAGGAGTCTCTCACACCCTCCCCATCTTCTCCAGATACAGAGATCCGCTCTCAGGGAAATGGCTCTTCAAGCTCCTCTCAAATGGTACCTTTAATCAAGCATCCAGTGTCATGATACAGCACTGATGGGCTGTAAGCCTGCCTGCCCAAGCTCTCTATGGATTAGTGCTCTTCAGCTGGGCCGATGGAGGGCAGGTCTGTCTGCTGAGGCTGTAAAGTGAGGAATCTTATGGGTGCTGTTTAAGGGACGTATATCGGTTTTTGCTCAAAAGTGACTCTGCAGAATTGGTCAGTTTTACAAAAGGAGTGTCTCTACATGGATGATCTGGTAGACTATTTTATGTTACTCACCTCCAATTAGCAAGGGTCTGATTAGCATTTAGCATTTGTTTATTTAGCAAATCGAAACAATTTCCAAATGTGAGACAAGCAGTTGTAACAATTTAATTTAAACAATCTATTATATTACAGTAACTTTCTAATAAAGCTTGTGGCCAAATGACCAAAGTAATTTGCGAGTGTTCATTTTGAACTCTGGTTTGTTTCCAGGGTTCCAGCTCTGAAAATGGAGAAGGCAACTTCTCCATTGATGTGGACCCAAACCTGGACCTTCCTGCCCTCGAGTTTATAAATGTTCCTGACGTCAACACTGCGGCTGAAGTGAGTCGTATTCCACATATGTACAATAATATTTTGGATTCATTTCTTAAAACCTCATGTTTTCTTTCAGAGTGAGAAAGTAATTCCGTTTGAGGCTCTGCAGGGTAAAAACCCATTACACTGCAGTAAATGGAATCCGGGTTGGACAGCAGAGGACAAAACGGATAAGACGAAACATAAACCTGACGTCAAGACAGACAACGAATCAAAAGTAAGAACACCATTTCTTTTGAGTGTCAAATGTTTTCTGAGGTAAAAGCTGAGGTAAAATCTGCTCATGAATAAACCTCCAGGCTTTCATTCCTCACAGTCACAGCATTTAGCACCCAGTCGTCGCTCAGAATGACATGAGGTGCTGTGCGTCTGGAGATTTAATCTCCTGACGTATTGTTCCCCATTACAGCCCTGTTCTCCCGCTGAGCCCTTTGGAAGGTAGTTGATCTTAATTGTGTGCTGATTAGATGAGAATGTTAATTAGCCTCTCTGCAGAGGTTCATCTGCTTAATCATTCAACTGAACCGTTCATCGGAAAAGGCAAGTTTCTACAAGAGAGACATGCAATAATCATTTTCAGCAATTTGCAGGATGAAATTTCAGAATCTAGTGTATAAATACGCAGTTGCGTTTTTTTTTTTTTGTTTTTTTTTTAAATAAGTGCTAAAATACTAAAATATTCTTCTTGTAATTTTCATTAAAAATATAATTCTTGCTAAAATACTTAATATTATTAATAAATTTTCAATGAAGACTTTGGTCACACTTTAGATTAGGGTTCAGTTCTCACTATTAACAAAATATTAAAGGATTAGTTCACTTCTGAATGAAAGTTTCCTGATCATTTACTCACTCCCATGTCATCTGAGATGTTTGTCTTTCTTTCCTTTAGTAGAAAAGAAATTAAGGTTTTTGAGGAAAACATTCCAGTATTTTTGTTCATATTTTGGACTTCACTGGGGTTCACCGGGTTGAAGGTCCAAATTGCAGCTTCAAAGGGCTCTACACGATCCCAGGCGAAGAATAAGAATAAATTTTTTTTAATGACTGATCATTATTTTATATATATATATATATATATATAATATATATATATATATATATATGTGAAGGGTGTTTGGCTTAATCTTTGCACATTCGCTTTGTAGACACTGGATCAGTACTTCCGCCCATGTCACGCATGACCTTTGTAACATGATTACATCATGCGTGCGGATCGCAAAGCTAGTGCAAGATGAGCATTTGTGGTTAAAAGTATATACTTTTTTTTTTTTTTTTTTTTTTTTTTAAATGACCAATAGTTTCACTAGATAAGACCCTTATTCCTATTGTGGGATCGCATAGTCCTTTGAAGCTGCATTGAAACTGCAATTTGGACCTTTCACATGGTGAACCCCATTTAAGTCCACTATAGGGAGAATAATCCTGGAATGTTTTCCTCAAACCTTAATTTCTTTTCTACTGAAGAAAGAAAGACATAAACATCTTAGATGACATGGGGGTGAGTAAATTATCAGAATTTTCATTCAGAAGTGAACTAATCCTTTAACTACGATTTTTGCCTCAGTAAACTCCTAATTACTGCTTATTAATAGTTGGTAGGATAGTTAAGTTTAGGTATTGGATAGGATTAAGGGAAGTAAAATATGGTAATTTGGTTATGCTAGAAAGGCAAAAAATGTTTAAATTGAATAAAAGGTTTAAATTGAGGTGATACTTTAAACATTTAAAAAAACTTAAATTATCTACATAGCCACATTACACCATGTCTACACCGACCATTGTTGTCCTGTCGTGCCGCAACAGCTGGAAGCTGCCCACACCGGATGCGACAAAGTGGCCTTAGCAAGTCTTTGTCCTTCGTATTAGAAGTAGCACAAGTGCATGAAGTACATCAGAAATAGAACAGGGCATCAGTGATGGTAGGGTTCTGTTTGTCCACTGCTCGTGTCTGGTGTAGACATTGTGTTAGTTTAATAGTATTCTTGTTTTGTTTTTTTGTTTTTAACATAGCCTGAGATTGTGTCTACTCCTCCACCTGTTCAAGCAACAGTGAGTGAACTGCAGATGTGTGTGTGTCCAACTAAACCAAAGCCCGTCTCAACCACATGCACCAGCCCCCACACCCCTGGCCTGATCCAGATCAACGGCATCTTTCCAGGTAGAGCACATCACTGTTGTCATAAAGCAAAAAATCTGAATTTTCTAAATATTTATATTTATTAAATATTGCTATATACCTATATATTATGGCTGTCAATTTAACCTGTTAATGGTGTGATTTAATTATGGAAAAAAATAATGATTTTAAGGCAGCTTGTATAAGCCCAGACCTGTAAATTATATTACCTTGCATGCAATTTAGTTGCATGCAAACATATGCAGGGCAATGACTGACTGCATGATGAAGCCTATTAGAATGTAGTTAAAATGCCACTAAAATTGAAGATTTGATATGCCCCTGTGTGTATTTCTTATATTTATATAATATGATAGTTATGATAGCGTATGATATCTGTATGGTTGCAACTGGGATGTTTTATACAACTTCAATAAACAAGAAGTTAATATTGTTACATTTTAGACACTGTTTTTGCTCAATTTCGCCAATGAAAATAGTTTCAAACAAAGCTACAGCAGAGCTGTTCTGTGTCTCTGAGCAACACAGCATTGTTTCATTACTGAATGAATCTGCATTTTTTTTTTTTTTTAAACGAATCGGGTGAGCCAGTGATTCAGTGACCCATTCATAGTCATTGCATCCGAAATTGCTTACTGTAGTAGGTACTACATTTAGTTTGAAACTTACTTCGTGACTGTTAAAAAAGTATGTACTATATAGGATGAATACAGTATGTGTAGGGTAAATGAAATTTGTACTACATCCGTTTTGTCACTGTCATGTGACCTATGGCGTCAGTTGACTTGCTTAACCGTTCACAAATCCTCTCCCGTGGCCTCATGGTAAAGTGTCCAGTTTTCATCTACTGTTTTATGAACACTATGAATTCAGACATAGTACTCTACTCACAGAATGTATATAGCAGGGGTGTCCAATCCTGCTCCTGCAGGGCCACTGTCCTGCAAAGTTTAGCTCTAACGCCAATTAAACACCTAAATCAGCTAATCAGCCTCTGCAGGACAGTGGCTCTCCAGGACCAAGTTTGGGCACCCCTGATAGATAGTATGGAAGTAGGCATATTCGGCAAGTCTGCGATATACAGTAGTCAACATTTTAAGTGGATCAAAACTTCATCAAAGTTGTCCTAAAACCTTCTTCTTAGGGCAACTTTGAACTTTTTTGATCCACTTGAAATGTTGACTACTATACATATAGTAAAAATTATAAAATGTATTTATGATTTATATATTAAGTAATATATTTTTTTATTTAAATAGAGTGGGTTAAAAATGTTTTCATATGTAATTTAAATCTACACTGTTTGCTTTGACTTGATACAGTTCACCCTTAGTTTTCCTAGTTTTTCCAGGTGTACCCGTTTATCCGGTCCAGCCCCCGGTTTCCCACCTCATAATGCATTTCTTCAGTAGTCCAGTCTGTGTGGGACAGGGTCCAAACACTCCGTTCCGGCAGCACACCTCTCCGTTAGCTCTGAGACCAGCTGCACGCCTGTCCGCTGGGGCCAACATCCTTCACTGGCGCTTCAACCACATAGTCTGACTAGCCAGAAGCGGTGTGTGTTGGCTATTATATATAAGCGGCAAACCTATTTTGGACTTTCGTTATGTTCAGAAACTTTTGTTCTTTCATTTGGCTGCAACTTCCTAGAAATATATCAAATGATATAATACAAGCAGCGGAGGACACAAAAGGACACGTCAGAGCAGATATATTTCTTGTTCGTTTTATTGTGATGTCTCTCCAGCAGCAGATTGTTCTTTAGCATTGTGCATTCAAATAAATAAAAATAAAGTTTTGTATGTTATGTTTGCACTATAGACCACATTGGACATTTTGCTTTATTAAGTTGCTTGTTCAAAGTTAAATTCAGAATGTTTCTTTTATATACAAAAAAAGTTTTATAAAGAAGAAAATGGGATAAAGGAGGATACACTGAAAATTGTCTGTTTATTTTGTGATAATATAATTTTAGGTGTGATGTAAGTGTCTGAATACTTTTGAGCTGTTGTATTTGTGTGAGTGCAGTTTTACAGGCAAATTTACTGGCTCAAACTGCTTTTCTGGGACCTTTCACAGAAAATTAGCCATTCTCTCTTGCCTTCGCAGGTCCAATATCAAACTTTATTTTCCGATGCAATCTCATACACACATGAATGTGCTTCCGACCTGTTTTTCATCTTACCGTGACCAATGTTTCTAGTTTCACTGGATTGTTTAGAAAAATGCATAATATTGTACACAAATACAGTGGTTTTCCAACACCCGTGGTTTGTTTTAGTTTACGTACCTTTGATCAATTCCACCCTCTTTTGCTTTCTGCCTTTGCATATTTAGTTTGACCCAACATTCCCTGTGGGAGGATCCTTGCTCCACTGAACTTGTTGAAATATGAAATTACTCAAACAGGATGTCATGTAACCAAGTGCATCCATAACATGCCGCATAAACAGCGGCCAAGGAAAGGGCACAGGCTCGCAGCACTCTGCCGGTCCTGAATCTTCCTTGTTTGGTCCAATTACTGTTAATGGCATCTTAATGAGCTTTCTTCAAGACGCCTGGTATCTTAACAAGACCAGCTGGAGAAGCGAAGAATATTACCTCATTTAAACTGGAAGAAAAAAAGCTGAATGTTGCAGAAACCAAATTAGCATTGGACACTAAACTAATGAAGTTTAATTGAAGAAACACACTTTTCTGAATCATGGAAGCCCGTTTCCGCCACATAAGGAAAAAAAACATACTTTGGTAAATTATGATTTTTCATGTCTATTTCTGCCACTTTGCCACAAGAAAATAAATTGTGCTTTAGGAAATCATAATTATGACATGAGTCATAATTGTGGCATAGAAAGTCATTATGACAAAAAGTTGAAATTTAAAAGACATAATACATAATTGTCAAATATTTTGACTTGTCATAATTGAATCTCATAATTAGTGTCATTAACTTTTTATCTTAATTTTATCATAGTATATCATTTTCTATATGTCATAATTGACTATCTCATAATTACCACTTGGTGTGTCATCATTTTAACCTTTCATTTCATAGTTAAGTCATATTTATCAAAATTCTGACTTGTCACAAGTAAATTATCTCATAATTATGACTTAGTATGTCGTCATTTTAAAGTTTTAATAATAAAGTCTTAAGTCAATTATTACATTGCAAGTTGGAATTAAGATTTAAAAAAAAAAAAAAAGTAAAATTATGACATGTCATGATGGCTATCCCTATATGGCTTAGGACTCTCCTGTCTGTCAGATTTCTGTCATTTTAAATTATTCACAAATAAAGGAACAGGTGACTACTTTCATGAATAGTCTGATTGCATTTCCATTAACTGGTTCGTGTTATGAAATGTAATGCATGTCAGCATTTTTTCAGGATTTTGCTGAATATGAAGCATAAAATCAAATCACACGCAGTCAAAAAGCAGTCTGGGCCTTTCTGCTCCCTGTTCCTCCAAGCTTATAATACGCTTTGCCACAGCTGATGAATTCTAATATCTTTTGCTAACCTCTGCCAGCTCCAATAATGGAAGATGAACCCGATAAGCAAAACAAAGCAGCGAGTCACTTTTGGTGGTGACACTTCTGTTTGTTAGAACAGCCTTTATTCATGTGACAAACCATAAAAAATACACAAGGACTTTTCATTTCACATCAAATCTCTGTATTCTGCCACTATGGAGCATCAAAACAAAAGCATTGCGTCATTAGCACGACCAAACGGATTGTTTTATGATGCTTTTGTGTCGTTTTTGAAACCCGAAAGCCGTTTACTGATACTTTGAGAGCATTCGGAGACGTACCTTTCTCATGAGTCGGATGACGCAGTAATTCATGCCATTAAGAGGGTCTTTGTACGAATGCAAGAGGGAAGGGAGCTCTGATAAGGATCGAATTAAAGCACACTGCTGCATGGAAAATCATATTACCCTGGTTAACTGACCCACACAGACCTTTCCCTGCCAAGATGCCGCTGGTTACCATAGAGATGTTGTTCTCCTACCCCCTGGTTTTCCTGTGTTACTCTGGAAGAGTCGATATGTGGGCTTACTAACTAGGCTATAGAGAAGACTAGTTATAACAAGGTACGCCTCAGTAACTATAAGGTTTTTAGAAAATTAAATTACGCACTTGTATGTTGGTTTCAAAACAAAATAAATATAACAAATGAACAGAAAACAAATTTCCGTCAAGAATCAGCGATATCCACCTTACTTTCCATGCGGAATAAGCAATTTCCTGCAATGTGCGAAACTTTCGAATCCTGTGAGTGTGTGAAATTTTGATGCAGTAAAAAATATTTGCTCTACAACCCAGTAATTTATATATTAAAATGATATAAAAAGTACCAGTTTGCAACATCAAGCAGTTTTTGTACAGCTACAATAACTGGAAGCGGGTGGCAAGGGAAGTTTCTTTCAAGGTGGATTAAATTAATGGTTACGGAAAACCCGGACTGGATCTACAGCTGGCGTGGTTATGGAACGCTTTGAGCTGGGGAGAGGAAATCGCTGTCGCTCCGTTCCACTTACATACGTAATTCCATTAATGCTTTCAAGCGCGCAGAACTTGGCGAGTTGGCTTCTTTTGGAGAAGAAATATACAAACAAACTGACGAATTTTTGTCTGAAACGTAAGTAACTCGATTTTAATGACTTGTTTATTGAATTATTGTATAAAAGCAATATCATTTACAGATGTAATACTGACTATTGGCAACATTATAAATATTGCAAAATAAAATCTAAAAGAAGTGGAACATGTCTTAATCTAGGTTTTACGATACGTTTGAGACTTTCCGATAACATTTTAATAGATTTTCTCTTCCTGACATATGGTCGCCTCTGACCTTTATAGAGTGTATCCATCATCTGATGCTTCATCTCAGTGCGCGCGTCTCCTCCAGTCTCTCTCCACGAGAAGGGAGTAACTCCTCCTTTCTCTAGTTCTGTTTCTTGCATGGGCATTACAGCAAGCTTGAGAGATCTAAACATGTAGCCTGACAGATTTCAGGTCTGGAGAACAAGTTTTTAGCCCATTTGTGTGGAATTATTTGGATGAGAGATGGTGTGATCGAGCGTTCGTCTCCAGACCTCTGTCCAAACATAAAAGACATTCAGTGAAGGTAGGATTGGGTTTGTCTTTCAGATCATGGTTCTTCTTCAGTTGTTTTATTTGTATATTTCTTTAAAAAATAGATTGGTATGATTCTTTCTTTATCCAAATGAATTTGATAGAATTTTTTTTTTTTTTTTTTGTATATGACCATAGTTAGCTATTTGTGTGAATTTTGTATTAATTTATATTTTTATTATATTGGTAGAAAGTCTAATTACACATATGTGGGACTGGTCTTATATATGGTTGTAGTTCAAAATTCTTGAGCTATACAGAAGACAAACCGCAGCGACATATTTAGACAAGAAACGACTTTATAACGTAGCTTATAGTTAAGGACAAGTGTATTTTTTCACTAGCCAACAGGAAATGCTCAGCTACTTTGTAGTCAAGTTGTTGTGCCTATCTACCTTATTCCTGACAAGTTTACGGCGTTTTGAATTATGGGTGTCACTTCCGGCTTGGGGAACTTCCATTCAAAAAGACTGAAACGAATCATTTCAAATCATAAGGTTGCCCTGCAAATAAAGCTTATCCGTCAGTTTGACTGAATGAGCTGTCAATTTTCCTTCTAGTTTTTTTCTTTTTTTTTCTTCAGACTTCATGAGAATAACGTAACACTTGGTATTTTATCGTGTCATCAAGATTATCTATTGCAAGAGCACTTTTCAGTCGCTGCATTCTTTTCCTCATGATTGTTTTCTTTTTTCCTTTGCATTCCGCTGTAATAGTAGTCTATGAAAAAGGACAACATATACTGCACATTTGTGGTCTGTTCGCCCGATTTAATTTACGATACATCCCATTAATAATTTACTGGAATGCATGAATAATCTCTTGTTTTTCTCCTCAAATGCTCACTTCTCTTTCCAGGTTTGTTTTCACAAGTAAATAAAATTTATTATCTGTCAAAATGACAGAAATCACTTTTAAATAGTATCATGCAATGCTGAAGTTAATGAACATTTTGATTAAAGGTGGGGTAAGCGATATTTCAAAAACGCTGTTGGACATTGTTGATATTTGAAATAAACCAAAACAAACACACCCCTCTGTTCATTGCTCTGCCTCCAAACCCAACCCTCTAATCCTAACCATCCTGCTCAGGGTCGGTGTCGAACCCCGCCCGCCAGCATGCGAGGCGAGTGCTCTAACAATGATGCTAAACACATTCTCTTGCGGCCATCAGTGCGCCTCTTGAGATAGGTTGACCTGCACAATTCTCACTAGCTGGCCTCTGTTACGCAATGCGAGAATGGATGTCTGTTTATCACAGCTGACGCACAATAAAATAATGCTTCACGAAAAATAAAGTGCAGATGATGAACGAATGAACATACGATACACAATAGTAAATACTAACAAGAGTTCGTTGTTCGTTGCCAACAGCACAGCAGCTCTAGACAATCAATGACACTCAAACCCAGTGTTACTCACGTGTGAAGCGGAATCAAAGCAGCCTCCGCATCTGTTTTCAGGTTTTCCCGCTTAGCTCTCTCCAGCGCTTTTCTATTATAAACACGGGTCCTAAAGATCTTGCCCAGTCATAACCATTCATTCCAGTGATATTCTTTTGAGCTTTTTTCTTTTGTATTGTCTCATCTTTCTTTCTGCAGTGTTTCTTCAAATCTCGTCATACGGCCCCTAATGCTGATTGGTTACACGTTTGTTGTTGTGTCCGTCCGACTAACTTCCAGACAGCGTTTTTAAAATATCGCTTACCCCGATAGTAGATGTCATCTCATTGTACCCAGTTTAAAAAAACAAAACATTATTGCATTCATAGAGCGAGCCTTTCTCTGATTGTTTACAGCTTAATGGAAGTTACACCCATAATTCGCGCAAAGCATCATGGGGTGCTGGAATAAGGTGGATAGCATTACATTTTTGTGTCTGTGTGCTTATTTTATGAAACCTTGAGAGGGATATGGAATAACTGTTTTATAAGCCCTGTGAAGCCGTGATTTATAGTGAATTTAGAACAGCTATAGGGGTGCTATGGACTTTTCGCTCCACGTCGTGCCTAACACCCCTTAGCTGTTCTAAATTCACTGCAAACCACTGCTTCTTGCAGTTTATTGTCCATTCCGAAGTGTAATACTCAGACCCTAAACCTAAATATAATCCTAAATCTGTTAGAAATGTTATTTCAGGATCATCATGTCATGTCCAAATGGAAAACAGTGGGGTTTAATCTCTATTTAGATCCCTATGCTATATTTTTTATGATTACATGTCACATAATTTACATGGATCTACATCCCTTTTTGCACTAATCTCAAAGGAGACTTTTTCTACAATAGATGCTGATTGCATCTGGGCTTTGTGGCCAACCAAAATACAAATGCAATCTGTCAGATTACACACGGAAATAAGAGCTTTTCCAGAGTGTGTCACGTGAGCTCATATATACCTGACCAAAACTGCCCGGTGATGGAAGAATATTGTTGTTGGAGTGCTATTTTGAATTATTGAGAAGATGAAGGCTCACTGTGATTCTGCAAAAGCAGTGACTGTCTCATTTGAAAACGCTCTGATTACAATGATGCATAACCAGTACTTGTATACTAAGTTGATTGCTCTACAAGATAGCATCACTCATTTAAAACTATTTATAAAATAGATAATAAATAATTAATTAGTTACAGACTGATACAGACTGCACACTTATTGTGTAAATGCTATGTAAAAAGTGTTCATATTCTATTTACTGAGTTACATGTGTTGAAACAAGATATCAGTCTTACAAAGGTCATTGTGCTGGCATACAAACACTGTGAGTTGGTTTATGGACTCTAGAGGCTGGAAATTGGTTAATGCAGTGAGCTGCTTCCCAGCCCTCTGTAGACAGTGTAGTAAAAAGGAACTAAAGCCAGTTCATAATAGAGCCAACAACTAATATTGAGAGCCGGAGATTATACCACCAAATGACTATAACTATTTTGAGACAATATTGCCCGTAAAATGTGGCATTTTCTCTGGATTGCATTCAAAACACTGTTTTATTGTTGTTGTTGTTTTTTTTAGGCAATTTATCATTTTATTGTGGCATAGATTAAATTTTTCTTTTCTTTTTGATTAAAAATAACAAAAGGATTTAATATTAATATTAAATATATAAATATGTATAAAATAAAATGGATGAAATAGAACAACATTAAATGCAGTTATATGGATTGGTTTAGTTGTATTATTTTTTCTAATTATTATTAAATTATAAATTGAATAATTATAATAATTAAATATTGAAATATAAATATGAATATTGTATAAATAAAAATATTTCACATATATATATATATATATATATATATACACACACACACACACACACAGGGGTGGGGCGTAACGGAAAACATGTAATCAGGATACAAAAATCCAGTAACTGTTATTCGTAACAGTTACGTCAAAAAACGTAGTAATCAGATTACAGTTACATTTTGAAAAAAAGGGGGAATACTATCAGGATTACAATGTTTTCATTTAAAACTAAATAAGTCATTATTTTGTCATAATAACACTATATTAAGCGCTGCTTGATTATAGTATTTCCTGGTTCTGTTGCCAGTGATGACTCACGTGAGCCACCCGCTGGTGCATGCGCAAATAACACCCGTCTACAATCTTCTCAGACGAAGATTGAATCACTGCTGCTAGTTGAAACGATGCTGCCCGCGGGGAAAAACGCTTTCAATTCATGAAAATTTTCGAAAAATGCAAAAAACATGGTTCTACAGTGCAAACTCTGCCTTCCAGCTACGAAACCACTTTCTTTATCAAAGGACTAAAAAACAATCTGTAATACCATACTGTAGCCACTAGATGTCTGTATAGCCCTTTACATATATGCAGGGATGTGTATTTCCAAGTTGTGGAAACAAGACATGATTGCTTAGTTTTAATAGGTTTTAAAAGTAACCAAAATGCTTAACATTAAAATTAAAGCAGAACAAACATGAACAGAAATGTTTGATCCGAGCTTGTTCAGTTTGGTTATGATCTGATGTCACTTTTATATTTTTAAGATCTAAACAACAACAACAACGATAATAATATTGCAATAGACAATTTATCAGATTTTTAAAATATTTTATTGTTGAGACCCATTCAAAAGTATGGAACGTGTGACATTTAAAAATTTTAAGAAAATAAGAAGAAATAATTAATATATATATATATATATATATATATATATATATATATATATATAGGCTATATTAAATAATATTTATAAAATAGATCCAAATTAAATTATGCAGTGATTGGTTTAGTTTGTTTTCTATTATTATTATGAAAATGAATTAATACATTTAATAATTATTATTATTAATTATTGAAATATAAATGTAAATTATTATGTTGTAAAATAAATTATAGTATTTAAGTATTTAATTTTAATATAAAATGTATAAATGTGTATTAAATAATATTTATAAAATAGAATTTTGCAGTGATTGGTTTATTATTATTAAAATTATTTATTAATGAATTAAATAATTAAGTATAATGATTAATTATTAATGATTGAAATATAAATATGAATAATGATAAATGATGAAAATGATCAATTAAAGCATTTAATATTAATATAAAATATATAAATATGTATCAATATTTATAAAATAGCTTAATTTAATCCTGCAGTAATCGGCTCTGTTTTATTATTTTTTCCAATGTAAATAATTATTATAAAAATGATTTATTAATTCTAATAATTAATTCTAATAATTATTTAAATATATAATAAATATTAATCATTTAGCAAAATGATACATTAAATCATTTAATATTAATATAAAATATATTTTTAAAATATTTATAAAATAGAGTCAAAATGACATTCTGTTTTTATTTTTATCTGTTTAGTTATTATTTAGTTTTTGTGTTATTTAGTTATTAATTATAATTTATTTTATTATTTATTTAGTTATTTAGTTAGTATTTTTCCATTTTTAATTGCTTATCAGGTTAATTAAATTTTAATTATTAAATATAAATATGAATAATTAATATAATAATTTTCTGGAGTATTTGTCCTACAGGGCGTCTATTAGGATGATAAAACACAATTATTGTTTTGAAAGAATAATTCTTTTTCATTTTTTTGAAAGAATGATTTTTCCCTTTTTTCATGATTTTTTAAAACTGCACCCATATTATTACGTCGGCAGCCTGTACATCACTAATAGCGGCCTACACCTGATTTGTTAGCGTGTGAAATGAAATACACTTCCAAATGGCACTGTCCCTTATTAAATGCTGAATAAGAGGTCAGTAGTTTAAACCTGTCTGAAATTGGAGCTGCTCTCTAATACAGTTGGGACTGACCTTGGAGTGGGACTCTCAAATGAAACCTCTATAAATCCTGGAGTTACAGGCACATGCACCCCCAGGCTACAAGCAGAGGCATGATGGGATTGTGGAGGACGTGTAGGCTCATACAGTATGTGTTCTGACTGTTGAGCATGACTCTGAGAGGTAGAACAGAATACGGATTGTTACATTATAGGTCACTGTTGAATTTAAACAGCATGTTTATTCTTTAACTGCATTTGAACGAGCCAGAACATGTAGAACTGGGCAGATGTTCGACACATGCACAAGATGATCTAGATGTCTTTGTAATAGATAACTAAAACTCAATGGTTTTTGACAGTTTCCACACAGTATATGATTCACATAAACACGTACATTTGCAGAGGTGCATAGCCAGCTGGAAATAACGATAACAGAATTACGTACTTAAATTTCATTACATCTTAGTCTGCGAATCACATTTAGTTCCTTCAGCATGGCTACACAGTAAACCAACAGATCCTTAGCCATAAAACAAAAGGGCATTTGAGAAAAAAAAACATTGATTAATTGCATCTGTGCCTTGAAACCAGTGTAATTTTAATACTATAATTGTTAATAATAAACATTTATTATTTTTAGTCATTTTGTTTTGTACTTTTTTCATTTTTAGTAATATTTACTACTATTTATTTTTTAATTTAGTTTATGTTCATTCTGCGTACAGTCATCTGCCGGAAGCTAGTTATCTGAATTTATAAAGTTAGAAATATGGATATTTTTCTTACAAAAAACGCATCGCTTTACTTCAGAAGGCCTTTATTACCCCCTGGAGTTGTATGGATTACTTTTTTTATGGATGGATGCATTATTTTTTACTTCAAAACTATATCTCTGATTGTGTTCGTCTGAAAAAAGATAGTCATATACACCTGGCTTGAGGGTGAGTAAATCATGGGATAATTTTCATTTTTGGGTGAACTAACCCTTTAGTGAGGGAAAGAACTTTCTTTCTTTCTTTCGACTCTCTGATTGGTGTTATTTTCTGTACAGCATCATGCGTAATGTAGTTTTTCACCAGGAATTCCACTGTTAAACACGATTATTTTAGAAATAAGTTGAAAAAAAGTGGGCTGATTGCTCACAGTAGGTCTGTCTGGTTATTGTTCAAAATCAATTTCCTATGGAGAAAAAAGATTAGAGTTTTTAATTCTGGAACCCAGCTGCTGAACTCTTTAGTGCCCCCCATAGGAAAGCAGAAAGTGCAACTTGCATTTTTAATTGTGTTTTGAAACATTGAGGTTTGCAGCAACATGTAAGATCAAGCTTGCACCTAGAAATGTCTACATTTTAAAGGTCCCAATACACTTCAATACAAAATTGAAGAACAAACTGGTGTGACGTCATTTTGAATAAAACCAGGCTAAAACGAAATTCATTTTGTGTGTTCGTTTCGGAAACAGCTTGCTAAAGCAAACTTTCTGGAAAAGATTGCTCTGTCCGGTAAACGCCTTCAAACTACCATTGGTCCGTGGCGATGACGTAATAGGTGGGTGTGGCTCTGAGGCTCCACCTTCTTTGACATGGAAATCTTCTCCGGTTCATATCTTCTGTTCACTCAGTCGAGGTCAGACGCAAGTAAAAACATGAACACACTGGAGAGCCGCTTTATAGCAGAAATTGTAATTCTAATTGAACGAGACACTGACACTGTTTTTTCATGTTTAATTTTGTAAAGCTGCTTGCTTTAAAACAATCTGTTGTATAAAGTGTGATATAAGTAAACATGACTTGACTGTAGTGCCAAATTGTAGAGCTCATGCAAACATATCCACATCGCTATGCTTTCTTAACTAATGTTTTCTTACCGTTGTCATTGTCACAACGAAAAAGAACTTCACTGTGAGTATATCAGGGCCTTAAGGGTTTTTAATGTGACTTTTAGGTAAAATTTTACCGGCAAAATATCCATTGTCTATTGTCAGTAGTGTAGTGATGGATGAAGCACTGCACAGAAGTCAAACCAAAGTAGCTTTCTGTTGGTCAAATTCACGTGAAAAACTTGCGAATCTGAACCCAATGAGAAATCTGCATGGGAAATGTTTCACCTTACGTGAAAACCTATGATATCTCGCTGAGCAATGGTAAATGTGAACGCACCTTAAGAAGGAGCAGCAGTTGGTTATATGAAAAATGTTCAGGAAAATCAATGACAAGAAATGCCCGTCCACAGGTTTGTGAAGTAACAGTATATTAGATTTATTTTATATTTACTTTGCTCTTTAATCTTTTAAAGCCATGCTTGCTTTCTAAAATATCTATTACAGGCAGCCAACTGAGGTGAATGCCATAAAAAACACCAGGAAAAAAATATGAGATTGGACAGTTTCTTGAAAAGGGAAGCAGCCCAAGCTTTTGACGAACTCTGCTAAGGCACAAAATTATGAACGTTTTAAAGGGCACAGTACGGATTGTGAATATATTTTTTTGAGTTTGGAAGTTTAGTTTGAGTTCTGCATTTTATGTCCTCCTCAAGGTATTGAAATGTAGTCCACAACAATTAAACCAATTCAACTACTACTACTACTACTACTAATAGCATGTAGTACATGTAATAATAATAACAATAATAATTATTATTATAATGAAGCTTGTGCTTGTGGTCACTATATGCTTTATTTATATGGGAAAAAAAGCAGCGTTAACATTCTCCAAAATATCTCTTTTTGTGCTCCACAGAAGAAAGAAATTCATATAAGTCTAAATAAAGGATGACAGAATGAGTGAACTTTCACATTTGGAAGAATGATTAACTTTCTTTTATGAGAAAGTTCTCTGGCAACAAGAAAAAACATTTCCAAAGTCTCTCTGCTGGCTGTAATTGAACTAACCGTTATCACTCTCAACAAGACATCCAAAATATACAGACCATAAAATAAAATCCCTGTTTCTATTGAATATGCTGGGATGTGATCACATGACTGTGACTGAAAATGCCATCATACAAAAGAACTGACAGGAAAACGGTTAGTGAAGAAAAGAAAGGATTGTGGAATGATGTATGAAAAGGAGGACAGCATTGAATGAGATTTAGAGAGGAAGTGAACATGGAGATTATTGCATATTTATGCACACATACTGTTTATACTGTATTGTATATGTATATATTGTATACAAGTCATTCATTTTTTTCATAAAAAGTGCTAAATTAATAAGATTACATAAAAAAATGTATTGTGACCTCATTATTTCATTTTATTATTTTAAAAAGTAATTTTAGATTTTTTTTTTTTAAAACCAATTTTTAGGAAAAACACCTTCATTCTCCCATTAAAGTGCTCCTATTATGCTATTTTAAAGGTTCCTTTTTAATTTTGTTTTAGAGGTCTCCTATAATAGGTTATAAAGGTCAAAAACACTTTCATTTTCTCATAATATACATTGCAGTATCACCTCTTTTCACAGAGTCTGAAATGGTTCGATAAAAGATTCAGTATCTCTAAACCCCTCATTTCCACAAGCATACTCTGCTCTGATTGGTCATGTGGCCCACTCTGTTGTGATCGGTCTTCTCTGCTCTGACTGGTCAGATGACCCAGTCCTGAAGCACATGTCCTGAAAAGTGAAGCCAAAATGTTTCGATCGCCCCCAGATGGCTGGATGCAGTATAGCTTATAAACCCCATCCTCTCCGTGTAATCTAATGGGACTTCAGATAAACTAAATAATCAAATTACACTTCAAATAGATTTTTTTCAAATAGATGGTTTCTATTATTTTAAGTAGTTTTTATCACGCTGATGTAAGTTCAAGTGTTTGGTTTTAGTTAATTATTTGATGCCATAAAAATGGGGGTGTGATGTCATGATTGACAGCTGAGATTGACAGCTTTTCTGAGCGAAGTAGTCACTGAGGCACCAACTGACTTTTTTTCGGGATTTTCAGGAGGAGATTGGAGCTTCAACTTTAATTTCTACATTTCCATAACTGTTTTCATGCCGACATAATGAGTTGTTCTGCAGTAAACTGTATTAACCGATTCTGCGGGAGTGTGGGCGGGGCCTTGATACCGCGGCTCGACTTCACACTCACTACTGCGCAGACTTGGGTTCCAAGATGTCCGCGCCATATTCGGGCATTGATGGCTTCACTTCTCTACAGTGGAAGAGAGTGAAGGTGCGTCATTCATATTTTTTACATTCTATGGTTGTGATTGGTGTACCGCTTACGGTGTATGTTGGAAACGAAACACCCATTACAATATCTGAATTTCAGCTCCGGAAGCTTCCTCAGTTCTTGATACACAGTGATATGGAAGCTTGTTTCCGCAACAGAATAAAACAATTTAAATGACAATTGCGACTTTATAACTTGCAATTGCGAGTTTACATCTCGTAATTCTGACTTTTTCTCAGAATTGCGAGATATAAACTCGCAAATGCATGTTATAAAGTCAGAAATGCGGGATATAACGTCACAATTACCTTTTTTTAATTTTTTATTCAGAGGAGGAAATTGTATCAATTCCAGCGCAAATCCTTATCTTTTGGAAGTGCATGTAAAGTGGATTTGGAGCACTGAAACCAACATCTTGTCAACAATGTGAACCAAACTCTTCCTGTTGAAGAGCATAGGAAGTGAGACTGGTGAAGACTTGTTTCGGCAGTTCAGAATCGCTTCTTTCTTTTAGAAGACAATGACTCCATTAATCATGTAATTTCATGTGGCTTTTACATTCACAAACTCTACATGAAAGGTAATATTTAAAAAAAAAAGAAGAAAAAAAAAGGTCACTTTAAATAACAATATGTTTTTTCAGGTTATTATTTCAGGTCATTTAGATGTCAATTGCATTCTGGGACACAGCACAGTGCATCTCTAAGCTTAATGCTGGAGAGAATTCATATGCAGGCACTTTAAAAAAAAAAAAAAAAAAGTATACTCATCCCTATGAAAAAGTGTAATATTATTATACATACTTTGTATTATTAATATGAATAATAACACAAACTGCAGCCTTTCCACTAGCATTTCTACATTCGTCTTCGACTTCTCCAGATTAATTGCACCTCTAAACTGTCAAGCTCCATTACATTTTAAGCACTTATAGGTTCCTGTAAAAATGCAAAGAAGTGCAGCAGTGTATAATAATTCATAGTGCTCATTAATAGTTTAGTATCTTCGCAGGTGGGTCCGAATACTGATGCATGTGTCAGCTAGTCTTATCCCTTCAGCAGTCTTGTGTTCTTGTATTGTTGCTGTATAATCTGAGCCGAAGCGGCCCGTATCCGGACTGCTGTTCGTTTACGTGGTGAGTGGAATTTCTAAAAGATGCACCATGTTTTTCTTCTAGGAACAGTGGTGGACGAAGTACAAAAATCTCAAAAGAACTTGAGTAAAAGTAAAGATACGTGTCATAAAATATTACTCAAGTGAAAGTATTTAGTGCTCCTTTTCAATTTTACTTGAGTGAAAGTACAAAAGTACTTGATTTTTAATGTACCTAAGTAAAAATGATGAATGTTTATTTTGTATAGGCCACTTATATAATTAAATTTTTATATTATGTATTTTATATAATCCTATTGCTCATAGCCAGCACTAGTCAGTATGGATGGAAGATTAGTGGAAACAGAACATAATATGTAATATGTATTGACAAACAATATAAAAACAGACGAAACATATGGGGCTAAATACATAACATTTAAGAAATGAAGATGAATGTGCATGTGTTATTTTAATTTGTGTTAGAGTTGCACGATTCTGGATAAAATGAGAATCAAGATTTTTTTGTTTGTTTGCTTCAAATAGAGATCATGATTCTCCCATGATTCTAAACAGACAACTAAACAACATTGCATAAAATTATTTACTAGAGGACAAAATAATAACTTCTGCAGTTTATTTAAAAATATATTTTTTAATTGAATTATTTAAAAAATGGGTTTGAATGAATGATTTAATGACTCACTCATAACTACTTCACTTTCATTACTGGATGAATCAGTGTTTTTGAAGAAATCTTTTGAATGAATCATTCAATGTCAAATACATTTTACGTCACTTTGGCGCCTCCTAGTGGCGTAACGATGTAATCGATACAACCGTTATTTGAAGCGGCAAGTTAGTTTTAAAATTTGATTTGATCTGTTTGAATCGAGATCGCGATCTGTAGACATATTATTGTGGACGTGTCCGCATTAAAGCATTTCAGTGTGCTTAAACAGATCGCCCTTTACAGCAGATTTAGTTCAAATACAACTGACAGTTGTGACCTAAATATGATTTTCAGTTACAATAATTAATCCTAAAATTCAGCATTTGTAGGCTAACTTACTTTTCACCATCAGACTCTCCAGTGAAATTCATTCACTGGAGAGTCGCTCTGAACGGATCATTGAATCAGTGATTTGTTGACTCGAGAACAGCTGCAATACGATCAGTCCAATTCGCGAATGAATTGTTGATGTGATTTGTGAACCGATTCAACAGGATGATTGAAAAGAATCGAACTGCGTGCACGAATCGAACACCGCTTTTGCGTCTCTGACCATGTGACGATTTCTTCATTTTAAAAAAATGAATAACGATATGTTTTATGAAATGTAGTGGAGTAAAAAGTACGATCTTATGCTTTGGAATGTAGTGAAGTAAAAGTTGCTCAAAATAAAAATACTCGAATAAAGTACAGATACTTGGAAAATGTACTTAAATACAGTAACGAATTAAAAATACTTTACAGTCCACCACTGTCTAGGAATGATTGGAACTGGATTTATGGGCTGGAGTTGCTCACTGCCATCATCAAGTTATTATAGTTTGTGCTTTTTGCACCAGGCTGATGAAATACTTTATACTGGAAAGAGTTTTACACTTACAAATTAAAGATATTAAAACGATTTACTGTAAATTGCAACCAGTAGGTTTGAGTATTTTTTTTTTTAAAAACTGTTATACTATTATTTTATGCTTTATTTTGATTTTAGAAAAGATTTCTGAGATGTTTTTTTTATTGTTTTACTAAAGATTTTTGTATTATGATAGATTCGAATGCATTTCTCTTATATATATATTTTATAATATATATTTTATTTATATTAATTGTAAGATAGGGAGTTTAAAACAGCAGCGAAACAGCACTTTATTTTACATTTTATAAGAAATATTTTCATAAACATTTTATATTATAATTTTATATTTTATTTTGATAAATTTCAATGCATTTGTTTTGTTGTTGTTTTTTTGGCTTTGTTAGATTTGAATGACTATTTTATTTATAACAATATAGTAAAACGTTAGGTTGAGGAAGTCTCTTCATTTAAAGGTGCAGTGTGTAAATTTGAGCGGCATCTAGCGGTGAGGTTGCGAATTGCAATATAGAGAAGCTACGGTGGCTAACACAGGACAAGGATGTCGTCGTCTGAGACAGAAGAGAGTAATCAATCAAGCAAATGCGCCCTGTAGAACAGTTTATCAGTTTAGGCCTACTGTAGAAACATGACAGCGCAAAATGGCGACTTAACATGTAAGGGGACCCGCGGTGTATGAGATAGAAATGGCTCATTCTAAGGTAAAAAAAAACATAATGGTTCATTATGTAAGGTCTTTATATACCAATGAAAACATAGTTATGTATATTATATTGCATTTCTGTCAATAGATCCTCCTAAAATGTACACATTGCACCTTTAATTGTATTATTTTAATTTGGTTCTAGATACACTGAGTAGTGAAATAGTAAGTTATATTTTATATAAAAATAAAAAAATATATATTAAAATATAAAAAAAGAGATGTAATTTCCCACACAGCATGAGCAGATGTGTCTGGGCATATAAGCGATGGGTGTGGGAGCGCGCGCGCGAGAGAGGAGCAGGTGTGTCTCTCTCTCTCTGTCAGCCCGCTGTGAGGCTTCATTTCTCCCCTCCGATTGCATGATTGCATTTCATCAGTGCAGCTCCTTAATCAAATCTGCAGTGCTGGTCAAACTCAATCCTGCCGGGCTGCTTGACCCGACACTTCCTCTGTCAGCACGTGCTTAATGAAACTGACAGCTTCTAACTGACTGAACACTGACGATGTGTCTGCACAGTTCCTACATTAATGTTGGCTCTATGGATGGTTTTGTTGTTGTTGTTGTTGTTGTTGCAGCAGCAGCGCCATCTCCCGGACATTCTGGTATTGCACCCAAAGAAATGAACCAAAGTGCTCATCTGGCCTGTTCACTTGTATAGGTGGTCTGAAAGTCATTCTTTGCCTGTTTGCATCTAGAGTTTCATGGAGATCTGGTCGGATGACAGCTGGAACTGTGGTTATAACCGGAGGAATTCTCGCAACGGTGATACTCCTGTGTATCATTGTCGTCCTGTGTTACTGTCGCCTTCAGGTGAGCGTCATTCATACCTGAGGTTTCGACACATAAGGCAAAAGAATAATGACAGTTATTTTCCTCTATTCATTTTTTAGGCCTTAAAGGAGTGATGAATAGACAACATCTGCTATAATAATATAACATTAAACAAAATAATAATATAAAATGTAGACTTGACTCAATAAATTGTTTTATTTAAAAAACAAAACAGATTTTAAGTTTTAGTTTTTTATTTGATACGCTATAATGATAACAATAGTGAAGCAATAACATGTAGATTTTGTAATTTAAATAAAAATGATATATTAATAATATAATGTCATTTTTATTTATTTATTTTTTGATAGATTTAGTTTGTTTTTGTTGTTTTTTGATAGATTAGATGTTGTGAATTAAATTATTTATAAAAATTGTTAATCTTATTTTTTATAAACTTCATTACTTTTATATTTATTTATAATGATAACAATGGTGAAATAGTAGGATGCAGAATTTTTCAGTTAATATTTTTGTTTTGCTTTGAAAGAATAGAATTTTTTTTTAAATTTATTGATAAACTATTGATTTTATTTTTATTTATATGATAACATTAGTGCAACGGTACAATGTGGATTTTTACATTTAATTAACTTTTATATTTTCATTTAATTTTTTGTTTTGGTCGATTTAAATGAATTTCGAGCATGCATTTGTTTTATTTATATAAACAGTGAATTAGTTGGGTTTTTATTTTATTTGGATAGATTTGAATGAATTTTTATCTTATTTATAAATTATTTATTTTTTATATATAACAATATCAATAATGACAGAGTAGGATGTAGATTCTTTATAAACTATTGTGGAGCAGGAAGTAGTTTTTTTTAAAGAATTACATTTTATATTATAATTTTTATGTTTTGATAGATTTAAATTAATTCGGTGAATGAATTGTCTTTTATTTTATTAAAATTTTTCTTATTTTGTAGATTTAAATGAATTACATATTTCTCTGGTTTTGGTGACACTGAATGGAAAGGTTTGTGCTCCTGTAATAAACCAGCAATTATTTGTATTTTCTGTAAACCTGACTCTCTTACTGACTGTCTGCTTCTAGTATTATTGCTGTAAGAAGAATGGATCCGATCCAGATGCTGTTTGCCCACAACCCCAGTTTGCCTGCAACGCATGCAGCATGTCCCGGGTGGACGGGACTGCTTCCACCCCGCTCTCCCTGTCACCGGAGCCCACGCCACTGCAGAGCTTCTGCCCCTCCTGCTCCCCATACAGCTCTCCATTTTACATCAGCACCATGGACGAAACGCGGAACGGGGGCGAACGGATCACTTACATGCCGTCCCACTACAACACCTCGTCCCTGTCTCTCACCCTTCCCGCGTCATTGAGCTCTCGATGCCGACCAGACCTCTACTCCAACACACGTGCCATAAGCACTGATGTCTGATCAGTGACGTCCACCAGAATCACCCCTAATGTTTCTTCTGTATACCTGAGCGGTACAGACAGAACAGAGTGAATGGGGACCAAAGGACAATGACTCGGTTTTTACATTGTATCAGTAAATTGAAATCAATAATCATATATAATGTTTTATAGCAATTGATACAAATGCGTTCTTCCTGAATTTAGTTAACCCAAAAATGAAAATTCTGTCATCATTCATCCACCCTCAAGTTGTTCCAAACCTGTATGAATTTCTTTGTTCTGTTAAACACAAAATAAGATATTTTGAAGAATGTCGGTAACCAAACCGTTGATGGTCCCCATTGACTTCCATAGTATGGAAAAAAACTATTCAAAATATCTTATTTTGTGTTCAACAGAAGAATGAATATCCTACAGGTTTATGATGACAAAATTAAAAATGTTTGGGTGAACTATCCCTTTAACACTGAAAAATATTTTATAAATCTGTGTTTTTGTCTTGTTTTCAAATAAAATATCTAAGCATTCTTAAAACAAGATAAATGTATGTAAGAATCAAAGCTGTGCAAGATGAGGTGTGTTTTCAGAGAATATATCTTGAATTGAGTTTATTTTGAATTTTTTTTCTTGTTTTAGTAGACTTCAGTAGTTTAGATTAAAGTTATGTTTGTGCTTAAAACAAGAAAAAACACTCTGCCATTTTTCAAAAACAATTTACAAAAATAAAAATAAAATAAAAGGAGGAATAAAGGAACAAAGTAAAAACAAACAAAGTAAAAAATAAACAATCAAATAAAACTAAAGAACAAACAGAAAAACAAACATTAAATAAACAAATGAAGATTTGTTTGAACATCTTATGACACTTTTAATGGTGTTTAAATGTTTTTACAGCAAAACAAGACAAAAATACTGTTTTGCATTAGAAGGTAAGGGCTCCTAGTTTTTTAAGCGGCCTTCAACAAGCCTTTCAGAAATGTTGACATTTTGGGCTTCCTGTAATAAGCTAATGTATGAGGGCTATCATACACAAGAACTCACATTTTCTGGCCATTTACTTACTGTGCCACAACATTATTTTACAAACATTTAAATATTTTATCTTTTTTTATTATTTGCAATCCCACTTGGTGGCGCTAGAGGTTCAGAGATTTCACCTTTTACTAAACGATTTTCTTAGCGGTCTCTATGCAAGTTCAATTTAACGTACTGTAGGTACAGTAGAGGGATTTAAGTGTCCATGACGAGATGTTTGATGTAATGTATTGATGTATTCATGATATACTTTTCTTTTTATTACATGCAAAAGTTGAATATGTAAAATAGTCTATTTGTAAACTTGCTTTCACCAAACCTTTATTTAGTCAAACAATGGCCCAGGGTGTATTCCACTTGTTTGAGTTTATGTAAATTTGTGATGCTTGATCATAATTTTATCTGTCAATGACAAGGATGTGATGATAGAAATTGGTAGCAATGTTGATTTCTGTGTTTAGGCATATGTTTTTTTTTTTTTTACTGTAATGTCTTTAGAACATAACTAATGTTTTACAAATGAACCAGTGAGCAAATAAAGAAATTAAGAATACATATTACTCTGTGCAGTGCAAAAAAGCAAAACAGTTATGATAACAAAAATATTTAATAGGCCTATATTAATAATATCTTGGCTCTACCACTTTTTTGTATAAGACGTTATTATATTTTGTATTTTTCACAGACATTAGAGTTTATTAGAAACTCTATTTTGATCATAATTCTGCATTAATCACATTTGTTTTTTTTTTGTTTTGTTGTGTTTTTGCTTATTTTTGTATTTTTATTTCATTTTAATTTGTTAAATTATATATTAAATGAAATGTAATACGATAATATTATACGATTACATAATATATGTAATTTTTTATTATCCTACTTTAAAAAAGAAAACTAGTGACCCAACAGCAGGTGCTCATGTCACCCCACTTGGACTGACGCGCTTATTTGAAGAGGTGGGCGTGACTCTTTCCAGCGGCGGTGATGACGTCTCCTGCGCCATGTGAATGCGGCGCGAGCTCTGATGAGGTTTGCGGATGTTTCTGCGTGTGCACGCGCGTCCCTCAGCTGACAGACTCACAGCAAGTAAGTTGATTTTTACCCTCTTAGAAAACTCAAAACAAATACAAAAATGACAGAAAACGTTTGCGTTGACATCGAACACGCTCTTGGGTTTAATTTATATTCAGTGTGGGTGTGTTTAAAAGCTTTTAAGGGTCATAAGCGAATGTTTTAAAGTTAAAGTGGCAGAAAATGAGCTAATTGTTGATTAGCAGTGGCTAACTAGCTAACTGACTAGCTTCAGTTTATTTAGGCTGCTTCTCACTGACATCACACATTTTGCTAAGGATTTTAACTAGCTCCTATGATGCGTTTTGTGTGTGTGGTATGAAAAACGTAAGTAGTACGAAACGGTTTTTAATCACCCTTATTTTGTGCTGTTGAAGGCGTTTCCTGTCTGTTATTTTGAATCACTGTTTAGTCAGATGGCAAATATTTTGAGTTTTTTTTGTAGTCATCTTCGTTTTTATTTAAGTGTTATCTGTCCTAAATAGCTGGACATGTCAGCTGGGTAAAACTGGTTTTGTTTTGTTGTGCTGATGTGTATGTATGTATATATATATGTGTGTGTGTGTGTATATGTATATGTGTGTGTGTGTGTATATATATATATATATATATATATATAAATAATATAATATAATATAATATAATATAGATAGATAGATATACACACACACATACATGCATACATATACACATGACTACACATACACATAACCTGTTTAACAAGTAATTTAGATGACTATACGGAACAAGTATGATGTAAAATACTATGATTTGCATAATGTAAAGGAACTTTATTTCAGTATTTCAGGGTTTCTAGTTTCTGTGGCTAATGTTTGAAAGGGTTCGGGATGGTTAAGCAAATATGTCAGTTTGTTTAACAACAGTGTGCTATCCATGAACTCTTCATCTGTGTTTTAAACATTAAAGGCCATCACTCATCAAAAGCTCGAGAAGAATATTGGAAAATCTGTCTAATAATTAGTCTACAATTATTGAAAATTAGTTAATGCGACCACAACAACAAATCATTGCGAAAACAAAGCATCATTGGTGATGGTGATTGACATTGGCTTCTGATTGGTCAATACAGCATTCCAGTGGTGGGATTAATTATTTTCATATAGCTGATTATTTATAAATGGCTGATATTATATATTTATAATACATAAAACACACCTTTTATAACTATTAAGTAATCTAAGTTACTATTAGGTGATGATCTAAATATTAGGTTAAAAATATGCAGAACAATAAAATATTAAATATTAGTCAATACAAAAATTATTATAATTTCAAAACATTTTAGATAGATAGATCATTTTTATTTTATATATTATGTAATATTATTATAATATAATTTTATAATTACCGTTTTATAAAAGCAATTAGGCTATATATTCTATATTGTGATGTATTTTTTCATGTACATCAGAGAAAAACATGCTATAGATTCAGTTAAAAAAAAGAAAGGCAAAACCTGTATCAAAACAAATCTAAAGTCAGAAATATTAATATTGATATTGAAAATGTTAGTATTATTATTAATATTAATGTTAATCATATTTAGGCTACAATTCCAAAAATAACCAAAAATGTATGCTAAAATAAATACTAAAAAGATAAAAAAATAAATTAAAAAAATTAGCCATTGCTATGTACTGCACAGTCTTGTACCTTATTGCTTAATTATATAGTTCCTCTGTTTGCTCCAAGCACTGTCCTCTTCCTTTTCTGCTGGGTGATGTCATTGGGCAGATTTTCTCATATTACTTCATGTAGGAGAACTCGGACAGAGAGACCAGTAACTCAGGAGTGCACTCATCAGATCAGACCATTTTGAACTTTCAGCACTGTGTTGGACAGCCGGGAAAAACTTGGCTTTTTCCTCAGTAGTTCAGTAGATCATGGTGGCATGTGATTTATGCTGTGTTGTAGTAACGCAGTCTTTGGTAACCTAATACAGTATCTGTTTTTTGTCCTTAAATGATGGGCGTGAGTTACAGAAAACATTGAGGATAAATTGTTGTTTGAAGAGCCTGTTTCTCCTGCTGTGTGTGTGTGTGTGTGTGTGTGTGTGTGTGTGTGTGTGTGTGTGTGTGTGTGTGTGTGTGTGTGTGTGTGTGTGTGTGTGTGTGTGTGTGTGTGTGTGTGTGTGTGTGTGTGTGTGTGTGTGTGTGTGTATTGTAGATCATGCACGCCTAGAATAAGTTAACTGTTCCAGTTTTATCTTGGTTGAACACGTAGGCTCTGTTTAGCAGAGCTGGGTGGTGTTTAATACTGATCACTACAGCTAAAGGAATATCAGTTGTATGAATGTTTTTTTTTATTTATTTATTTGTGTTACTGCAATATTTTTTTTAATAAATTAGAACATATAATTGATTACAATACAATAGATACATATATATTTTTTTCAAATTAAGATTTTAAATTATTGTTCTGATTAGCCGATATTTTAATAGTATGTAGCCTATATTATTTAAATATATCAAATCAATATATTGTGTGTATATATAGGGGTTGGACAATGAAACTGAAAGTCCTGGTTTTAGACCACAATAATTTATTAGTACCTTTTGTGGCCAATACAGCATCAGTTCATCTTGAGAATGACCGTGTCCTTCACAGTGGCCAGAGGGATTTTGAGACATTCCTCTTCCAGAACAGTGTCCAGGTCACTATGTGATGCTGGTGGAAGAAAATGTTTTCTGAATTGCTCTTCCCAAATACCCCAAACTGGCTTCAAAATATTTAGATCTGGTGACAGTGCAGGCCATGGGAGATGTTCAGCTTCACTTTCATGTTTATCAAACCATTCTGTCACAAGTCTTTCTGACTGTATTGGTGCAGTATAATGCTGATACGTGGCTAATACTGATCAATGTTCAAACCTTAGGTCCACATGGTCCTCCAGAATGGTTTGTTAGTCACAGGATTGTTAGGTTTGTTACTTGGCAGTGATGTGTCCATCAAGCACAGTAGGGAATGCAATGATATTGCAGCCCAAACCATCTCTGATCCACCCCTGTGCTTCACTCTGGGCAGCAACAGTCCAGGTGTTAAGCCTCTTTGGAGCTTTTCCCCACACCACAACTCCCACGGATGTGGGAAAGACATCAGAGAACAATATATGTTTCACATTGTCCACAGCCCACGATTTGTACTGTTGGCACCAAAGAAACCAACATTTGGCATTGGCACGAATGACCAAAGGTTTGTCCATAGCAGCCTGACCATGAATACTGACTCTGTGGAGCTTGAGATGTTTTGGTGGAGACGAGAGTTGAGATGCGCATTTAATTCTGCAGTGAGTTGGGCAGTTGTGGTTTTAGTGGGCCTTTAAATTTCAGTTACTGTGCGTGTGAAGAACAATTCATAGTGCTCTCTACTCCAGTGTTGTCATCTTTCTCCAGGGTGTCTGTTAGATCACATGATTTAGAAACAGCAATGAAGATAAAGTCGCTTTATGCAAAACCATAGACCTTTATCTACAAATAAAGTATATTAATGTTAACATTGATCTTGGAGTGAGTTTGTCCTAACCGAATGCAACGTGCTGTTTGAATGCTGAATGGATATTGACTGAGAAGAGATTTAAATATTTGTAAACATTTGTTGGAATATAGTGCATGAAAACTTTATGGTGCTTTACAAAGCTACCAGAGTTAATTCTAGACTTTTGTGAAAACTTGTGATATAGTTTAGCAAGACTGAACAATAATTCTTTAATGGACCTCCAAAGAAATGAATGGCAGTCTTTATAGTAACTCCAAAATAATGACCATGAGTTTGTAATTGCTTAAAGTTTGTGTCTTTCTTAGAGTTTCGGCTCTATAATTCAATTTGAATGACTAACTGGTACTCTTTGGCAAACAGCTAAGTGCATTCTTTATTTATGTTGAGCGTGGTACTGGTACATAATGAAAATGAAGGGTGCACAGAGACCTTCTGTTAGCTTTCGGTTTTATCCTGTGCATTTTTCAATGGCTGTAATTGACAGAGAATGATGGCCACATGACTGCTCTGCGTGTGAATGTGAAGACCCTTTCACCCACCGTGGCGTGACCCCCTGACATGAACTCAAGGAACCCACTGTAATGTTACTGCTGTTGCTTTATTGGCTCGTTGCTTGTTCAAATTCATCACAATCACCACCGCTGTTGTGTGACCATTATGTCACTTCTGTCATAATGTGTGATCTGACTTGTGAAAATTAGCTTCACACTAGGTGTGAACATCACTGGTGGTTTAGTTGAGTCTTTGCTCTGAGCTGCTTTAGGCTGTGAAGATGCACTCCGATAGATGATACCTCGATAAATGGGAGCTTGCTTGTTGAATCAGCAAAAACATGTGCGATATGCTAGATGAGTGATATCGTTTTCAGATGACACTGGTGTAATTCTTCAGAAGTGACTGGTGCTTTAGTGCAGATTGATTGTTCGATCCGTTTTTTTTTTTTGTTTTTTTTTCTTGATTTAGCTCCAACCTGTCTAAACCAGATTTGAAACTAAGATGACATGAAATGTCAAATGTCAAAATGGACCCTTTTTTATTTTTAACAAATTTCCTATGTCTTATGCATAATTCTATTCCCTATTCTAAAGGAAAAATGTTTTTATAATTTCATTTGAAGTGTAGTAACTTTTTTCACCTTTTGAAGTGACTTTTCTGTTGATGTCGTCAAGGCCTTGTGGTTGTGGAAAAATCATAGGCTAGCAATTACAATCATTAAAATGTGTTTTTACTAGTTTTATAGACAAGTCACAGTGCTCCAAGTCCACAATGAAAATTTCAAAGCACAAAAGGAAGATCATATGGCCATCCATATAATTATTTTTCTGTCTCTTTATTAAGACACAGGAAATATGTACAAAAATGAAAGAAGAAAAAAAAAAAAGATCAGCAAAAATCACTATTTGGTGTGACCTCCTGGACTTCTTCCACTTTCTCAGAGAAGGAACTATGAATCTTCTCATCAGATTTTGAAAGTTTTCTTGGCGTTCCAGTCCTTTTTCATTTCATTTAGGTTTAAGAGAGCTGGTTCCTGCTATTGCTCAAGTGTAAGGGGAGGTCACTAAATACTTGCCACTTTAGCATATAGAAGCAGTTTTTTTCTTCTTTTTTTTTTTTTTAATACTGCATACAAATTTCCTGTATTTTCTGGCTATATTCTAATTAATAGACTGAGAAATAATTACATATGGTCATTACACCATTGCTAAAACAACATCTAATGGTGGCCTAAGACTTTTGCTCAGTACTGTAGGGTAAATGTACTTATTAAGCTCAAGTACCCATTAAGCACACTACCATCGTTGAGCTCAGATTATAAAAAGAAAAAATAATGTATTATCCTACTTGATGTCTTAACCCATTGATGTTTGTTACTACATACCTCCTGTAATTTCAAGAAAATCAGACCATTGCACACTGGTATCCATGTGTTCACACTGTCTGGCAGCCATTTTGAAAGCTGTCTGAAAACTTTTACCAAAGAGGAGCCTCTTAAATGTGCATTTTTAAAAGTAGGCTATGTGAAATAATTATTACAATAGTTAGGATCCATTGTGTAACAAGCAAATTAAAATGTTACACATTTATTATTCACAATATAGAAAGAGGAAATAAAACACAGTTCATTAAGAGCATGACTCAAACATGCCATTAATGGGCTTATTCAAGTAATTTTTATCCATTCCGCATCTCCCACATAGGTGTGTCTTAGCAAGGTGGTCTGTGTTGCAAGTTTGTGAATGAAGATACTTGCCAGGCTTTATTAATTTATCCAGTGTAAAACCTGGACACCGCCACACAAATGTGGCTTTTTGAAAATGACTGTCCTAGTACAGGATTTAACACAGAGTAACAGCTCAATACCAGTTACAGAAGACACTGTAACAGTCTTTCACAGGCAATTCTAGTTGCATTTTTCAATTCATTTCTTTAAATGATCCTTTGACTATGTTCTGGCCCACCATCTAGTGGCGCAATTTTTTTTGGCCCGATGCCAAAATTAATTGTGGACCCCTGCCATTGAGTGTCCCATTCATCATTTTAGGTTTCAGAGGGGTGCTTCACTATGGACCTTCGATGCGCACTTCAGCTGAGTCTGCGAGCTATGCAGAGGGCTTTACCCGGCAGTCAATGTGGCAGGATACTATATAATACATATAATATCCAGGATATATAATATATATTATATATATAATGTGTGTATATATATATATATATATATATATATATATATATTTATTTATATATATATATATATATATATATATTTATTTATATATATATATATATATATATATATTTATTTATATATATATATATATATATATATATATATATATATTTATATATATATATATATATTTATTTATTTATATATATATATATATATATTTATATATATATATATATATATATATATATATATATATATATATATATTTATATATATATATATATATATATATATATATATATATATATATATATATATATATTTATATATATATATATATATATATATTTATATATATAATTTGCCTATTTAGCAATGCAGGCAATACACTTTTAAGATGCAAGGAAGTCCTATGCAACACAATTCAATCAATCAATATTTGAAGTTACGGATGTTAAAGTACCCTGACAGTCGGTCTTAGGTGATATAATCCAGCATGTACCCAGTGTAACAGGTCTGTCTTGTTGGTAGGGTTGCAGCAGCAGCGGGCCGAGCGGGCGGACTGTCCCAGGCTATCATGGATGACAGCTCCTCTCTGGGCAGAGTGAGCGGCTCAACTGAATCTGTGTCAACCGTCACCAGTGAGGAGTTTGTTCTTGTGCCGCCCACCGCTGGGGGCTCCCCCTCCGGCTCAGAGGGGAGGCCCAGACTCAAGGTGTCTCTTTCTTCTACAGCCTGCTAAGCATCATATACTATGTGCACTAAGCATGCATTACTTATTTGTTTTAATGTGATGGTATCCTGTCAATAAGAATGAAGTAGAAAATAATCAAGAATGTTTAATATCTGCCATCTCTTTGTCTCAGATGTCGTGGAATGGGAGTGAGCAGTTGGAGCGGGCGATGGAGGAGGTGTTGGATGATGTTGGTGATGGACCAGGAGCTGCAGAAGAGAAAGGAAGTCCTACAGCACTCAGCTCTCAGATCAGACCACCCAGCCTGACTCTGGACACAGCCCCCCATGGTACATCCTTCCCCTAGTAACAAACGAACAGACAAGAAAACTAGGAAGTAACTCTGTTTTAATCATGTAACTCTGGGATTTGTTTTGATCCTTGTTAAAGCATACCTATAAATATTAGGCAGAGCTGCAGAAGTAGTAGTAGTAGTAGTAGTATTCATTTTCAGGGCTAATATATATATATATATATATATATATATATAATATGTATGTATTCAATGTAATAGATTATATAAATAATAATAATAATAATAAATGTTTATTTTATTTATTTGTTTATTTAAAGCAGTCAATATGGTTTTTATTTTTAATATTTTAAAATGTTGGTAAGCAGGTTTACATGCAAGGAAATCCTATGCAGATGTAGAAAAGATATTTAAGGAGCACACACCGGTGTTTTCAGCAGATTCCATCTAAACTAGCTTTCTGCTTCCTGTTGCCAAGTGCTAAAACTAGGGGGCTCTGAACACACTTCCTCTCTACCTTGTACAGACTTCCTCTTTCAATCACTCTTGACAATGGACCCTTAGATAAAACAAGTTTATTGTTTGAGGATTGCAATATGATGTCAACAAAAGAATCAGTTGCCATAAAACGCATTGTTCCATCTCTAAAATCTGATTGGATAAGACACTTGATTTGCATAACATCTTAAAAATAAAAACACATTGTAAAAAAAAAAAGACACGTTTCTTCAACCTTGTACTGACACTTCATTGTCTATATCCACAGAAGCGTCAGCAGCGGTTTTGGAGAGTGAGACAGTACAGGAGGAAGACAGCGTGCAGTTCAGTA
Source organism: Elopichthys bambusa (assembly GCA_037101425.1). Lineage (NCBI taxonomy): Eukaryota > Metazoa > Chordata > Actinopteri > Cypriniformes > Xenocyprididae > Elopichthys > Elopichthys bambusa. The sequence goes on along the minus strand of CM074433.1, from coordinate 10,437,264 downwards.
AACTATCCTATCTTGGCTGCGCCTGGGTGAAGGCCCCTCGTAATGAGACAGAGGCCCAGAAAGCCATGGCCACGCTGCGGGAAAAGGGTGCCACCTCCATCCCCATCACCCTCCATGTGCCCAACGGCCCAGACGGTTGTGTCCGGTCAGTCATTTACCAAAGACCACTAGTTTAAAAACATTAATTTTATATTTTTATATTAAAATACTTTTTTTTTTTCATTGCAAATTATAATCTAACACCTTAATGTCAGATTTTAAAAGTACTTTTTGTACAGATTAGTAAAAAACTATTTTGTATTCTGTTCAGTTTATTTCTAGATTTCTCCATTTATTTTATTCCGGATTTATTTGGCATTTTTACATTTTATTTATTTTTTCATTACAATGATCTTTTAAAACTTCCTGTTGATTTACAGATTTACTTTTTGAAGGCTAATCTAACCTAGCCATAGGTATATATATATATATATATATATATATATATATATATATATATATATATATATATATATATATATATATATATATATATATATATACACATACATACATACACACACATACATCAGCACAACAAAACAAAACCAGTTTTACCCAGCTGACATATTATTCAATATTATAATCTAAAACTGTTTACTTTCAGATTCAAATAGCTTTTTGAAATCCTGAATAATCCTGCATTTTTCTAATTTTAATAATTTTTTAATAATTTTAATAATTACATTTATCCTAAAATATTATTTTTCAAATTTAATTTATTCCAGGTTTATATATATATATATATATATATATATATATATATATATATATACTTTATAATTTAATACTTTATTATTAAGCTTTCCTTTTTTTTTTTTTTTTTTTTTTTTTTTTTTTGATTAGCAGATTTATGTTAATTTTCAAGTTTTCTCAGACTTTTGGACGCCACTGTGTATATTACATCAGATGCATCTCACAACCGGCCATAATGTGTTTATTTGCACTTCTTCCCCCTGAGGATTCATAAAAGCTTTTAGATTGAGCACATTTAGCTTTCTTGCTCTGAGACGAACCACATTCAAATGGGAGTGTAAAATGTGACTTCTCTCTAGTTTCTAGAAACAAGAGTCCTTGTGATCTTCATGGTGTGTGTTTGACTGTCAAGAGCTAACACAGCTGTCACATGAGCTGCTTTTAGCTCCTATTTTCAGGTTCGCAAACGTGGTGTAGCACTTCTGTTTTCTCGCCCTGTGTGTTTTTTACTTTTTCTCAGGAACTGTGGTGTAACCTCAGATTGATCATCTCACTCTTTCTGCTGTGTAAACCTCAGAACCACCTCTTAAGTTAGCTAAGCAAACTTTGATGCACATGGAATGTGCTGCTTCTATTCTGGTGACAATGAACAACATTTTAGTGCCTTAGCACATCATTATGTGTTAAAGTACTACATCTAAAATATCTTCAGTACTTATTTTGACTATATCTTAAAGTAAATATCCTATTTAGTGTTAGCAATCACACTAAAAATGTCCTATTTTGCTGACTCCAGAAACCTTATGTTTTTTGTAAAAGATTTCTGATTATGTGATACCTTGGCTTTTTCTTGTGATCTTTTCAGGGTCATATTGTATGATCTGACAAGCAGCAATCACAACGGACAGAACAAAATGCACTCGACTTTAGTTATAACATTTTTTGTTTTTTTTATGTTTTTAACCACTCTAGGATTGTCGACCAGGCCACAGGAACAGAAATTGCATCTTTTCCCATTTATAAGGTATTGTTCTGTGCACGAGGACACGAGGGGTCTGCCGAAAATGACTGCTTTTCCTTCACCGAGAGCTACCGCAGCTCAGAGAACTTTCAAATCCACGCCTTCTCCTGCCATATCAAAGAGGCTGTGAGTTCAGTAATGTTCAGTGTTCAGAGTCGATCTTGAAATGCAGAAATCAACTAAGCTCAACCTCCTTTCCTTATTTAGGTTAGTCGCATCCTCTACAGCTTCTCAACGGCCTTCAAGCGATCTTCAAAAGCTGCCACAGATATGCAAGACTCAGCGTTGCCACTTTTCCCTGATAGTGACGTCTTCACCTTCACCGTTTCTCTAGAAGTGAGAGAAGATGATGGCAAAGGAAACTTCAGGTCTGTCATTACTCACTTCTAGAGAAGCTTCAGTTCTGCCTACGTCTCGCTCTATGTTTGTTTTTACTGTTGCTATTCATGAACTGTTTTCTGTTGTTGATTTGGGTTAAGCAAGCAAAATATAAGTGTAACCCTGTCTCTCACTTTTGTTTTCCCTCTCTCTTCCTCTACATTTTGCAGTCCAGTACCTAAAGACAGAGATAAATATTACTTCAAGCTGCGGCAGGGTGTACATAAAAAAGTGTCTGTCACTGTCCAGCAGATGTCCAACCAGGAGCTGGTAATAGAGAGGTGGGTTCTGGGATGTGGCCACCAGAGGTCAGAAATTCAGATGTTTTGCCATTTCACTGAACCATATTTAGCTTTATATTGACTGCCAGGGTCTTGCCTTTAAAGACTCCATAAAAATGGCAGATGATTTACAAAAAAATTAAAACTGAACTGTTTTCATTTCATTTCACTTCTGAACTGAAAGTGGTGGAACACATGTAAGGGTTTTTTTTCTATAGATTGGCAATAGGATATAGTTTGTTACAGTCATGAACCACAATTAGTTACTTGCTATTGCTAGTCAAAAGCAGACAATAGGGGACATTCTTGTTTTAGGCATGGATATAAATAAATGATATAATGTATTTATTTAGAAATGTATTTATACATATTTGCACAATGTATTAAATTATTTAATTTATACATATACATTAGAAAATTATATATTTATATAAATAATTAAATTTTACATTTAGTTGCATTCTTGTATAAATATCATGTAAGATCAAGATGTGTGTGTGTGTGTGTGTGTGTGTGTGTGTGATATTATGTACACACACACACACACACACACACACTACCAGTCAAAAGTTTGGAAACGGTAAGATTTTTAATGTTTTTAAAAGAAGTTTCGTCTGCTCACCAAGGCTGCATTTATTTAATTAAAAATGGTAAATAAATAAAAAACAGTAATATTGTGAAATATTATTACAATTTAAAATAACTGTTTTCTGTTTGTATATATTTTATAAAGTAATTTATTCCTGTGATGCAAAGCTGAATTTTCAGCATCATTACTCCGGTCTTCAGTGTAACATGATCCTTCAGAAATCATTCTAATATGCTGATTTGCTGCTCAAGAAACATTTATGATTTTTTCAGGGTTCCTTGATGAATAGAAAGTTCAAAAGTACAGCATTTATCTGAAATACAAAGCTTTTTTAACATTATACACTACCATTCATGTGACACTGAAGACTGGAGTAATGATGCTGAAAATTCAGCTTTGCATCACAGAAATAAATTACTTTATAAAATATATTCAAACAGAAAACCGTTATGTAGTAATATTTCACAATATTACCGTTTTTACTGTATTTTTAATTAAATAAATGCAGCCTTGGTGAGCAGATGAAACTTATTTTAAAAACATTAAAAATCTTACAGTTTCCAAACTTTGTGTGTGTGTGTAATATATATATATATATAATATGTGTGTGTGTGTGTGTGTGTGTGTGTGTGTGTGTGTCATATTACATGAAATGTATACATTTGATCTATAAATGAATTTGGAGTTGAAACATATAAGTGTGATTCATTGTGCAACCACTTGATGTCGCTCTAGTCACAGTAGAGACCATCCTCCTCACTTTGTGAGACTTGCTATGAAAATGAGCCCATCACAAATGTTGCCACACTCTAAATAAACCTCACAGTGACATCAGCTCCTGTCTGATAAAACTAATGCTGCTTTTTTATAGTGTATTACATAATGAACAAAGCTCAAAATTACACTGTCAAAATATTATGTGATACAGTGCTAAGCATAAATGAGTACACCCCCTTTGAAAAGTAAAATTTTAAACAATCTCAATGAACACACAAACAATTTCCGAAATGTTGATAAGACTAAGTTTATTATAACATCTGTTTAACTTAAAACATGAAAGTAAGGTTAATAATATAACTTGGAGAACAAAGGAATGGCATGCATGGGTGCCGTCCAAGAAAGAAGCCCCTCCTAAAGCCCAGGCACAAAAAAGCCCGCCTAGAGTTTGCCTGGGCCCATGCTGACAAAGATGAAGACTACTGGGACTCTGGAGTGATGAGACCAAGATAAATGTTTTTGGAACTGATGGTTTCAAAACTGTATGGTGTCACAAAGCTGAGGAATACAAAGAAAAATGCATTGTGCCTACAGTGAAACATGGTGGTGGCAGTGTCCTTATGTGGTGTCGGGGAGCTGCATTTCATTGATGGCATCATGAATTCACAGATGTACTGCTCTATACTGAAAGAGAAGATGCTTCCATCACTCCGTGCCCTTGTTCGTCATGCACTTTTCCAACATAACAATGATCCTAAACACACATCTAAGGCCACTGTTGTATTTCTGAAGAAGAACAGGGTGAAAGTGATTCAGTTGCTCCTGATCTGAACCCAATCGAACACCTGTGGGGAATTCTGAAGAGACAAGTTGAGCATCACCCTCCATCCAGCATCCAGTCTTGAAGAATGGAAAAAGATAGATGTTGCAAAATGTCGCCAACTTGTTCATTCCATGCCTAGAAGACTTGGTGCTGTCATTAAAAATCATGGAGGCCATACAAAGTACTAGATGTAGTAGTTTTTGTTGTGGGTGTACTTATTTTTGCATCACCCTAATTTGAGTAAAACTGAAAAATGTGTAATCTAATTATATTATTAACCTTACTTTCATGTTATGAGTTAAACAGATGTTATATTAAACTTAGACTTGTCATCATTTTGGAAATTGTTTTTGTGTTCATTGAGATATTGTTCAAAATGTTCTCATGTGTACTCATTTACGCTGAGCACTGTATATAATTCTTCTTCCTCACAATCTAAACTATTTACTTGTTGTCCAGGTGCTTTGGGATGCTGCTGAGTCCTGGTCAGAAAGTTCGTAACAGTGAAATGCACCTCATTGACATGGTGAGACACGTTTATGTGTATTCTCATTATGTGACTGCTTGTGGTTGAGCTGTTATAGCTATACCTCAGGCTCAGTATTATATGTTAATTTCTTTTATCTCGACTCATTTCAGTTACCTTTCTGTTGCCAATTTTAGAAACACTTAATGGAAATATAGGCTTTTTATTATTCATTAAAAACATAATTTTACAAAGGCCCTTGAGCAAGTTAAGCTATGGCGATTTGCACATCAAGTCTAAAAACAATTAGCAGTTCAATCAAGCGTAATTGGGTTCACAGGGACTCTTGAATCCAACATTTTACAAGGCTTAATGTAATACTTTTCTGCAGGAAGCTTGTTTACCATCTGGATGGTTTAGACAAATGTCATCAATTGATACTTTGCCTAAAAATTTCTAAATTAGAGCCGTCAATACATAAAAAAAATCATAATTAATCCCATTATTTTTATTAGATTTGTTAACGCAATTAATCTCAAAATTGCTGCAATTTGACACTAAATACATATTTTCCCTTTTAAAATATACTGCACTCTGTTTCCATTCCTCTTCTAAAGAAACAAAACAATAAGAAAGATGTCTTATTAATGCTATAGTAGGTGTTTTTCATTTGATTGTATTTCATATTTGTGGCGTATTAATGATATTCAATGAAATTCTGCCTTGCAAAGACTGCAAATGACTTTACTTTTAATAAAAGTCCCATATTGGCTTGATTTATATATATTTAATTAGCCATTAAAAGAGTCTGTCTCCTTAATTTCCCTCAACCCAAATGAATAAACGCATGTCAAATTAGATAAATGCATTTGCTGTCTTAAATTTACCACTGTTAAACATATTTAATGAAACTCTGATGTAATCCAGTAGCTCTAGTTATTATAGAAGTGATGAAAACTTTTCATTTTTGTGTGGTTGTGTTCGAAGGAGTCTATGGGCAAGAGTGCCGACGGGAAGGCGTATGTGATTACCGGCACCTGGAATCCGAACATTCCGGCTTTCCAGCCACTGAACGAGGACACGCCGAAAGGTGAGAGCTAATACACAATCCTTTGAAACTGTGAAACACTTCTCAAGTGTCTCTAGTTCTTTTCATTGCACATCAAGCTGTGACCAAGTTTACGGTTTTCACAGAAATTCACACTTTTTCCTGCCATCTATATATTTTTTTTTTTTTTTTTTTCCTCCAGCAGCTTTTCTTGTCATGTTCAAAATATGTGCCATCTTTGACTGCCAGCAATACAGTTTTTATTCTATATTATAACTAACTTAAACTACTAATAAACATATTGTGTTAAACATATAAATATTTTTGAAATTCCCTCAAAAGTGTTATTAAAACTGTTATTAACTGACAATGTCTTGTTTATTTTATGTAATTTATATTGTTTCATTTTATAAAATATATATTTTTAAATACTTTATAATGTTTAATTTTATAAAATTTAAGTTTTATTTAAAAAGTCATAAAATATTAAAAAAATGTAACATTTTATATAACTTAATGTTATGCAGTTTTATATAAATATATTTAAAGTATATACTTTTGAATACACATTATGTAAAGCATTTTTTCATATAATACTTTTTTGGTATTTATATAAATTTATAATACTTAAAATATGCATATACTGTGTGTGTGTGTGTGTATTGGGGTGCAACGGTTCAAATTGCTCACGGTTCGGTTTGTATCTCAGTTTTAGGCTCACGGTTTTGGTACGGTTCGGTATGTGCTATGTTCAGGGAAAAAAGGACTACTGTCAAATTAAAATAATGAAAATAAGAACAAATAATCAAACTACAAGCAACAGCACAAATCAATACAATAGAGCAAAGATTCTAATAAAATAAACAGTGCTTTTCAGGTACAGAAAATGAATAAAATAATCAAATATAAAATAACACCATGTTATCTTCACTGTATAAATTAAATAAAGATTAATCATTATTTAGTTACAAAAGCTATTCAGTCAAGAGTAGTGAGCGATTTCTTTGTCATTTGTTGTTTAATTAACATTAAAAACACAGGCAGCAGGAATAGGCTTCTTTCACTTTAAGACATAATGCACGATTTTTTCGACTGTTATACGTTCACTCGTAAGACATAACCAACTATTTGTTAGGATACTTGCCAAGACGGGCATGTTGACATAATTTTTGTGTGAATTTGTCCGTTTAAAAGCATGACTTGAAACAGAACTCCATATTTGTGCGCTGTCTGAGATAAAGGGCGTGCGTGCTTCGAATGAGCGCACACAAATCTTCTCAGTGTGCACGAGTTCTTTTTCGCATCTTGCTCTTGAATGTTTAAATTAGCAAGGCTTAAATGAGTTTAGTTTAAACACAGATCGCAAAGTGCGCTCTTCAGGTCTCACCTGCGCTTGTGCGCCATTAACACCTGGGTGATGACGCCGTAAATGACTGCTCATAATCGAGCATACGGCACTCGAAGTGAACCAAGTGTACAGAGAGTGACAGTTTTGTCCATGCTTTTTCATCATCACTGTTGTAACGTTTTGGGAAGCCAGAATGCGTATTCATCGACTGAAACATACATTATCCGAACTCTGTTGCTATTGTCAACAAACCTTATAGATGTGTCGTCATTCGAAAGTGCGTGCCGAACCGTAAATGGAGAAATGGTACAGTTAGATTTTTTACTGAGAACCGTTGCACCCCTTGTGTGTGTGTGTGGGTGTGGGTGTGTGTGGGTGTATGTGTGTATATATAAGTATGTGTGTGGGTGTGGGTGGGTGTGGGTGTATGTGTGTATATATAAGTATGTATGTATGTGTGTGTGTATGTATGTATGTATGTATGTATGTATGTATGTATGTGTATATGTATGTATGTGTATATGTATGTATGTGTGTATGTATGTATATATATGTAATATATATATATATGTATGTATGTATGTATATATATATATATATATATAATGTATGTGTAATATATATTATATATATACACACACACACACACACACAATATTTAAAATTCACTCAAAAATATTCAAATATTCATTGACAATTAACAAGGCTGTTTGTAATGATGATGTCAAAAAACATAATGATTAAAAATATATATATATATCAGGATGTCTGAGTGGACCAACTTGGAAGCAGGAAGCAGTAATGGCCCCTTTATTTAATGACTCAAATGACTAGAATATGAGTAATCCTCATCATAGTGTATGTATAGTTTATTTGGTAGGAGGCCAGACTGGAAGCAGTGAAACTGCAGCTTTAATGTTCTGTTGTGAAATTATATGGAGTTTACTTAGAAATTAAATTCCAGTCTGGTAGATTCAGATAACCACCTCAGTTTTAATAACGTATTAATTCAGCGACCTGAATGAACTGAGTTTCTCATTTCAAGTCTACACTTTATTACACTCTCAGTAAAACATTTCACGGATCTTGTCGTGGTTTTGTGTAAGTTTTGTAAGTCTCAATCGGGACCCACCACAGATCTTCTATTATTTACCTTCCCATCTTTCTCACCGCCACCTTTTCTGACCTGACTCTATCGTAATTGGAATCTATTTTCAGCCATTCCCTCATAAATCTGTTAACTGTTGCTGTTCTTGTTTCCTGTTAATCGATATAATAAAACCCCTTAGTGTGAAACAGGCTGGTTTTCACTAATAATTTGTGATTTATTTCTCTCAGCGGTCTGGTTTGTTTCATAATTATAGGGCTCACCTGAAAGAGAATAGCAGTTCTCAGAATGCTACATCTTGCCACACTTGCATGGAGATGTATAACCAGAGTTTTAGAAAATGTTACTTTTTTGCTGTACTAATCTAATTCGACTCTTAGTTTCAGTGAAAATTAGATGAAACATGCGTGAAACTTTTATACTTCCTTGAGAAGAATATGCAATGGGGAAATAATTGTGGGCGGGGCTTGGTTTTATCTGTTTGAATTTGATTGGATAATGAAAAGTGGGTTTGTGATGCTACTGGTTAATATTTTCCCCGCCTACATTGAGGCAGTTTTGTCTTTAACTGTGAACTTTTTCCCCTCCAGATAAGCAGGTATACATGACGGTGGCAGTGGACCTGGTGGTGACCGAGGTTGTAGAACCTGTTCGGTTCCTCATGGAGGCGCTAGTGAGGGTGTATCCGGCTAATGAGAGGTTCTGGTATTTCAGCAGGAAGGCCTTCTCTGAAACTTTTAACCTCAAGCTCAAACAGGTACACTCCTGAGTTCTGAACCTCCTCAACTCAAATGCTTTACACACAAATATTTGGATGACTTAATTTTACATGAAGTTTTACACTTAATTTTAGCATTTAAACTCCCTTTCGAGTCCCTTAAGTTTGTCTAAATTAAAATAAATAGGTTGATAAAACTCAAAACAATTTACTTAAAATATCAGTTCTGTGAACATAAAAGAAAAAGAAAGTGCTAAATACTCATAAAAGTTGATTTGACAGAACTAATTTGTTTAATTTAAATTTGTCCTACTCAAACCAATTAATTATTTTGAGCGTTAGAGTTTACAGTGTTTAATTTATCTTATGCACTTCTTCATTTCACCAATTAATGTATTTAATTAATTATAATAAAATAAATAAGAATAAGAAAAATATTAAGCTGGGTTCAGAGAATGTATTTTTAAAAAATATACAGTTGAGCTCAAGTCTACATACCCCTTGCGAAATCTGCAAAAATGTTAATCATTTTAACAAAATAAGAAGGATCATGAAAATAGCATGTTGTTTTTTTTTTTTATTTAGTACTGTCCTTAACTGTCCTATTTCACATAACAGTTGTTTACAAGAGTCCACAAGACAAAAAAAATTATAAAAATGACCCCATTCAAAAGTTTACATTTCCTTGATTCTTAATACTGTGTCATTACCTGGATGATCTACGCCTGTTTTTTTTTTTTTTGTTTTTTTGTGATGGTTGTTCATGAGTCCCTTGTTTGTTCTGAGCAGTTAAACTGAGCTCTGTTCTTCAGAAAAATCCTTCAGGTTCTGCAGATTCTTTAGTTTTCCAGCATCTTCTGCATATTTGAACCCTTTCCAGCAGTGACTATATGATCTTTTCACATGGAGGACAACTGAGGGACTTAGACAAAACTATTACAAAAGCTGCAGACATTCACTGATGCTCCAGAAGGAAACACGATGCGTTAAGAGTCAGGGGTTGATGTGCAAGTTTTTTTTATTTTGTTTTAAGAACATATTTTTTCATTTAGTTCTGCCCTTTGGAAGCTACAAAAGATACTTACATGTTTCCAAGAAGACAAAAAAGTACAATTTATTCTGTTTATCCAATTCAAAAAGTTTACATCCCTGACTTAATGCATTGTGTTTTCTTCTGGAGCATCAGTGAATGTTTGAACCTTTTTTAATAGTTGTGTTTGAGTCCCTCAGTTGTCCTCAGTGTGAAAAGATGGATCTCAGAATCATACAATCACTGCTGGAAAGGGTTCAAATATGCAAAAGATGGTGGAAAACCAAAGAATCTGCAGGACCTGAAGGATTTTTCTGAAGAACAGCGCTCAGTTTAACTGCTCAGAACAAACTCATGAAGGGACTCATGAACAACCATCAGAAAACAAAAAATAGTCGTGGATCATCCCGGTAACCACACAGTATTAAGAATCAAGGGTATGTAAACTTTTGAATGGGGTCATTTTTATAAATTCAGCTATTTTTTTGTCTTGTGGACAACAACTGTTATGTGAAATAGTTTATTAAGAACAGTACTAAATAAAAAATAACATGCAATTTTCATGATCCTTCTCATTTGGTTAAAATGATTAACATTTTTCTAGATTCTGCAAGGGGTATGTAAACTTTTGAGCTCAACTGTTGCAAGATGCATTTTGTATGATCTCTCATACAAAATTTTGTTATTTTTTATTTAGTACTGTCCTGAGTAAGATATTTTACATAAAAGATGTTTACATATAATCCATAAGACAAAAAAATAGCTGAATTTATTAAAATGACCCCATTCATAAGTATGTGAACCATTGATTCTTAATACTGTGTGTGGTTACCTGGATGATCTACGACTTTTTTTTTTTTAGTTTTGTGATGGTTGTTCATGAGTCCCTTGTTTATTCTGAGCAGTTAAACTGAGCTCTGTTCTTCCCAAAAATTCTTCGGTTTTCCACCATCTTTTGCATATTTGAACCCTTTACAACAGTGACTGAATGATTTTGAGATCCATCTTTTCACATGGAGGACAACTGAGGGACTCAAACACAACTATTAAAAAAGGTTCAAACATTCACTGATGCTTCAGAAGAAAACATGATGCATTAAGAGTCGGGGGGTGAACACATTTGAACAGGATGAAGGATGAAATTTTTCTTATTTTGCTTGAATATAATGTTTTTTTCATTTAGTACTGCTCTTTGGAAGCAACAGAAGATACTTTCATGTTTCCCGGAAGACAAATTGAATACAATTTACCTTGATCTTCAAATTTCAAATGTTTTCACCCCCCATCTATTAATGCATCATGTTTTTTCCTGGAGCATCAGTGAATGTTTAAACCTTTTTTAATAGTTGTGTTTGAGTCCCTCAGTTGTCCTCAGTGTGAAAAGATGGATCTCAAAATCATTCAGTCACTGCTGTAAAGGGTTCAGATATGCAAAAAATGCTGGAAAACTGCAGAATCTGCAGGACCTGGAGATTTTTTTTCTGAAGAACAGAGCTCAGTTTAACTGCTCAGGACAAACAAGGGACTCATGAACAACCATCACAAAACTAAAAAACAGTCGTAGATTATCCAGGTAATGACACACAGTATTAAGAATCAGTGGTTCACATACTTATGAATGGGGATATTTTAATAAATTCAGCTATTTTGTTTTGTCTTGTGGATTATATGTAAAAATCTTTTATGTAAAATATCTTACTCAGGACAGTACTAAATAAAAAATAACATGCATTTTGTATTATCTCCCTTATTTTGTTAAAATTATTAACATTTTCACAGATTCTGCAAGTGGTTCACACATTTTTTTCTTGCAAATGTATACCTTTTATTTCATCAATTATTTTATTTCATTAAACATTATCACCTTTAATTGTTATGAAAATAATGTGACGGTGGCAAAAATCTTTTAGTTATTAGGATTTCAAAATAAAATTTCTTATATTTGGGAGTTTGACCTGGAAACAATCTTGACAGGCTTTGTAAGATTCACCCACTTCTTGCAAAGCCTGTGAACCGCCTATGAACAGTTATAGACCGCGATATAGCGGTTGCACAGATTGGAGAACAAACCTTGAGGAAGGAAGTGAGCTTTTGTGAAGGGTGAATAGGAGCAGTAACTCCTGGAAGCTGTGAAGCGGCAAATGGAGGCTTTGTATAATTCGTAGCTTAATAAGAGGCCCGGCGCTCATTATCATGCTCAAGTAATTAGAGCTTGCAGCCTGCATCTCTGCCTGATTGCCTCCGTAGCTATCTTATCGCAGAAAGAAAGAATGCCTGGGCTGTAGTTAAAAGCTAATTAAAAGATAATATTATGGCGTTAGTGATAGACCCAGCCCATTCTCCACGTTATTTTATTATTCCGTATTTGTTTATACTGCTCATTAGGTGCAAGGAATTAGCGTGTAATTATTCTGGCTGTAAACACCATTCTTTGCCTGTAGTACAGTTCCACTTTGCAATTAAAAATGGAAACGATGGTTTACATAAGAGCCACATGGCGTGAGGGAAGCAGTGTCAATAGAAATGTTTGTAAGAGTGACTTGAAGCGGAGTGGTACGGGTGTAATCTCGGCAAACCTCTTTTTCTATCGACACTTGTTTTAATTTCCTCCCGCGTGTGTAATTATGTATTTGTCGTTTCCCCTGAAGCGGTAGCGAAGGTGAAGCTAACTTTGAATGCTTTGAAGCATTTGAAGAACTTTGAAGAATATTTATGGTGCTTTTTTGTCTTTTAGCCTTATTTATTTTCATTCCTGTTGTGTCATACTGGTTAGGAATGACATGAGGTTCATTTTAGTGTTCTCTGTGTTTTTTTTGCTAAATATTTTTTGTTAGATACTGATGGTGATGCACTTGCAAAGTATTTGTAATGCATCTCAGTATGTGTTTGCTCTATATGTTTGTAGGGCACTGTGAAGGGCAGCCAGGGAGATGCCATGTATGAAGTGGTCAGCCTGCAGAAACATACAGAATGTGCAGCTGGAGCACGTGTCCGCCTGCAGTCTCCCACGGAGGAAGAGGAACCAGAGGAAGGTATGTCACCGTCTAGTTTATCAGAGTGCTTTTCTGTGTTTTATGTTTGTTGCCATTTTGAGGGCCTCCATTTTAAGGTGAACTCCTTCAAAGGAACCCCACACTTTTGTAGTCTGCTGAAGTCCACTTACAATGTTAGTCATTTAACTTTATTGGACCATTTTTCTCACTGTCTCTGATTTTAAATTCACCATGAAATCAAAATGGACAATTCTTAGTTTTTTTTGTTTTTTTTTACTGAATGTTGCACTGCTTACTATAAATTATTTATCTGTGCACATCATTTTTTTTTATTTTTTTTTTTTTTATTAATAAATCTCGTAATCTTTAATCAAATGTTAACCTCCCTATTAGGGCTGTCACGATATCAGATTTTTCACCGCACGTTTATCGTGGCCAAAAGACTTCACAGTAAAGATATAATGCAATATCTAACCGTGGGGTAAAAAAACAATGTTATCAGTCAAATTCATCTTTACTTTATTTTGTGTTTTGCTTTCTTTTTTGGCCAATTCTTTGACACTGCCTAAGAAATAACCAGGAGAGAGAAAATATTGTCAAGTTAAACAGTTTTATAAATAAGCTTTAACAGCACAACTAACACCTTCATCTGTTAACTTGCGTCCACATTTGGAACCCAAATCCAAGAAATAGCATACCCAAATTAAAATACATAGTTCATTAAGACTTTGTACTTCAAACATGGTTGACTCATTTGAAAGAAAACATTTGGCAGCTTGTCATATTGTCAGAATTAATTAAAGGGTTTGTTCACCCAAAAATGAAAATTGTCATTATTTACCCACCCATATGTCATTCTACACCCGTATCTTCATTTTTGATAAAATCCGATGGCTCAGTGAGGCCTCTATTGCCAGCAAGATAATTAACATTTTTAGATTCCCAGAAAGGTACTAAAAACATATTCAAAACAGTTCATGTGACTACAGTGGTTCAACCTTAATGTTATGAAGCAACGAGAATACTTTTTGTGCGCCAAAAAAACAACAAAATTTATTTTCAACAATATCTAGTGATGGCTGATTTCAAAACACTGCTGCATGAAGCTTTATGAATCTTTTGTTTCAGTGGTTCAGATTGCATATAAAACTGCCAAAGTCATGTGAACTATTGAAATTTCAAAATGCTTATGATGTAGCGAAGTCTCGTTTACTGAAATCATGTCACTTTGGCACCCTGAACCAGCAGTGTTTTGAAATCGGAAATCACTAGATATTTTTTTTTTGGCATAAAAAGTATTCTCGTCGCTTTATAATATTAAGGTTGAACCACTGTAGTCACATGAACTGTTTTAAATATGTTTTTAGTACCTTTCTTGGCACTGAAAGTGTAAATTAACTCTTCTGGCAACAGAGGCCTCACTGAGCCATCGGATTTCATCAAAAAATATCTTAATTTGTGTTGCGAAGATGAACGAAGGTATTACGGGTGTGGAATGACATGAGGGTGAGTAATTAAATCCAGAATTTTTATTTTTGGGTGAACAAACCTTTTAAATCAATGATAAAATTCTGAGGTTTATGGAACATTTTTAAGACTATGCTGTGTGATTTCATTTAGAGGAGATTAAAATGCTAACCGTTTTTAGCTTAGCACAGCGTCAAAATTCAATTTATGAGAATAACTATGGAATTTATGAAAATAACATAACTAGCAAAATAATTGCAACTTACAGTACTCTCTGTGTAGTAGTGTTGTCACGATACTGGAATTTCTAACTTCGATACAATACCTCGAAAAGTATCAATATTTGAACACACTATAGATATTTCATGTTTTGGATATCACGGTTATTGTCAATACAGGTATAACGCAACACCCATACTCACTATATATCCCCTACAACTGACTGGAAACCATTTAGATCTGCCTCCATTTAGTTAGCAACAGCCAACTTCCTATGATCCAATCAATTCCCGAAGGATGAAATCAAGCCCCGCCCTACATTTTTCTCATCACAGAAGCCATTTCACTCAGACATATACATCACAATAGGGAATAAAAGACTATCGCAACTTCCATTTCGTGCCAACTTCAAGAATTAAACAGGCTTGTGGCTACTGTACCTTTTAAGACTTCTATATTTAAATGAGCTCTGTTGTTACATAAGTAGAAAATGTAACGCATAACATGTAAATACTGTGATATATAAATACCCCACTTACCCCCATCCAGTCTCACAAATACAGGCAAAAATGACCAACTCTGAGCTTATTCAGATGGCTTTTCAGAGTGAGAGAGAGTGAACTTATGTATGTACATGCGGACGTAAAAAGAACAGATTGCCTTGGCAGCAAAGCTTTAGCAGGGCCATTTGTTATGCTGTTTTTTTTCTTTAAATGTCAATGCTAACACATCAAGTGAATGAGATCATCCATCCAGATTTTCCCCCACCAAATTTTAACATGATCAACATTCGTGCCCCTTACATTTTCCTGCCTGCGGTTTGGCAGCACAAATCCATCGCAAGCTTTAATTTAGTCTCGGCCCATAGCTCTAGGTGAAGTGTATCAGTGTCTTTTTCGCCAAGTGGAGACGGCCTGTGTTTTTGACAGGGTGCCACAAGCCGGAGATGTGAAACCCTGGCGGCTTTCAAGTGGTTATCAGCGCCCATTTCAGAAGAATGGATTCCAATTTGGTTAAGTGGTATTGGCTCTCGGTCTCTGTGTGTCATCTGACCACCTGGAACTGGCCGTGTTTTCTTTTTTCTTCTGTTGTCTTGGGTTCTGCTCAATTGTTTTTTTCATACAACATGAAATAATGATTACATTGGTTTTAGTAGCATGTTAAATATAACTTAAAGGACTATTCTGAGTTATTTACTACCTAATATCCGTGAACGGTGTGATGGTTGCATATTTTAAATGTTTATTTGCGGTGCTGTCTGCTTGCTAGGTGTCCATTATGGCACAAATGCTGTCTTAATATTCCTAGAACATTTTTAGCTTTTTCACTTGTATAGTATACTTGGAGCTGGAGACTTTTTACATAATATAGTTAAAGTTGAAGGTTGCCAGATTTGTAGGTTGTTTGTATTTTAGCATAAATACAGGGACTACATATGCTGGCAAAACAGAGCTGGAATAAAATGCGAGTGTCTTGTTATGGATAGATTTCCATAGGCTAAGCAAATACTTTTTCCACATGGTCAGGTCTCATATTTGATAACATTAAGGATGTAGAACTAATTGAACTGTTGTAACTCTCATAAATCGTTTGAAAAATGTATAAATATATGAACATTTAAAGAGAACATATGTATGAACAGAAGTTCAATAGATGAGAAGTTGTTAATGACTAGCTGACTGATCGCCCTTAAAGGGATAATTCACTCAAAAATGAAAACCTTGTAATCATTTATTCACCCTCAAGTCATTGAGTTTCTTCTGTTGAAAACAAAAGAAGATATTTTGAAGAATGTTGGTAACCAAACAGTTGACGGCAACCATTGAGTTCCATAGTAGGGAAAAAAATTACTATGGAAGTCAATGGCTACCATCGACTGTTGCTGAATTTTTTTCTATTTATTTATTTATTTTTTAATACATTTTATGATCAATATATCAGTGCAAAACTCAATGCCATAATGCAAAAGCATTCTGGGTCGTTCCTAAGGTGGTTTGTTAAAATCCATAATCCAGAGAATGAGCAATATTGATAAAATTGACTGAAATGGTCACAGATATATTGTCATGCACAATTTCTTTAACCCCAAAATATTTTCCACCTTCTATTGCATTTAATCAATCAAAACTTGTTGTGTGTAGCTTCTCTGTGGATCTTTTGCAAAATAAACAAATGATTCCTTTTTATTCAGCCATTCTCATTGAATCTCATCTTTTGGTTTGTGCAATTTATTCTGGGATGTACAAGAAAGTCGTTGTTGTTTTTGGAAGTGTTCGCCCTCGCCAGCTTTCTCTACCATTTTTGAGCTCAATTGGGGAGCCAGATGGAAAAGTAGATTCATCCGCCCACATCTGCTACCGAACCGCCATGTCACCTTGCGACAGAGGCTCTGCTCAAGGCTGGTCTGTCTTTCTCTCCCTTTCGCTCTCTCTCTGTCCCTATCTCTATTTCTCTCTCTCTCCTTGCAACGTTGCCAAGGTACTTGTGCAGTAAATGTAAAAAGAAGCCCTTTTAAAGCATTTCAAAAGAAACCACTGTGTTCCAGACCTCACATCGGGGATTGTAAAACGTACGGCATTTGAGACTCTCGCTGGAGGTCATGAACATTGTAAATGGGCTCAAAAAGCAGTGCCTTGTGAGGCCTTAGTTTGGTGACCCATAAATTCATCCCCACATTTAGGAGTAGAAGTGTTTTCTTTATTTGAAGATCATTACAATAAAACTTGCTGCTTCTTGCCATAATTACCATATGTTTAATCACAGTATTACCAGTGTTTTTGGTCTTGCATAGTTGTTACCCCCAGATGCATTCCTTTACTCTCCAAACATCTTTACGGGCAGCCATTTTGTGGACACAGACCTTGAGATATGGGCAGAGAGTCTGCTGGTCGGCTCTTAATGACCTTTGCAGACATTAAGTCCAAGACATTTTCTTTATCACCTCAAGGCGTGACAGTAATCTTGGCACTCCGCGGCCCTGACTAATGCAGGTGCGTACGGCATATAACTCGCCTCGCTCTTCTGGATGCTGCAAGGACAATTCTGTAATTTTGTCTGAATACTGTGTTTTATAGGAGTTGTGCAGCATCCTAACATGCCCGAATGGTGTCATTCGAAGTGCTGCCCTGCAAGGAGTTGAAGGAGTGATGTTTGCCACAATGTACATATCTTGTACCTTGAGACTCTCACCAAAGGGTCATGACTTGAGCTTAAAGTGAGTTCTGAGTGTGTTACTTAACTGGAAGTAAACTTCCCTTATCCTCATTTCGCTCTGGCACGTGGACCGTCTTTGTGATGTAGTTTTAGACCGCATCTGAAATTGCATACTTCCCTACTATATAGT
Organism: Elopichthys bambusa; assembly: GCA_037101425.1. NCBI lineage: Eukaryota > Metazoa > Chordata > Actinopteri > Cypriniformes > Xenocyprididae > Elopichthys > Elopichthys bambusa. The sequence continues at coordinate 10,418,980 of CM074433.1, read as the reverse complement.
AGGTGAAACAGTATGTGAAAGTATGTCCGAATTTACAATGTACATAAAGAGTAGGCAAAAAGTACAGATGACTTGCTACTTTCACTGAGATTCTTAAGTGTGCATATGATGGACACTTTACTATCCCATGAGGCCATGGGAGGGGATTTGTGAATGGAAGTAAAGCAAAGCAGTTAACATTGGTAGGTCACGTGATGATGTATAAAGGAGATATGACCTCACACTAACTTGCAAATACTTTATTATACCAATGTTTCAGCAAAAAGCCTTTGTCAAGGTGTGAAGTATAAATAGACATAATTATTCACAGGTGAAAGCAATCAATCTCAGTCCAAGAAAATCAATTGATCCGTGATAATGATAACATGGCGAATGTAGTACAGTGCTTAACAACTTTATTAGACCACCACCCAATGTTAGGTTTGTGCCACAGTTGCCCTAAACTAACAGTATTGGTAATTACAAAAATAATTTGTTTCTGAAATGGTTAATCCACACCAGTATGTGTAAGCTCTTTAGTCACAGTAGTGTTTCTAATGCTAAAAAATAATTATTGTTGGGATTTAATGGATTCAAAGATAGATCGCACAAAAGTTTCACAAAAAGCAAGGCTTTGGGAACAACTAGAAACTATTTGGTAGTCAATAACAACAGAGACTGTGGTAAAGTACCTAAGAAAACAATGCCCATAAGAATGCAAGCTGTTATCACGGCCAAAGAGGCCATACAAAATAAAAATAAAATACATACATTTTTGGTTATGTGTGAATAAAGACTATTTAGTTGTTTCAGTTTGTTATTTGCCTAAATAAATGACAATATATTTTTTAGTTTTAAACAATATATTTATTATGTTTTTTTTCTTTATTATGACAGGTGGTCTAATAGATTTAAAGGGTTCACCCAAAAATGAAAATTACCCCATGATTTACTCACCCTCAAGCTATCCTAGGTGTATATGACTCTTATACATATCGATACCTTCTTTCAGACGAACACAATCGGAGATATATTTAAAAATATCCTGGCTCTTCCAAGCATGATAAAAGTAGCAAATGTGTTTTGGGGGTGTGTTTTGAACCCCAAAATCAAAATCCTCCGACATTTCTGTTTACAATGTCTTATTTTAGACTTCTAATTCATGACCGGTGTTTTGTTTTGCTCTATCACCTGCACTTCCACGTTTGTCATTACATCATGCGTTGGGTCAGGAGTAGAGGTCGACCGATTGATCGGCCGGCCGATTGTGCTGCAAATTAGGCCGATTAATAGGCAGGCGCGATTGCCATTCCTCCGGCATAAAGGACCAGTTATACTTCATTTTCCACGTTCCGCTGCATCTCGCGCACGATTGAGCACACAAGCCTTTCAAAGTATACTTCTTTAGCCGTGAGCGCAGAAAAACGGATTTAGTGGACTGCTGTTTTGAAGCTCTCAAGTCACTCACACATGCCCTGTTGTACACGCGGATCATCCTGCACGTGGACGGGGTGTGCAAGCCTTTAACCAGCTGTAGTTTAGGCTACAGGTAGGCGCGGGTACCAAAACCTGGTAACGAGTCCAGCGGCTAAATTATTATACAAGCCTGCGTTGTATAGATAAACTCTGACGTTATCAATTCTGTTTCTGTAAGTTACTGGAGAATTTCTCTCCCTCTGAGGCTGCGTGTGAGACAAAGCAACTCACACTCTGCAGCCGTGCCTTGTTGACACACAGCTTCAACTAACGATGGCAGGGGAAAACAGACCATTTTGAAAGGGTAATTACGTTGTAGCCTACTAGAACTGATGCCGACCATGTTTATCATAAGTGCAACAAATCATTTGCATGTGAAAGTAGAAACGTGCAATTCAGATGAAACTTCTGGCTAAAACGTGGCTTAACTTTCCTCATTAAATGTGTCTGTGGGTCCAACACATCCTCCACGACGTCATCGCTCGTGGCCAGTGCACTCTATGCAGTTATTAGCAGCAGGCTGTGTAAAATGGGTGAACTCTTATTTTTGTTATCACTTAGATTATGGCGATTTTACTTACAGTATAGAAGCATGCTTCAGAATAGTTTTGAGAAGGTGCTTCAAAAGTTGAGCCATGTATTATTATTGTGAATTAGGCTACTACTAAGTTAATTTGACAGTCTAGATTTTTGATTACCTGTTTTGTGTATTTAATATTTAACATATAAATTATTTTAGTGCACTGATTGGAGAAGCTTGTGGTGTTCAATAAATGTTTGATTTAAGCAATTTTCTGTATAACTTCTTATTACTTAACTGTTAGATTTTATGAGATGAAGGGGGAAAAAAAGAAAATCGGCCAAATATATCGGCCCGAAAAGAAAAATCCTCCAGGTCCTGCAAATTCTTTGATTTTCCAGCATCTTTTGCATATTTGAACCCTTTCCAGCAGTGACTGTATGATTTTGAGATCCATCTTTTCACACTGAGGAGAACTGAGGGACTCAAACACAACTATTAAAAAAGATTCTAACATTCACTGATGCTCCAGAAGGAGAAACAATGCATTAAGAGCCTTAAAAAATTGATTGAGTCATTCTGAGTCATGTGGGCCGCGCAATCTTTCGCATGGTCAGACGGAATACGTAAATGTACTATCATTGGTTCTTTATATATTTACGTAGCAGCGGGCCGGCCCACATTGTCCAGCTGCCCACCAGGAAAATTCCTGGTGCTCTAGATGGCCAGTCTGCCCCTGGATCTTAATTAAACATAAACAGTTGGGAAATAGTCACATGTGTATCAGTATATTGGATCCGTGCAATCGGTCTTAAAGTGACAGCAGCCTAATATTCCTGCTGCCATCTGTGTTATTAATGTTAATCAAACAAGAAAAGACAAAGAAAATCACTCATTGCTCTTTAGTAGATTTAGTAGGATTAATCTCTATTTAATTTATACAGTAAAGACTATGCAGTGTTATTTACATTTGATTACTTTCTGTTGATAAATTCAGTTTTTTTTATTATTATTATTTATTTCACAGGAATGCTATATTTGTTCATCTCTAAGCTGTTCCTAATCACCTCTAAGAGAAGGAATATCACGTGTTGCTTGCCAATAAATAAAGAGTTGTCAATTCATGATACTTTCTCATCGGTTAATTTTTATACTTAAAATACATTGTTGTTAAGAATAGTATAATTTATTTCTGTGATCTGTATCTGTGATCATATCGGCCAATACTGCTTCCAGTGATTGGTAATCTGTGATCATCCCCAAAAATCTTGATCGGAGCACCCTTAAGTATGTTGTTAATATCTTGGTGTTATTTTTTTTCTTGTTATATTTGTGTCTGACAAATGTGTAACATTTTAATTTAAACATACTGTAAACTCGTTATATATTAATTATTGGAAAAACAAAAATGGTAAAAAAACAAATGGTAACAAATCATTTTCTTTGTCCCCCGCTGCACAGATAGCGACAGTGAGATCTATAGTGGGACAGGAGACGTGTCAAAGGACTGTCCCGAGATGATTCTGGAATCCTGGGGAGGGATCCTCAAGAGATGGTGAGACTTTTGGCTCGACTTGGGACATTTAAGTTTGTGGTATGGCCAGATTTGGAGCGCACAGTCCATATTGAACATAACTGCAGAAAACGAAGTCTGTTGTGCTGCAATGACACCGTCTGTCTTCCACCTGTCAGGCAAGGAAACCTGTTGGCGCGACCAAAGGGTCTGTCTGCTCTGGTGAAGCCTGGGATCCCCGAGGCCTTACGAGCTGAAGTATGGCAGCTCCTGTCTGGCTGCCACAACGATCAGGCTTTGCTAGAGCAATACCGCATCCTCATCACCAAGGTAAGAGTTGACAACCGTTACAGCTGTTTTTTATTTTCGAAAAGTCCAGTTTTATCCAACTAGCACGAACACGTTCCTCAACAATGCAGGCGCAAATCCACAATTAAGGTCTTTTTATTTTTTGTTCATTGCTATTTTAGTACATTTAACTAATGCTCAGCAGCAAGCTGAACCATGTTGTACGCATTGGTTGGTTTTGAGTGAAATTCAAAATTGCTTTAGACCCGCTTTGGTCTTTCAAAGTGCTTTTGGTGGGGAAAGGCAGCGGTCTGAAGAACTGTGTTTTTCAAGGGTAAAATTGATGATCTTTACTTACTAGTTTCCATTTTGTCAGCAGGATGAGCCTTTGTAGTATAGCAGGCTGTTTATTTACAAAACATATTTTCTACCCATATTGATGCTTCGCTTAGATGTTCGTTTAACCCTGTGAACTCATGGAAACAGAGCTAGTCAAATGTTTAAGCGGTGCTGAGAGCGCATCTAATTGCTTTTCCCAAAAGCAATGTCACAGCAAATTCGAGCGATTACAGCACAACTACAGGTCTAAGGCGGCTGATTATCTGGGATAGGACTGTTCCCTTTTTGCAAGCTACAGCTTTTTTACATGTTTGAAAAGCTATTTCTTTCATGTTGTTCTTACGGTCAGACTGGTTCTCATGCCAAGCGTGGTCAGTGACTGGAACTTTCCCACACTGAACCAACAACTATAGACTCAGTCGGAAACATGGCTTAGAGTTTGATTGTGGTATTCAGCCAGTAATTTGGTAAGAAATGACTCTGATGCTTATTGTTCTCCACTTTTTTTATTTATTTGATGGCGATTCCTTATTTAGATTCCAATAAGGTAAAAAAAAAACTTGGATACCATTCACATTTATTCTAAGTCTTATTGCAAAACATTTAATTTTAGCTGAATACCATTAATAAAAATCAACAGGCAAAAGAACACTTATACAACAAACTTTTGCCTATAGTTTAAAAATACCATAGCAAAAACAACTAGCCTAACTAATATAAATTTCAAGCATTATTAAAGACAAGTAAACACAGTAATTAACAAATAAAATAAACAAATTGGCAATCACACAAATACATACAACTAAACAAAGATTCGACTGAAATAGTGTTTTAAGATTTTCAGGTATTCAGGTACAGAATCTGTAATCAAATGTAAAATAACACTGCGCTTTATAAATAAAATGCATTACAAATATAGTTACAAAAGTTAGAACAGCGACTGAATTTTCTGTCTTTTATTGTTTGATTAACATTATTATAGATACGGCAGCAGGAATATTAGGCTGCTGTCGCTTTAAAAACTGCACAGATCCAATATACTGTTATGCATTTTCTTTGTCAACTTTAAGACAATATCAATTTAAGACAACCAACAATGTATAAGTGATATTTTGACATATTTTTGTGTGTATTTGTCAGTTCAAGTGCAAAATGACATTGAAAGACACTTCTCTTTTTCACGAAAAAGAACTCGGTTCAGTATCGTGCATTATTCAGTATGAGAGGTGGCTTTCTGTGCGCACGTTTTGCCTGTGTGTGCGGCACAGAAAACAATGCGTGGGTCTTCTTGTGCTTAAATGGTTTAAAGTCATATTAAAATGCACACAAAGGAATCAATAAGAGCAATCAAAATTTTAATTTTATAACAGGTATCCAATTCAATTTTCGATTCCCAACCCTTGTCCCGCCCTACATATATATATATATATATATATATATACATATATATATATATATATATATGAATGAACAAATATAGACAAATGATAAAATTGTGGTGTGCCTTGTGGTAAATTTATCAGCAAATGAAGTCATTGTCCGAAGCCCAAGCAGGTCATTTTGCATTCAGCAGCTAGAGCAGTTTCTATTTTCAAGCCTTGGATTTCCTAGGGTTTGTTTCTAAATTGACTAAAATGAATGTCAAAAGACTAAATGACTTTCGAGCAGTGTAATGACGGTGACCAGAGGTCAGCTGGAGGTAAGAACATCCCTGCATGCCCTCATTCTGACCTGCCACTATCAATTTATTGTTTGGTCAGTGGTAGAAGACCCCCTACCCCCCCAGCCATAACCCCCAACGCTCACCATGGTTTTTCACATGCAACCCTGCATAGAAACCCCCATGGCTTTGAGTTTTATTTTTAATACTGCATCAACAACAACAGCAAGATGCTCCTTTGTATGCTGATGGAGATATTTTTTTGGTTAACTTGGGTTTTTCTTTATGTGCAAGCCAATAATCATTGCTTTAGGAGCAACTCCTGAAATACAGCGCTATAATCAATGCCAGGCAAGGAGAATGATGGTGAACGGGCACCATAAAATACCTCAGCAGTGCAAGAGAGTGTCGAATGGTGTGTGAGTGAAGTCAAAGAATAAATAAAGAAACCGAAAAGGAAGAAAGAGAGAGGAAAGATTTTGCCAGGTAGCGTAAATCCTACAGTTTCTCCTGTCTGGCTTTTAACCATACACTGTACTGCCTTGAGTATTATGGGTCATGGAGAGTATAATTTATTCATTAATTTAATTGTATGTATTCTTCACTGCAGGTCATGTCAATATAACAGTTGTGGTGCTATTTCCGTTTATCTACTTTTTGTGGCTTTCCCCAGCAAATACATGTTTGCTTAATGATTTAAGCAAACATGTATGATTTAATTGCATTTGTAAATTATTAATTTGAAATGAATTAATTTAGAAATTCAGTTTTGTGAATTGATTCACAACCATTTAGGGAGTTTGGAGTTCTTTGTTTGGGTTTACATTAGTCAGATTCTCTATCTTGTCTAATGCTTTTTTTTCTCATCAAAAACATAATCCTCTTCTTTCCAACCTGTCTGTAATGGTGTCTGACCATATGTTGTTTTAACACTCTCTTGAGTGCATTGTCTTTGCTGTGGATCAATGAAAATCCAACCCGTGTGGTGTTTCCAAGAGCGTGAAACTGACATTTTCACAACCTTAACTTTTCTGATGCATGAGGGATCTACAAAAGGTGCTATTCTCTTGAGTCAGGGCTTAAAAAGACTTAAGTCTTACAAAAAATGTTATTTACAGACAAGAAAATAATATTTTGATGACATTCTTGGAAATAAAAGAAAATGAAGCCTATTTTGAGGGAAGAGTTTTAATATTTATGCAAATTATACACTTTTCTTAATGAATCTACAATCTATAAGATTGATTTAAGTGTTTTACTTATTTAATCACAAGTTGACGATGCATGTGAAAGCATAATGGTCAGTCATTGTACTCAGCTGAGGCACATGGATCCTTAGGCTGAAGTAAATTGTTCGATTACAAGATTGTAACTGAGCATGAAACATCCCAACTGTCTCATGCCAAGAAGGATCCTTTCAGCCACTTAGACAAATCGCTGGGCTGCGTCCAGCATTTCATATTAATATAAATTTTTCAACAAGCCTCGGTTGTACCACCTTCTATTTCAAATGGCTCGTGGGATTGATTATGTAGTCTTCACTAGCCCCCTTAAGTAGATTACAGTCTTTATGGAGCATGTAATGAAATCTTTGATGGAGGATCATTTCAATGCAATATTTTGTGCATATTCTGGAATTGTAAGAATGGTTTTGTTTTTGTTCGTGTGGTTGGTGAAGTATTGTCTGGTTTAAAAAAATCCTATAGAACTATGTTGAATGAAATGATGAATGATTGAATGAATGATTTTTTTTTTTCTTTGAAAAATGGAAAAATGTAGCTATATGATTTCCTATCACAGTGATAAAGGGGCGTTCACATTTACAGTTTGTTAACAAAAAAATTTAGCTTTACAGTGCACCAAATTTTTTTCAGTGTACTCAACGGTTGGTCTTTGGACCAGTAAGTGAGCTGCCGTTTTCCCAGTATATGAGATGTTTGAGACTTGCCCACAATGCCATCCCAGTGTCCTCCGACCAGCTGTCCCTCCCTCACAATAGACCTCTGTTCCCAGCACAGGCAGACATGTATCTTAATGCAGTCAACATCTAGTGACTAAGCTGCCATTCACTCTGGACTATAAGGCTTCTATTAGCGGCCTCATCATACGCCCGTTCCACATCCCTGAGAATCAATAACCCGCAAACAACATAATTTCATTCTCACAACGACACGCCAGTCGCCAATGAGAAAGCATTTTGAATTTGTTTTTACACATGTCTCGCTTTATGCTGCTGTAATGTTGAAATAGATTTTGGCCCCTATCTGCACTGTATAGATGGGGTCGGCCCCCCTGATAGCGTGTGGTATCAGACTGTGTCGCCAGGGTCGGCTCACTGCTGACACAGAAATGACAGTTTGTATTACTGAGAGACACACTTCATGCACTTGTCTCCTCTGGTCATGTGTGCAAAGGTTTGAATCACTGCTACGCGCATGCCTCCGGACTGACTGCAAGTTGTTTGTGCAAAATTTTAAAGATGAAAACTTTTGAATGCGACTATGATGTGATTATGAGGCGTAAGTGAACTTTGCATGTCAGGTTTATGGTGATAATTTTCTTGATGCAGTGCTGTTTACACTTGATCTTTAGCAAAAATCTTTTTTGTTTAGTCTGCTAGCAACAACATGAAACAGCATTCAAAGCATATAAATTGTATTTTATATTCATATGCAGATTTATTTCATTTTCCACAATTCACAGCAGACATTATTTTATTAATAGAGATTGATTGGATTAAGTGCAGCGTTATTTTAGTATTATTTATATACTATTATAGTGTATTTTGAATTGGCTTTTATTTTTATATTTTAATTTTTCATCTTAATTTTAGTTTTATTTTATGTGCTTTTGTCATATTTTTATTTAGCTTTATTTTTTTTCATTATTATTTTTTTTTTTTTTTAGCCATTTTAGTACTTAAACTTATTTTATTTCTGTTAGTTACCAAGGCAGTATTTGCAATTTAAGTTTTTAAGTCTTAGTTTTTCATATAATAATTATATGTATTTTTATTACATCTTTATTTTAATTAGCATAAATTATTTTAAGATTGTTTTAATACCTGCACTGGACAATTGGATTTTTACATATTGGTGAAAAATTGTATTCTCCACCCATGCGGTCTTGGTTATTTCAGAAAAAAATGAAAGGATTTTCAGAGAAATCTGTCATAATTTGAAAAACTTGGAATAACGTGCACTTATTAATTGTGGACACTAAGACCAGGTGCATTTATTAAAATTAAATTGTGATGTAAATAGGGTCCAGTTTGATTTCATGTTGTCTTTGAAAGCAGTGGATTTAGCAAAGCCCTGATTATTGTCGTAAATGTTGCCAAATCAAGTCCAGCTGTCATATTGACCTGTACTTGTACAGCCAGTGCGGTGATGAGAGCCAGAGTGCCCTGCCTGTCCCTGTACAGTCAGAGTCACTTGGATCAAAAGCTCAGGCACCGACAGATGAAGAGGATTATGGTCATTGTTTTCTCCAGTCTTTTCTTTTCCATTGTGATGAATCATTTATACAGGCCTCTAGCTGCCACTTTTGTTCAGTAGTATCTTGTTCCACAAGTTATGGATCATGGCATTTATCAATTTCGCCGACGTGTGCCAATGTTCCTGCAGAATTCTGTTTTTTAATTTTGCCTAAAAAACATGCTAAATAATAACCAGTACTATTTTTGCACTAATTTTTGAAATCAGTAATTTAGGTCTCACGAATATGGAACCCTGTCTCCGCTTTGTCTTGTGTGGGGATGGGGATGCTAAAGGATAGCTTATAGACTTCTATAGACTTATAGAAGTCTATAGAATTATAGACTTCATTGCATGTGTTGTCTGTTTACTTTATTTTTTCCAGGCACCATTTTTTTTTTTGTAATCACATTCAGTTCAGGACTGCAAGCTCACAACTCGGCTAAAATATGAAATTGTTTTGCCACGGGGCTTGAACATTTAGCAGCAGTGCAGCTGTGCAGGAAACATTGGCTGTCATTCTCATAATCCCTTTGTATTTTATAAGCTCCTTGTTGTAATTATGTCTAGCAAACTTGTCATTACATCTGATGAAGATCTGCATTTGTGATTTTGTTAGAGTAGACTCAGGCGATGATATCCTTCCAGGGGAATGAAATTCCCCCTCCCGGAGTCTCTTAATTTGTTCCTGTTTGTTGCACCATGTCAGCTGCTGTGAGGGAGGGTCCTGGCTAACTGAAATGCCTGGCAACTGTAACCAAGGGGCAGGCATTGCTGCACTTGGGCACTGGTCTGTGTAAGTGACTTGAAGCAGGAAGGAAAATGAGAGTGAGGGATAATAAAACAGGGAGCTGTAGGAGACAACAGGGAGAGATGGAAATCTTTGATTATTTTTGAATGGGGAAACATCTTCAGGGTGTGCAGGAAGAAGAGGATAATGAGAAAAGAGGGAGAACATTGGAAAGAAGGAAAGAGCGAGAGAGAGAGAGAGAGAGCCGTGTGCTGTGCTGTGAGGTGTGGTGTGAGAAAGAAGACCTCAGGTGCCGCCAAAAGGGGAGGGAGGAGAGTTGGAGAGATAGTGAGAGGGGAAGGGAAGGAGAATGTGATCGAGAGGCACAGTGGAGGAGAGAGCGAGACTGCGAAGGGGGAGAGGAAACTGTGAGCCACTCAGCATCTCTGAGCACCAGCAGTGAGGGGGCTGCTCTCTTTTCCTCGGCTCATTTCTGCTTTGCCGCACGGTTTGGATTAGATCTGTTCAAAGTCTTACTGTTCTCACCTTTTTAATTGCCTCAATTTTGAATGATTAATTTCAAAGTGCGTTTGGGGAACTGCTGTCAACCTGCTTTGCCTCACAGGTCGCAGAGAGCTGACAAGGACAGTAGCGATACGCAGATCTTTCACTTTTGTTAACGGACTGAGTATTTCAGAGGAGACTTTCTTACGGAATGTGTCACAGGGACGTTGGCGAAGAGATGACAAAATCTACCTCAGAAAGAAAGAAGCTGGGCATGTACAACTAATCAGATGCAGAGACTGGCATGCCATGTGATGTGCAAAGCTTTGGACGGAACAGTTGATGGAAACTGAGAACATGTGGAATGCAGACAGGATGCCCAGAGCATGCTGTCCTGATACTATCTGATGAGACATCTTCATGTAAGCAGCTATCTCTTTTGGAAAACACAGGTCTCTCCTTTTTTTTTTTTTTTTTTTTTACCTGCTCTGCTTTTATCCGATATGCGTTGTAAAGTTCATGAAAAGTAAATGGATTGGGAGAAAAGAAGACCAAAGCCATTGATGTGCCCCCCACCCCTCCCCCCCCCCCCCCAGAACCTGGTCTTGAAATTTTGATTAGTTCCGTTTTGCCTCAGACTCCTGCAGGCTATGAGCAGCGCTCTGTGCAGTGATAGCTCTGGCAACTCTCATATGCTGTCCTGTGTTTGTCTAGAGTGTCTGTCTGTGTTTTCATTCGGACTATAGAAACCCAAAGGGGGTCGATTCAGTGGCCAAGAGGTCCCTATTCCAGAAGGAAAACATGGTGCATATTATTGGTCTGTGACAAGCTAATATGATTGGATTTTTTTTCAGACATTTGCAATTCTTGAAATTCAAGTTTTGTGGGACTCAGGAGAAGGTATGACCCAAGAACTTTCTTGATATTGTTTTTGTTACCTTTATCTTATAAGATGCTTAATCCTTCTTATATTGTCTTCACTGGTCACAGGAAACTGTTTGATCTTCGTTTCCTTATCCAACAACCCCTTCTCCAATCCTGCACATTTCACCCTTGAGAGGACAACTTAAGGAATTGGTTGACTTCATTGTAGATGCTGTGGACAATTTTGACATCTGGCCTTCAGCACAGACATGCAAATCTTTTGTGATTGTTCCTGTATCCTGCAGCCTTAGTTTGTGGAGGAAATATCTCTGTCTGATAATTACTGAACTGCTCCTAAGCATGACTGATTTCAGAGGAGCGCTGGGCACCTTTTTTTTCTCTTCTTACGGACTGTATTGATTTTTGCCAATGCTCACTTCATTGAGATCCAGCCATGTGAAAGACCGAGGTAAAGGAGAAAAGACAGAAGATTGAGTTCTGCTGGGAGAGATTACTGAGAAGGCACAGACACAGGATCACGTTACAGGCCATCTGTACTGCATTTAGGACAACGGAACCTTATACAAGTGGACAAGGTCCGGGACAATGAACCGGTCAGGGCTGATCGAACCGGTCCCCACTGCGAACGGCAGCCTTAGCAGTCACTTTAGCGTGTCCCTAAACCACTCCTGCCCCCTAAGCTGGGCACAGAACAAAGCCGTGGAGGCTTGCGTCTTAGAGACTGCGGTCATCGTGTTGCTGACAGTACTCATCATCGCTGGGAATTTGACAGTAATCTTTGTGTTTCATTGTGCCCCGTTGTTACACCACTACACCACCAGCTACTTCATCCAGACTATGGCCTATGCAGATCTGTTGGTGGGGCTAAGTTGCCTGGTTCCTACCCTTTCGCTACTCCATTACCCAGCTGGTGTCCAAGAGCCAATCACCTGTCAGGTGTTCAGCTACGTCATCTCTGTGCTCAAGAGTGTTTCAATGGCTTGTTTGGCTTGCATTAGCGTGGACCGCTATCTGGCTATTACCAAACCCCTCTCCTACAACCAACTGGTAACACCCTGCCGTCTTCGTTGCTGCATCATACTCATATGGATCTACTCTTGCGTAGTGTTTCTCCCTTCTTTCTTTGGCTGGGGTAAGCCGGGGTACCATGGGGATATCTTTGAATGGTGTGCCCATTCTTGGCCAACATCTGCACTCTTCACTGGCTTTGTTGTTTGCCTGCTGTACGCCCCTGCGGCCCTAGTGGTCTGTTTCACCTACTTCCACATCTTTCGCATCTGCCAGCAGCACAACCGAGAGATCAGCGAGCGACGGGCACGCTTTCCCAGCCAGGAGATGGAAACTGCTGAAGGCGGCAACCACGCAGGTCATGGGCCAGATCGGCGTTATGCCATGGTGCTTTTTCGCATCACCAGTGTCTTCTACATGCTGTGGCTCCCCTACATTTTCTATTTCCTTCTGGAGAGCTCCCATGTGCTGGACAGCCCTGCCCTCTCCTTTGTGACCACCTGGTTAGCAATTAGCAACAGCTTCTGCAACTGCGTCATTTATAGCCTGTCCAACAGTGTATTCCGGCTGGGGATGCGTAGACTCTCGCAGACGCTCTGCTCCTCCTGCTCTTTCAGCCCCTGCACTCATGATGACAAGGACTTTGGAGAGCCAAAGCCGAGGAAGAGAGCCAACTCCTGCTCCATCTGAAGATCTGCAGAGAGTTACTTGGATCAGTCTTACGCTGCTAAATGTTATTGTAAAGGATTTGACCCAGATTTTAATGCAAATTATAACTTGAACTGAAACTTATACAGTGATTGAAGAAACTATCCACAGTGAGGATGAAGTTGTCTAGTAGTCATGTGCTTCTTCTAAATATTAAGATGACACCTGCCTTGGTCCTGTAAATACCACTGAACGGTCACGGGCCACAACCTGTTTGATAACCTAGAGATATGCAGTTTAGAGCGTTTGTGAGAAAAATATCAACAAGACAAAGCCAGGGGGTGGGTTCAAAGCTCTTGCTTGTGCTAGCTCTTTCTAAATATCGAGCACACTTGCTATTTTTAGGCCCATTACTGGTTTGGTTGTTTTGATATTTTTTTTGTATTAGTTTTGTGTAGCAGCTGTAACTATAAAAACAGTTGCTTTTCAAAAGAATGAGAGCTTAAAGACCTTGTTAACTAGTTAATTTCCGCAGAGGTCTTCTCCTAGTGGCTTTTTATGGTACAATGTGTTTTGAATCTAAAATAAACACAGGCAAATCATGTCAAAAGCGATGTAGCAAAGGACAAACCGCTTGGTCTGTCTTTATTTTTTCAAACTCTTCTTTCTAGATCTGATCTTTTTGTAGGAAATCTTGAAATGCCACATGCGCACAATATCAACAAATGCCTGGAATAGTTGTGGACTGTAGTTTAGATCCCCAGTGGTATAAAGCCTTAGCTGTTTGTAATTAGACCTATTTGCCTGCAGTGACCCTTTGAGAAACATGCAACACAGCATGTTTTACTTTTTAATTTATATTTTTGCCAGATCAGCTTTAACTTAACTTGACGTTCACATTACCTTCAGCTGAGATTTTTTGACTCGTTTTAATGTGTGAATGTCCAAAACGTATTTTCTTTGTCTAAAGTCTATTAATTAATCTTTCATTAAATATTTTAGTTGCGTTTTTAGTTTTATTTCAAATAGATCTGTTAAGTAATTTATTTATTTTTTTAAAAAAAATATTTTTTTTTTGAGAATTTTAAATGAGTGATGGGATAATTTAATTGTTTTTCACATTCAAATACATGTACATTTTACAGCTATTTTTGGCATGAAAGCTGCAGAAAAATAATGCATACACAAATTATGTAGTTTTGTTTTTACGTTATTCTGTTTTGTAAGATTAGTCTATACATTCCAATTCCAATTTTTTTTTTTTTTTACATTCCAATTCTTTTCCAGTGATTTACTGCCCAGTTATGTGACTGTCTCTGGAGCATAATACTTACGGTCATACAGATTTCTGCAATGAGTATGGGTGGTTTAATAAAAAAAAAAAATTCTCTTTGGGTTTTTTTTTTTTTTTCCTTCATATTTCAGTTTATTCATGCTTGTAAACTTTTATTTGCTGGTGGATGTTATAGCCCTGTACTTGCTGAACTTCACAGCTCTAAAAACACAATACAACTAGGCTAGTTGATGTGTATTAGATAATGAAGAAAAGAAAAAGATAAAAAGAATAGACTCGCTTATGTTCAAATTAAATGAGGAGGGTGTTATTTTTTAATTCTTAAAAACCTTTGACTATTATATCTAGGATATTGTAAATTAACTATTTATTTATTTTTCAACATCCAATGGATGTGAAACTGATGAAATGGCAGTATATTCCTGTATTTATTTTGTCCATTTTTTTTTCTTGATTATGAAACAAAAGAGAATAAAAAAATAAATATATATATATATATATATATATATATATTAGTTCAGAGGTTTTGTTTGTTTGTTTTTTGATGTTTGCTGTCGCTGCCAGTACAATAAATGTGAACAGTAAACACTGATTTGCAATGACTGCGTCTTTTGGCTATAGTTAATCTAGATTTTATCACCTCTCATTCTCTTTCTTAACCTGATGCGCAGCTTTCTTGATTTCAGTTTGGAGAAGGAATCAGGATCTTTACCATCTCAAAGCATGTCGACCAACTGTGCAGTGTTTCCAGAGCGGTCCGTAGAAGCTGGTCAAAGTTTAAGTTGCCCATGTCCTCTAAGGCTTCAGGGCAAACCGATCCCAGCACAGTGGCCCCAGACTGCACACGCAGCAGGGCTGGCACTCGATAGCTGCCTCTAAAAAGGTTACAGCTCCCTTCAGAAGGAAATTACACATGTGCAGTTAGAGCGAGGGGGGAAAATGAAGTGACCTTTTTGAAATCTAATGAGCACATCAAATGTTTCCATGATCATGGGAGGCTTTGGACCTTGGCACCAGCATGAATAAAACATGAGTGCTCTCAGCGGTCACTAACAGTACGTCTCATTCTGCTTGCTTACACTTGTTATGTGACCTTAAAATGCGTACAACATCCTTCTTGTATCTTTATCGCTACTCAACCCAAATACCTTTTCCTCTTTGATTTGAAGTGACAATTTCATATTTGTGGATACCAGGCTGAGGTCTCATTTAAAAGTGGTACCACTCTTGCTGTGGGTGATTTGAGAGCCTAGCGCATCTTAATGGTCGTGTGAAACGATGTTTGGCCGGCACAGCTGCTCCAGGGCACTGCCCTTTGCCGACATTGAAGGTAATGCATGCCTTGTCACAGACGCTGACAAAAGAGGGCTTGTTTTTTTGGCAAATGTATTAGTACAGGTTGTTTCAGGCTTTATTTTTGTCCTGACACAAAATAGACTTCGAACAGACTGTTAAAAGTTAATTATTTGCATTTTTTTTGTACTGTCATTTAGTTTCCGTTCTTTGCTGTTAGCTTAAGCAAAAGATGTAATTTTGTTATTTTTAAATGTTTTAGAATTTAGATTATATATTAAATTCAACTTTAAAATTATCATTACAATTATCTATTCAATTATCATGATTCAGTAAGTGGACCGTCTCAAAAGAGTCAACTGTTCGTGAATCGGACTACGCTGATCTAGTTGTATGTTCGTTTGTGTGAATTGGACTACAATGCTCATGCTCAATGCGTGCAGCCTGTGAGAAAGACACCATTCTTGGCAATAATTTGCTGTACAAACACTTTATCTCCTATTCAATATCTCATTAATGCAGAAAACGCCTCCATTGAGAAAATATGTAATTTTTCACATTTAAGATTCAATATTGAGATTGTTCAAATGAAGATGCAATTAAATGGATATTTTTACTCAGCCTAGAAATAATGTGTACTTTTATACCAATACAGTTTGTACACCTATTTGAAACAGGACCACAAGTTTGTTGGTGTTGTGTGGTTCTTCATGTTTCAGGGTCTCATTATGGCTCCTCTCTGTTCGAGACTTTTGCTGATGCAGCCTGCACAAGAAAGCCTAATGTCAGCGAGATGCTGGCGCAGGTTGAGCTGAGGATAACTGAGTGCTGGTCCCCGTAATGTATTTTTAGACCGCACTCCGGTCATGCTTCTGTCATGCCTCTGACCTTTTTTATTGCACTTTCAGACCAAGATTTGAGGTTGGGTGCTAAAAGCAAAGCAGGCTTTATACTATCCTCATGATGTGTGTGAAAAGTTTTAAGTGCATATTTACAAAATGCTTTACACAGTTCCTTTTGTATTAATCTGTCATGTTACATTTAATTGGATTTAAGGTTAGAAAACATGGCACTCGCTGTGTCAGAATGCCAGGCTGTCAAGTCCGAAGCAAGACCCAACACACAGCAACGCATTATAGCAATGTCTCAGACAGTCTGACAGCAGATAAAAATAAACAGTAACTGTTTGACGTTTATTTTCTTCAAATCTGCCAGTTACAGAGGGTTTTGGGAAAGTGGACCCACAACAGCTTTGGTGCCTATGCTCTTGTTGTTATGTATCATCATCATTGTCCCGCATTCTCATTGGTTTGCTGGCATATAGGGTATTTCATGTGCAGGGAAAGCTGTCCGTGAATCGCTCACCTAAGTGGAAAAAAATGTGCTGGTGCTGCCAGATCTCGATCAACAAAAATCACATTGTATTTTATACAAAACTAAATAGACTAAATCAAATGGGAAAAAAATAAAAAAAGAAGTCATAACTCAAACTATTTTCATAGTATTTCATGTTCTCTATAGGGAAATTTATTTTATTTATTATACTTTTTTAAAAATCTTAATTAAAAAATACTTTTTAATAAATTTACTTTTTAAATGTTTTTTCCTCATTGGCCTTTTTTTTTTTTTTTTGCCGATTCTACATGTTGAATCTGCATTGGAGCTCGTTGGTCAGTTGGGCCATCTGATCATTCTGATTGGCTGTTCAGCTACTACCACCTGCTGGTACGGAAAGGCATTTCTTCCTACGCAGGCACAGAACAGATGCACTACTTGGCCGTCGAGCGTCGATTTGGTTTGTCAGGGCAACTTTGGACACAGACGCTGCCGAAGTGAGCCAATCCCGCAGTCTGCTTTCGTCACCACTAGTTCGTCTTCGTCGGCGTTGGCTTGGTGTGTTCTGGGCTTAACCCTCAGGGGTCTGAGGATTTTTGGGGCCCTGGAGAAGTTTTGACATGCTCTGACATTTGTGCTTTTTTCAGTTGTTCATAAACATATTAATGGAAAAAGTGTCATTACACTGTATTCAGCACAAACTAGGCTACCATAATATGTGAGTAACATGTATGTACATGTTTGTATATTTGAAGGAATAACGTTTATGCATGGTTATATGAGGTGAACTACGTCCTTTCTGCGGCACTATTGCCACTAAGGATACAAAAGCACAGCATATTTTTCAAACAGCCCTTTCGCGCATCCCTCAACTCAAACATCACAATCACAGCTCTTACGGGTGCTTGTGATGGCATGTCTCAACAGGTAAATGTAGGATACTATCAATAAAAGGTCCCATATTTCATGAATACTTTTAGCTGTGTTGCTATGTGTCATGAGAGTGTAAGGGTGGACTTCCTACAGGGGTTCAGGCTGTAGGGTTGCCGAGCGACTAAAGAAATGTTATCAGCGAGATGGCATAAAACTGTACATTTCTTGTCCATTCCCACCCACTGCAACTTATACCAACGACGGAAATAAGCGCAGTTACAATAGCAAAATATGTGGGAGAGCGTTGCTATAGTGTGACAATATTTTATTGCAAATCAGGCTTTTTTTTTTCTTTTTTTTTGGGACATGACATGACACACCACCCAGCATACCCGGTTAAAGAAGTCACAGCTCACCAATAATATACAGCTACTGGTGTTCAAAATCACATCTATCACAAAAGTAGCATTTGCCTGTAAGAGCGAACAATTTCGTGATATCTCTTGATGTTGCTTCTTTTCTCGTATACTTGAAGACATTTGTTCACGCTGCCAGTCTTTCATCCATATTCATGGACATAACCGAGTGGAGCTTACCGTCCAGGCCTGTGAATATTTATGAAAATCCTCTGCGTGCCATATTATGAATTCCTTTTAATATTAATCTGTGCTGCCACACAGCTTCAAGAGGCATTCTCCTCCATCAAAAGGAACTGAGTTGCACGATGGTGAGCGGGAGGAACACCTGCCCCTTTCTGTCGCTAATCAAAGGTGAAGCACTCACGGACTTCATTGGACACAATGCTAATCACCATTGTCTCTGGACCTAATGGCTGTTTATTAGGCCTTCTCTCTCTTCACGATCTCTAAGAGGGATATTGGTACTTCTTGTGTAAAGTGAGAGTTTAAAAGGATGCCAAACCTGAGATTCTGAAGTGCACATACAATGGACACTTTACTATCCCATGAGGCCACGGGAGAGGATTTGTGAATGGCAGTGAAGTGATGCAACTGACACTGGTAGGTTACATGACAGTAACAACATGGCAGATAGTACATAGGTAGTATGTCCAAATTTAATTCATACTACCCATATTCACACTATATAGAACATACGTTTTTAACGGTTGTGAAGTAAGTTCAAATTTAAATGTAGTACTTAGACAGTACACGATTACGGATGCAGACAGTCACTTTTTCATAGATTTTTGTTTAGTTTTGTTGTTTTCAAGAAATAATTTTTACAAAGTGAAATTCTTTTTTGCGCAGAAATATGTTTCAACACTGCTTTTAACGTCAACTGCTAAAAATATTGTATGTTAGAACATCTGGGGCGCTTTATTAACCAATCTGCATTCAAGAACAAAACAAAGGATTCTACAAAGTAGGAGACACCAGGAATGGTTTAGTTTTTTTTTTTGGTACTGTTTGACTCAAACTATTTTCCCACATTTATCTGCTACAAATCAAAGCTGTTTGAACTCAATCGTCAATTATAAACTATGAATATTAATGTAAAGTACAAAGATTTTTTTTTTTTTTTAAAGTTGCTATTGCCATCGCCAGCTTATCATTTTTACAAAAGGTTTATAGCCCCCAGAATATTTTGTTGTATGAGTATCTTAACATACAATATATCAAAGGAAAGAACAGAGCCTCTGATTTAAAAAAAATAATAATAAAAAAATAGCTTCATTCATTTGTGCGCAAGTGTAAAAAAAAAAAAAAAAAAAAAGCAACATTTTGAACATAAAGCTGAGAAAATCATGTTTTTGTCAAAGACTATGTCTGGATTGGATTCAGAATGATAATCAAAACATAGATGGAGTAGAACGAGTCCATCAACACCCCCAAAGCTTGCACAGTCCTATACCACTTCCTGGGTTGACATTTCATTCGGTAACATCAGGCAGTTTTGATTTGTATGCTGTTTAATATTTGATGATCGCGTTCGCTTACATATGCATAAGCAATCTTTTGTCACTTGTTTATGCTTTTTCACTTGTTTTTGCATCCGGAGATTCTGTACTCTTTCAGAATGTGCATAATAACGCCCCCTACTGTATAACAGTGAAAATTCTGTCAATGGCGGGGAAACATTTAAAGGGTTAGTTCACCCAAAAATGAAATTTCTGTCATTAATTACTAACCCTTATGTTGTTCTAAAACCATAAGACCCTCATTCATCTTCGGAACACAGTTTAAGATATTTTTGATGAAATCCGAGAGCTTTCTGACCTCCCTATAGACAGCAATGTCATAACCAATTTCAAGGTCCAGAAAGGTAGTAAAGACATCTTTAAAATAGTCCATGTGACTACAGTGGTTCAACCTTAATGCTATGAAGCGACGAGAATACTTTTTGTGCGCAAAAACAAAACAAAAAGAACTTTATTCAACAATTTCTTCTTTTCCCTGTCATTATCCTATGCTGTTGACGTAGTAAACACAGTGCAGAACTTCCATGTTTACAGCTCATTATTGGCCAGCTCCTGCGTCAGCACACGCATGCGATGTGGTGCTCACGTGACCAGCGTTGGCCAATACTAAGCCGCCGTTCTTAACGATGTCTTTACTACCTTTCTGGACCTTAAAATTGGTCATTGGTCCCTGTCTATAGGGTGTTAAGAAAGCTCTTGGATTTCATCAAAAAATCTTAATTTGTGTTCCAAAGATGAACAAACTAACCCAAGCACATCAAAAAACACTTTGATGATGGTCATCATTTATGATTTGGATTCCATCCCTGTACCAAATTTCAAAAAGTGGTTAAACTGACAGTGTTACAGCCATCCCTGGTCCTCCCACAGCTCTGTTCCCAGTGGCATTAACCTAAGAAAAACTCTTCCCTTTGTTAACCCTACCCGGATTAATCTGTTCATCTGTAATGAAGCTGCCTAATGGTTTTTGATGTATTATGCAATACGGCACAAAGATCCCACACAGATGATTAGCGATATAGCCATGATGTCTGAGGATTCTCCGACTCTGTCCCGCTGCCCCTGACCCACTCATGAGCAGCTGAATGGCCCGCGGTCTGTTGATGGTAACATTCACTGACAGCTGTCCACTCCTCACTATTAGGCTGGTCGCATGCCCATCCGAGAATACCGCCATCTGTCCGTTTGTACATGCTGGAGCTGAGGAATTTTGGGAGGTTGGGGAGAAGCCTTTTTTTGTGTGTGTGTGGATCATGACCATGGTCTCCAAAGCCAAGATGGTTTTCCATCAGTAAGTATAATTCTTGATAAGTATAAATTTTGTACCAGCTATCTAAAATTTTCAATGCATTCATCACAGATTGAAAACTTGGTAAAGGTTACAGAATTGGGAGAGCAGAATGATGTAATCATTTTTAATTATATGATTTTATTTTTAGTCCTGCTGGATTTGGACACAATTTTGTATCGGTTGTCCCCAATGATCTCTGTTTGGTCACATATATTTTTTTGTGCATGCAAAGGTTTGTGTAAGGGGGAAAAAAATGATGCATGGTTTTTTTTTTTTTTTTTTTAATGCCAATTTGTCACCAAGATAATGCTATCTAGCTGGCTAATGTAGATGTAAATATGAAAATGCATTGCTAAATAAACAAAAAATGATCATACTTTTCTGGTAAAAAAAAAAAAATGTTGGCAGGGCAAATAAAAATCTGAACTAGCAGAAAAATTATTGTCGAGCCCTGGTTTATAAGGCTAATATATATTTAGTTCATACCCACTGGCTTGATGCCAGTGCCATTGCAGCTCCCTCAGGAGTGAACCCAGCTGTTCAGTCCTGGCAGCTCATGCAGACCTGCCATCCCCAGCATGCAGGCTCCAAACTTGGCATGTCTTCACACTTACTTCCCCCATTCTCTCAGGTGAGGCCACCTCTGCTGGGATGCTAAACCACATTGCTTTCCAAGGGATTTCGGATATCTTGCTCTAAATGAAATACCATGAGACATCCGTTCCGTCTCCAGCAGGGTCCTTGGAGTATCACCAGACTTCATTTGGCTGCACCACAGCGGCCACCCAGGCGGCTAAGCAGCCTTCCCCAGTGAACATCCATGGGACCCCCTCCTGCTCTGGACTTGCCTTGAGATGTGGATTAATTTTAACTGAAAATGAGTGCCTAGACATTATGTTCTCATGTGCAGCGCCCTTTCCTTTCCCATCTCTTTGGATATGGGGCTTTCAGGTGGTTGTTGCTAGACTGTTACGACATCTGGTGCCACAGTAGAGGCAGGAGGGCTCCAGATGTTCCTGTGAACGATAAGGGAGAAGAAGAAAGGAGGAGGTGGAGTTGGAGGGTAATGGAAGAGCATCTATTTTAGGCAAGGAGATCCTGTGCAGCACACTTGTGGGTCAATGATGTTATTGTTATATATTGTATATATATGTTAAAATATATTACATAAAAATATATAATATAATTTTTATTGTGGACACTCCCAAATCAGTATAGACTATGATTCAAGTCGTTTTATGTATAAATTGCATTTTTTTTTTAATTATTTTAATTTATTAAAATGTAACTCATTATAGACTAAGATTATTCAAGTCATTGTATGTATAAATTGCATTTTTAAATTTTTTTTTTTGAAATACATTTTTCAAGATAAAAAACAAATATGTTGTTAAAATAAATTTGTGAGCTAAGGCTAAAATGAAAACCATTTCCGTGTCCCTGTTAAATGGATTGGTTGGAGAGCACTTGCAGAATCCCGGCACTTGAATATCAAAAGTCTAGTTCTGTGCCAGTCTATTTTTGGGCATATTTGAATATTAATAATTCCGGGTTGCAAATTCTTCAAATAAATCCTCGGATGTGGAGGGGAGAACACAGTCATCTTACATTGTCATGGAAACCACAAGGAAATTTTATCGCACCGATGTTTCACTTTTGATCATGGAAATTAATTAAAATCATAGAGAGCGGGACGACGTGCATCCACAGGCCCGTTTGCGTCCCTTAGCACCACTTCTCTCCCTATATGTTTTTCATGCAAAACCTCCAAGGGATCATGTGTCTGAGCCTGAAATGGCAGCTAATGTCATTAGCGGGTGAACAAACGGGTTATGACAAGGAGGAGGAAGGGAGAAGTGAGAAGGACAGGGGGAGAGCGTACCGTATGTCCCAGAGGAATTATTCTCGCACTCTTGAGATCTTCATGACTTAATGGCAGAACAAGTGTCACTTTTGGAAAGCGTGTTTTCACATGTTCTACCGGGGGTTGCTGTGCTGGCGTGTTGCAGAGAGATCAGACCAAAGCTAATGACCCTGATGGTAATGAGACGGCATTCGCTCTCTGCAGGTCTCCACAGACAAGCCAGACGAGGCCCCGACCTCTGTCTTTTTTTTTTTTGTTTCTCTCCCCTTGAATTTTCTCTCATTTGCGCAAACCTTTGCTCTCTATCTCTCGCTCTCCACCTTTCTCTCTGGACTCGTCTCCTGCCACGCACTGGCAGGCTGCCTCTGAACAGACTTCACGGCATGCCAAGCCATTTACAAATGCCTTCACTTTCCAAGCACTTTTTTGCCACTCATCCAACCTGCCATTGCAGTGCAGCTATGTGTGTCTGCAAGCTCGTATTAAGATATGAAATCAGAATTAGCTTTGGCCTTAGTTTACACATTACTGGTCTCATGAACACATTTTTTTAGTCACCTTTTTTGTTTTATATTTACTCTATTTTGTCATGTCATAATCATCAGATCAGATACACAACATAATCGTAAAAAATACTTTTATACTTTTGTTATTTTCGTCAACTAAAATGAATCATTACATTTAAAGGAATTCAATTAATAATTTTAGTCAGACTAACATTGACCAAAAAGAATTTAATGTTAGTAAGGTAATTAATATTTTAGTATTTTATATTACATTTATTTTGTGTATTTATTAGATTAATCTAATTTCTGCATAGGATGTGTTTGGATGAGTTAATTAACCTAATAGCAGATTGCTTTAGTTTATCAAGTGGGTCAGTCTCCAAGATTATTGATTATGATTGGGTTATTTGAAATAATCATATGCTTTCTAGATTTTGTTCTTTAGAAAACATTATTTTGCTGTGTTGTTTTTCCCCCTGTCACATTTTCATCAATAGTACGTTTTAATTAAAATTGCTTAATTAATACCAAGGGGCTGTTTACACAACACCGTTTTCAACTAAAAACGGAAAACTTTCTATGCGTTTTGCCCGTTCATTTACACAACAACGGCGTTTTGGAAAAACTTTTCCGTTTTCGTGTAAAAGTACCCCAAGATGCACACTTCTCATCTCGTCTTTATTACTGTTGATGGAAAAACCTGTTAACAATCATTTTTATCAGTAATTTTGTAGACAAAACGTTATTCCAAAGAAAAAATATTTTGTAGTCTTTCATCAAAATGTAATGATTTGTTGCGTCCCTTGCTTGACTTTCCTTTTCGATACTTTCTGATTTGCTACATTTTGAATGTCCTGTTTAATTCAGAAGCACGTCACAAGTATGTAAATGTGACGTTTCAATGTTTTTTTTTTTTTGTTTTTTGTTTTTTCTGTAGATGAAATAGTTCACCCAAAAATCATCATTTACTCACCCGCATGTCATTCCAAACCTGTATGACTTTATTTCTTTTGTAGAACACAAAAGAAAATACTTGGTTTTTTTGTCCATATAATGAAAACAATGTTGTTTTGGACCTCACTGACTTTATTTTTTTGGATAAAAACAGTTAAAACATTCTTTAAAATACCTTCAAAATACAGTATGTCATACAGGTTTGGAAAGACAAAATTTTAATTTTTAAAAGCTGAACTATCCCTTAGGACTGGTAGCTAGAAGGTTACTGGTCCGAACCATACAAGGAGTGAGTGAAACTGGTCGTGTGGAGAGAAATAAAGATTGTCGTTGTACCTTTTCCCTAAAGGTTGCCCCTTTGTCACACAGATTTGGGTTGAAGGAGCGAGACAGATTGAGTTAAATTGTGGACATGACACCTTATGAGGAAAAGCAGGTCACCAAGAACAATCAAGGATCGCTTCGACACCACTGTTCCCTTATCAGCCAGGCTCCACTCACAGCCCTTTAATTCATCACAGACTGTATGAAAAGCCCTATTCCCCTCTGAGACGACGCTCTTATTTCCAATCATCTCTGTGGGTTTGGCCAGATCTGTCATAGTTTAATCTACTTGACCTGAGGTGAATGTTCTGGGTCCGTACTTTACCCTTGGAAACAGATTCTACTTTTGCTTGTTTGTGTAAATGTGGGATTAGTTGTTCATTTGAATAAAGTATTGACAAGACGAGAGTTCCTGTCACTAGCTCTCAGGGCTTTTTTTTCCCATCAGCCCCCAAGACTTTAAGTCTTGTAGCTATGGCAACTTAATTCAGGAAGACTTTTGAGAGTATCCTTTTTTAGGCTGAAAAATAATAGCCATTAAAATAGAAATCTCTCTGCTTATAATATCTATATGCCATTTTGGAGGAGTTGAGATGCTGATCCTAATAAATCCTCCTAATACTTAAATCGGTATCTTGCGGTTCCCTGTCCCAAATGTCGCCCTTTGCCCTTGTGGCCCTTCTTTGGAGTTCTTTGAGGGTCCATAGCATCCTTATGAAACCTAAAGTGTCAAATGGGACACATGGCCATCAGAAGACCACAAGTACAGATCAAGCATGCTGTTCGGGACACATCCTGTATCTAAGTGTGTCCTTACAAGTTGTCGGTTTCTCAAAGGTCATCTGGGTTAGTTTCACATCCAATACATGTTCCCTGCATTCCCATGTGTGAAGTGCTGCCTGCATCCACGTACAGTACTTCAGTTTCTCAGATTGCTTTGGGATGTCTTGAAGGGTCATGCATTAGTTACCATCACCCTTTTTTTCACTGGTCTGTGACCTGTGTGGCCTTTTTCTTCCATAATAGTGAAGTTTACGTTTTCTAAAGAGGAAACTGGCCCAAGGCATAAAGGGCACCTTCCATCTAGGCACTCACATCACAAATGGATAGGTAAAGAACATCCGCTGTCCCCAGGTGAAAAGACAAATATAGCCACCATTCTGCGAGGCTCCACAACTGAAAACCTACATGGCGGCTGATAGAGATGTTGAAAGTATTGTTAAGTCCATACTAAAATAAAAAAGCAATAACATTTTTCTGCAGTATCGGTATTACGCTAAGCCGTTAAGTAAATGCAAACAAGCAGTCTTGTGCATCAGCCAACCCACTGTCTTATTTATTTTTGGTGAAATTAATCAAACAATAGTATTGCCAAGAAAAACTTTGTACTTTTTTGTTACCCTTTTATTTAGAAATGCACAATATTGGTATCAGCCGATAAATGACTTTTCAGTGCTATTTCAATTGAACTTTTATATAATAAAGAGTTAGCCATAAGTATTGAATGTGCGATAGTAAAGATTTGTTGTTGTTTTGTTTGGTGATTATTATATTAATCATATCCAATTAATTACACGCACAATTAATCATACCCTTTTATTCAATACTTTTTGCCACCTCCTTTTGCCAAGATGACAGCTGAGTTTTCTCCTATAATGCCTGATAAGTTTGGAGAACACCTGATAAGAGATCAGAGACCATTCCTCCATACTGAATCTTTCCAGGTCCTTCAGGTCCCTAGCTCCATGTTGGTGTTTCTCGTCTTCAGTTCACCCCACTCATTTTCTGTAGGGTTCAGGTCAGGGAACTGGGACGGTCATGGCAGAAACTTGGTTTTGTGCTCAGTGACCCATTGTTATTTTGATTTTGATGTTTGTTTTGGATCACTGTCCTGATGAAAAATCCAGACATGGCCCATTATAAGATTTCTAGCAGAAGCGGTCAGGTTTTGATTTTTTTTATCTGTTGGTATTTGCGAGAATCCAAGATGTCCAGGCCCTTCGACAGAAAAATAGGCCCACAACATTAAAGATACAGCAGTATATTTCATTGTACACAAAGGGGTACTTTTTACCCCTGTGTGCACCAAATCCATCTTGAGTATTTGCTGCTAAAAAGCTAATTTTTTAGTTCCATCTGACCATAAAACCCGGTCCCGTTTGAGGTTCCAGTAGTCTCTGACAACTGAATCCCAACTAAAAACCCTCCCAAACAACATGTGGTGATGTAGGTGCTGTTTGATCTCTTTTTTTTTTTCTTTTTTTTTAGGCTTTCTGACCTAGAGACTCAACTATTTCTGCAATTCTCCAGCTGTGTTCCTTGGAGAGACTTTGTACACTCAAACTCTCCTCCTTACACACATCCTTTTCCAGGCAGATTCATAACATGTTTATTTAATTTGAGTTTCTTAATTATTGCCCTGATGGTGAAAATGGGAATTTTCAGTGCTTTAGCTATTTTCTTAATTTCAGCCACTTTCTCATTTGTAAAGCTCAACAATCTCTGCACATCAGAACTATATTCTTTGGTTTTACTTATTGTGATGTTTAAGGGTATTTGACCGTCCTTGATATTTCCTCATTCATATTTATATTTATATTCCTTTGAAACAGGAAGTCATAGCTGGACAATTTCATGTTCCTAGTCACACTGGTGTGCTAAAAAAATTTAAATAATGTATGAATGGGGATATACTTCAGAGATATTTTAATCATAAGATATTCAGCCTACATTTATTCAGTTAGTTGCAAAGTTTAAAAATTTTTAATCTACTATTCTTTTTTAAAATTTATTTCAGCTTTAGTTCAGTTAGCGATAGTTTATATGATAGATTATAGATTTGTATGATGTTTGGTGTCAATTAAAGCATGTGGAGACCAGACTTTTTTTTTTTTTTTTGTAGATTGATGTCTAATATCAGCTAATATATCGGTTATCGATATTGGTCAAAATTTCTGTGGATCCCTAGTTTACCTAAATAATTACTTGGAAAAACGTTTTAATTAATTGAGAATCACTTGAACATGTCATTTGTTTTAATTTAAATTTAAAAAAAAAAAATAGTTGTTTTATTTTATACAGTGTTTAGTACTGTTTAAATGTTCAATAACATGCTAGTTTTTGCTGTGGTATTTAAATTAGTATCTATAATCTTAAAATCTCACTGGTATTGATATCAATGATTTTGCTTTTGTGACAGTTGTAGTTGCTGTATCTATAGCTATTGCAAGTGTTCTTTCGAATCAGATCATTAGCGTGCCCAATGAATTAGCATGCAACACAGCACTGGCAATTAAAAGAGCAGTGACGGCACGCTGACAGACGAGTTAACATTCTGTCCTGAGGACCAGATGTTGCAGACCCTCGGGAGACCTAAAAATCCTCGAAGAGCCATGACAGAACGGAGCTCCGCAGGCTCTCTGGTTTTTAATGAACTTGGTGACACAGTCTCAACATTTGGTGAAAGTTGTAAAACTTGTAATCCAGAAAATGTGTACATTTAGATCAAATGGAAGGGATATCATCAAATTTGCATCCTCAAGTATTCAATACTGCATTTTTAAACTCAAGTTAGCATACGCCTCGAGTCAGTCAGTCCCTAGCTTTTGATGATTACAGTTTTTTTATCGCCTTTTGCACAAAGTCTTTGGTCTTTTGCAGTAGTTTAGCCGTGGATTGTATATGCATGTGAGGTCTGTTGATTCGGGTCTGTTTTCGCACTGTGACACAGTTAATAACCGGCCGTCAATGCGATCACACACCGCGCTGGCATGCATTATGCATGAACAAGATTAATCTGTCTTGGTGCTTGCGAAGCATAGAGAACACTTCAGCCCTTCTTCCTCGCTCTCTTTTTCCCTTTCTCTTCCTTCTCTCAGGCACCTTTTATTTTGCTGCTGCAAGGTTGGCTGTTGTGATCAGGCTAATGCTGCAGTTTGTCAATTTCAATTACGGCCTCCTTTGAACTGCGCCAATTCCAGCCAGGGAAGGAATAGAGGAGGTAATATTCCTACTGTCAATCACCTGCGATTTTTCTGCCTCTCCTTTTCCCTCACTTCTAATTTTAACCTCCACCACTCCGAGGTTCATTGAAGGAGGGTTAAAGGGTCAGGGGATGTGCTTTATCATACAAAAGAGGATTTTCTGCATGTAGACATAACGTTCTCATCGCAAAGCTACTTTTTATGTCCACCTAGAACATTAATAAAAACTAAGCTGTAAAAAGGAGTCATCTTGGCTGACATTATAAGAAGGGATAGGCTACACAATGTGTGACCCGTGCTGGCAAAATGAATCGGAATGTGCACAAGCTAATTTCGAGCTAAGGGCGAAACAAGTGAAAAATGTCAATTTTGGGCAAAATTGAGGTTTTCGCAAAAATGAGTTCATTATGCCTTTGTCTAGCGATCCCAATGCTTCAAATAGCAATTAAACATCTAAAAGTATCTTTATTTGTACGTTTTCTTAGAGGAGTACCTTTCTTTTGTTCATGAAAAATGCAGTTTTTCTCTGCTTGCTTCTGGATGACTGGCACTTCCCTCAGCACAAATTTGGTATCGTTGTAAAGCGCAGCATTTCAACTTTGTGAATATTCATAGTGGATTCTCGATGGTCTGAACCAGTCTAAACCAATGAAATGTGATTTTCAAACTCATGGTGATGTAAACAAAACGATCTTACTCGTGCTGACTGACGGATCCAAAGGGTAGGCACAAAGACTCCTCAAGCCCGGAACACACCAAGCCGACGGTCAGTCGTCGGGTAGTTTTTGTTCGTCGGCTAAAGTTGGTCCTCGTCTGCTTTTTTTCGGCCGATTCGACATGTTGAATCAGCGTCGGAGCTCGTCGGTCAGTCGGGCCATCTGATCATTCTGATTGGCTGTTCAGCTACTGCCACCTGCTGGTACGGAAAGGCATTTCATCTTACGCAGGAGCAGAACGGACGTGCTACTTGGCCGTCAGGTGTTATGCGTCGGTTTGGTGTTTCAGGGCAACTTTGGACCCAGACGCTGCCGACGCGAGCCAACCCCGCAGTCTGCTTTTGTCGCCACTAGTTCATCGGTGTCGGCTTTTTGTGTTCTGGGCTTCAGACAGCTCATGATCCCGTTATGCTCATATACACAGAATTACAGTATTTAAAAAAAAAAAAAAAAATCTGTCTTGGCGAGTATTCATGCAAACATTATCTGTTATGTCTTAAATAAATGAATTTATAACATTTAGATACGTGTGGTACAGTAGGTCTTAATATATAGGTTGTCTGTTTCATTAATGTTCATTAAACAATTGTGGAGTCATGGAAAAAAATAGGTTATTTGCTAGATTATTTTATTTTGGAGCCTTCAGAAAACTTTAACTTGATTTTTCTCAAAATGGACTTTTCTGACTCTATCAACTTCAAACATGTGTAGCTCAGTCATTTTTTTTGTTGGATTCCAACAAATCGTACATCAGTTTCAAGGTTCTGTATCATATATGATTTTTAGGAAATCTCAAAATGTATTAATTTGTATGCTGCACATTATAATCTTGTGATGCCTGAATATTTTTAATTTACAGAATTTTAGTATTGGATATTTATCGGTTTATTAGCCATAACATGAAAATATTTTTTGGCTTATCTGTACACCCCTATTACATAATCATAGGTTTTTTGTACAGAACGTGAAATGAATTTGTGATTATTAATATAAATTCAACTCAGAATCATTTCTCACAGATTTTCTTGAAATGGATATCCATTTTTTTATCCTATTTATTAGTATTTTTAAAATATAAAAAAATTAACGTTTAAAAAATGTTTACTTAATATAGTATTGAATTTTAATATATCAGTCATAACATGAAAAAGTTTGTAGAATTATTTTTAATATCTGTGCAGTTATAAGTGGACCAAAGTGTAAGAAATTCAACAAAATTTTGGTATAATTGGCATTTAAGACTTCAGTTTCCTGTTTATGTTGCTATTCAGGTTATTTTATGTTCTATTCAGCACAACAATGATGGTCAACATCTTTATTCCGTCTTCCGCAGCTGAACAGCATGAGATCATGTAATCGGTTTCCACAGACCCGGCTTGACCTATAATGTTGCATATTACAGCATCATGAGTTGACGGAGCAGATTCCGATCCCCATAGTAACATCTTCTGCTCCACTTGGAGCAGATTCGGCTTTTGATAGCACATCATGGAACTTATATACTCTCTCCTCCTGGTGTCAAATCCGAGAAATAGGTCAGCTCGCCCCGGGTGGGGCTCTGGCGACAGCCGCTTTGTTGTCAGACCAGCACAAGATCGGCGCTGACTGGCTTAGAACCCAGTGGGAGGCCCAGCACAAACTTCAGAGGCTCTTTCGCACTCTGTGCCCACCTCGGAAAGTTCTAGAGTGACTGAGCGAGCCTGACGGCAGCTTCTCGGAGACAGCGCGCCTGTCTCACTCACTGTGCCTCCACACCAGCTTGTCATGCTGCATCTCTCAGTCCAGCTTGCACTAATGTTGTTTGCTGTCATCTCGGATTTCAGAGCGACTCACTCTGTTCTTGCGGGAGACTCTGCTTGGAGCTTTTAGCCTCGGCGTTGCTGTGACCAAACCGACCGGCTTTCAGAGTTATAGGACGCGCTGAGGTACAGTACTGCCTGTCATTTTGAGGCGTTAACGAGATGAGCGAAGGCCCTGAGAGCTTCAGGGTGAAATGCACTATAGAAAGAACACATCTGTTGATGCCCTTTTGTGGCAGCTCATTTGTTGGGTCCAATTCACACAAGGCAGCATGTCAGAACTGTACTAAGCATATGTGAAGGAAGGCACGTTTTTTTAGTTCCTCTCATTTTTATTAGTGTGATACTAGGTGATACCCAATCTTTAGTCGTTCTAGAAAAGCATTTGCTTTAAATGATAACGTCCATTAATTAGGGCCCGAGCACCAAAGTGAGAGGACCCTATTGGATTTCCTCCGTTTATTATTATTCTTTTCCAAACATTATCGCATTTTTGAGGGCCTAAACATGCTTGAAAACTCACGAAACTTTGCACACGCGTCAGGACTGGCGAAAATTGACATCTATTATAGGTTTCAGAAATGGGGGGGCAAAATGGCTCGATAGCGCCACCTATAAAACTTCAACGGTGTGCGAAATTCGGTACATACATGTACTGTCCCCTTACCTACAAAAAAAGTCTCTTGGAGCGAAGTCCTAAACTCAACAGGAAGTCAGCTATTTTAAATTTCCTGTGCGATTTTTGTGCAGTTTTTGCCATTTTCAGGCCTCATACTTTAACAAACTACTCCTACAGTTTTAATCTGATCATCTTCAAATTTGGTTTGTGTAATCATAAGGCTTGTGTGACGCTACATTGTGAAGATCTTGAGTTTTCGTAAAAGGGTGTGTCCCTGGCGGCCTGACAAATTGATGTTTTGCCATGAAACAGGAAGTTGCTGTAACTAAGGCAAACAATGTCTGATCTGCCCCAAACTTCACACACTTGATAAAAGTCCTGTCCTGAACACACGTCCATGCCCATATTCAGTTATAGTCATACCGCCACCTGCTGGCAACAGGAAGTGACATGTTTAACACTGTTATGGACTCCTGACAGCATATTAAAATGTGCCAGCAAGTTCTAAACAGGCTAGCAACATGCTAGAAAAATGTTAGCAAAACACTTAGCTAAGTGTTAAAGCATGCTATTAATACAGTGAAAGAGGAAGTTGCTGTAACTCAGGCATGCAATGTCCAATCTACCCAAAATGTCACACATTTGATAAGAGTCCTGCCCTGAACACATCTACATGACAATATTTGGTTATAGTAATAGCGCCACCTACTGGTAACAGGAAGTGACTTTTTAACAATATGATGCACTATTAGCAACATACTAAAATATGCAATTGAGTACTAAACATGCTAGAAACATTCTAAATCATGCTAGCAACACCTAGCTGACTGCTAAAGCATGCTATTATCGTCATGAAACAGGAAGTTGTTGTAACTCAAGCATACAGTGTCTGATCAGCCCCAAACTTCACATGTGTGATGAGAGTCCTGGCCTAAAGACCTCTATTTGCCAATATTCAGTTAGTAATAACGCCACCTGCTGGCAACAGGAAATGGCATGCTTTACACTGTAATTCACTCCCTGAAACACATTTCGATATGCCACTGAATAGCAAACATACTAGAAACATGTTAAAACATGCAGTACTTGGCTAAGTGCTAATGTTTGCAATTAACGCCACGAAACAGGAAGTTGTTGTAACTAACATACGATGTCCGATCTGCTCCAAACTTCACATGTTTGATAATAGTCCTGGCCTGGAGACATGAGGCAATCATGGCAATATTCAGTTACGCTCACAGCACCACCTGTTGGCAGCAGGAAGTCTGGCACTTTGAAATGACTTTCCCATAATTCTCCTGTATTTACTCGCTTACATGCATGTTACACTGTTCACTGTTTTCCTGAGGCCAACAGGTGGCGGTGAGCCCGGGTGCGAGGGCCCTTTCGTCGCTGCTTGCAGCTTTAATGATATTTATTATTGTAGTTTTTTCATTTATATAGAATTTTATTTATAGTATAGAATCGTAATATCCATTTTTTTCAAACTGTATATTGTAATGTGTTGGCTTGTAGCATTTAAAATGATGATTTTTGTTTTTAGTGTTTATTTTTATTACATCATTCAATAATGTAAAATATTAATTAATGACTTATTAATTTAAATAATTTTTGTTTAATTGTTTTTTCAAGTTTTACGTGTTATTTTTAACATATTATTCAGAATTTTAATTATTTATAGCATAGAATTTTAATATTGGCCATCACTAATAATTTATTAAAGGGATAGTTCACCCAAAAATGAAAATTAGCCCATAATTAGCCATCCTAGTTGTATATGACTTTCTTCTTTCAGCCAAACACAATCAGTTATATTAAAAATATCCTGGCTTGTTCAAGCTTTATAATTGCAGCGATTGGAGGATGAGTTTTGGAAGTCCAAAAAAGTGCATCCATCGATCATAAAACGTGCTCCACATGGCTCCGGGGGTTTAATAAATGCCTTCTAATGCGAATGCGATGCATCTGTGTAAGACAAATATCCTTATTTAAAACTTAAATAAAACTTAAAATTTATAAAGTAAAAAGCAAGCTTCCGGTGCAACAGCCATACGCATTCGACTTAAGTCCAAAAAGCGTAAACTTTCGTGACGTAGTACACAATGACATGACGTTCTATGCTACGCCATGATGTACTGCTGTGTCCTACATTATAACGTGTAGTACGTCATGTCATTGTAAGTAAAAGAAAAAAACGTATTTACAAATTCACATTTAAATGTACATTATAGAGTTGTGATGCCTAAATTAACAATTTAAAACAATTTAAAAAAAGGTTATTTATTTTTTTTTTTACTAAAATTTTTATTTAACATTGGCCATTTACCAGTTTATGCATACCCTGGGAATCAAACCCATAACCTTTACGTTGCTAGCTAGTGCCTTGCTCTGCTGGTTCAGTTTCATGAGGACAAACCCAGGATACTTGCGTCCTTCTAATAAACTCACACCCATGTTGAAGATCCCTCAGATCAATGTCCCTGAAGGTCAGTGGTTTTATCTTTCTTCAGGAGCCTGGACAAATCTGACTGTCCTTCTGTTATTTGCAACCACACATCCAGTCAACAGCAGCACTCGGACCAAAACCTGTCGGGAGGCTGGCAGTGAGTTTACTCAAGCTTTTGCCATTGATGTAATCAGATTGCATCCCTTTGTTTATCCCCTCCCTAGGTCTCTGGTCTGAACGGTTTTGCTATTGCCGAGCCTCACAGATGTTTAGTGGCCACATTACCATTCGCAGCCTGTATCTCTGGCTTTATTTATGAATACCATTTGTCACTAACTCGCAGTTTATGAGGCAGCATTTCATTTTCATGCACACTGCGAGAAGCGAGAGTGATGGGGGTGAGAGGGAGGGATGCAAAGAGAGGAAGGGAGCAACAGTGAAACAGTCCGCTGAACTCAATCATACACCATGGTGTGATTAACCCCATACTGTGACAAAATTACAGCTTTGAGTCTTTTTGTTGCTGTTGCAAAACACACCAATATGGCACTCACTGTAAAAAATGCAGATTTTATATATTCCCCTCTAAAGGTCGTTGCTGAGCAAAGGTCAGAGCTTGCTATGGTGTGACATGCAGCTTATTATTAGGGTTGCAATGATCAAGAAGTTATGGCTGTTTCTGATACCTGATAATAGCTGGCTGGTATGACGATTGAGATTTTTCCTGTTAATATTTAGTTGTGAATTGAAATCGAATCAAATCATGGAATATATGAATAAATAAATAAATATATATATTGCAGAATCTGTGAAAATGTGCAAAATTTAAGAGAGATCATACAAAATGCATGTTATTTTTTTATTTAGTACTGTCCTGAGTAAGCTATTTTACATTAAATGTTTACACGTAATCCATAAGACAATTTTTTTTTGTCTTATGGATTGTGTAAACATATTTTATGTAAAATCAATAGCTGAATTTATAAAAATGACCCAGTTTTCTAAACCATTGATTCTTAAAACTGTGTGTGGTTACCTGGATGATCTATGACTGTTTTTTTTTTTTGTGTGTGTGTGATGGTTGTTCATGAGTCCCTTGTTTATTCTGAGCAGTTAAACTGAGCTCTGTTCTTCAGAAAAAATCTCCAGGTCCCAAAAATTCTTCAGTTTTCCACCATCTTTTGCATATTTGAACCCTTTACAGCAGTGACTGAATGATTTTGAGATCCATCTTTTCACATGGAGGACAACTGAGGGACTCAAACACAACTATTAAAAAAGGTTCAAACATTCACTGATGCTTCAGAAGAAAACATGATGCATTGGGGGGGGAAAACTTTTGAACAGGATGAAGAGGTCCAAATTTTTCTTATTTTGCTTGAATATAATTTTTTTTTTTCATTTAGTACTGCCCTTTGGAAGCAACAGAAGATACTTGCATGTTTCCTGGAAGACAAATTAAATACAATTTACCTTGATCTTCAAATTCCAGATCTTTTTACCCCCCATCTATTAATGCATCATGTTTTTTTCTGGAGCATCAGTGAATGTTTAAACCTTTTTTAATAGTTGTGTTTGAGTCCCTCAGTTGTCCTCAGTGTGAAAAGATGGATCTCAAAATCATTCAGTCACTGCTGTAAAGGGTTCAAATATGCAAAAAATGCTGGAAAACTGAAGAATCTGCAGGACCTGGAGATTTTTTTTCTGAAGAACAGAGCTCAGTTTAACTGCTCAGGACAAACAAGGGACTCATGAACAACCATCACAAAACTAAAAAACAGTCGTAGATCATCCAGGTAACTACACACAGTATTAAGAATCAGTGCTTCACATACTTATGAATGGGGATATTTTAATAAATTCAGCTATTTTTTTTTTTTGTCTTGTGGATTATATGTAAAAATCTTTTATGTAAAATATCTTACTCAGGACAGTACTAAATAAAAAATAACATGCATTTTGTATTATCTCCCTTATTTTGTTAAAATTATTAACATTTTCACAGATTCTGCAAGTGGTTCACATACTTTTTCTTGCAACTGTATATCACACATACTGCTATTTAAAAGTTTGGGATTGAAATGTGATTTATTTTGTTTTTAAAAAGTTTCTTCTCATCCCCAAGGCTGCATTTATTTGATCCAAAATACAGCAAAAAAGGTAATATTGTGAAATATTATTACAATTTAAAATAACTGTTTTCTATTTGAATATATTTTAAAATATAATTTATTCCTGTGATGGTCATTCTAATATGCTGATTTGCTGCTCAAGAAACATTTCTTATTATTATTATTATTATCAATGTTAAAAACAGCTGTGTAACAAATTTAGGGTTCTTTGTTAAATAGAAAGTTCAAAAGACCAACATTTATTTGAAATATAAAGATCATGTGACACTGAAGACTTGAGTAATGATGCTGAAAAATCAGCTTTGATCACAGCAATAAATTACATTTTAAAATATATTACAACAGAAACCAGTTAATTTAAATTCTAATAATATTTAACAGTATTAGTGTTTTTATTGTATTTTTGATCAAATAAATGCAACCTTGGTGAGAACAAGAGATTACTTTTAAAAACATTAAAAAACCTTAATGTTTCCAAAAAATGTATGTGTGTGTGTGTATAATATATATATAAGTATATGTATATATATATATATATATATATATATATATATATATATATATATATATATATATATATATAAAGTGTATATAATATATATATATATATATATATATATATATATATATATATATAAAGTGTATATAATATATATATATATATATATATATATATATATATATATGTGTATGTGTATATATATACTTTATATGTATATATATATATATACTTTATATGTATATATATATATATATATATATATATATATATATGCATTTATATATATGTATATATATATATATATGTATATGTATGTATATATATATATATATATATATATATATATATATATATATGCAGTATATAAAATATGCAGTTGGCTCATGCTATAGATCATATCAGACTTAATAATTCATTTATTAGTAATTAGTAATAGCTGTAGGTTTTTTTGTCATTGTTATAGTTAACTAAAATTATTAGTCATTTTCATTCAGTTAAATAAAGCAGAAATATAAACATTAAATAAAAACATTTTTGACCTGATAATATAACATTTATATTATATGTATTATAATATACATTATTAAAAAATACATTATTAAAAAAAATCTAATAAAAAAATTAATAAATATCAGTATAATAGTATACAAATAATAATAGTAAATAAGTAATGG
The DNA here is from genome assembly GCA_037101425.1 of Elopichthys bambusa. Taxonomy (NCBI): domain Eukaryota; kingdom Metazoa; phylum Chordata; class Actinopteri; order Cypriniformes; family Xenocyprididae; genus Elopichthys; species Elopichthys bambusa. The sequence goes on along the minus strand of CM074433.1, from coordinate 10,381,410 downwards.
TTCCGTTTGTGCTTGCTCTTGATTAATCCATCAAGAAAAAAAGCACAATGTTACCGCTTCCACATATGCTGTGGTAACCTTCATGGGAAACGGCCTTTATGGCCTCATTTTTCTCCTGCATAAATGTAAACTGATGAAGCAGGTTACACAAATGGGTGTGCAGTGCTCTTTACTATCAGCAAGAATTTATACGGATCATGTATATAGAGAAATGGCAGAAAAGAAGGCTGCATTATTCATAGCGTGTATGTTGAAGAGAAAAAGGAAGGTTACATTAATCAGCATGTACAAGAGTAAGTCAAATTCTGCAATGGATGGATGGACATACAGACAGATATATAGAAGGCCCATTTAGATGCAAATAAGACTTATGTGATTCACCTTATTCATAAGATTTACTTTCGTCGTCTGTCAGGCTTTATTCTGTCCACCTTTTAACAAACTCTCAGACACAGTGTAAACAGGTGAGGGGAGGTGGAAACCTGTCCTTCCCTCTCTTGCATTAGTTGACTAATGATGCCTTTAATTAGCCCTGACACACGCTGTTAATGGAATGGACCTTATTACAACTCAGCCTGTCAGAGACATTTCCGCAGTCACCGTCTGATGTTGCCACGGCGTGAATTCCACCGATCTGTTCACTCAAGAGTTGATAGGAAGGACAACTGATAAATATTCTGCTCGTTCACCCAGTTTATGACAGGCTTGTGCAGCAAAATTACATTTCCCATAATTCTACATGGCAAAACGCTCATTCTGGAGTCAGTTTGGTCCAGAGTAGATGCTTTTAAGTGTCTCTCTTGGCTCTAGTCCAGACTTTCAGCCCTGCTTTGCATGTCAGAGTCTGTTCATGTTGTCCATCATGTGACTGGAACGCCGTCTGCATTTGACTTAATTCGATTTGCGTTCAGCTTTGAAGAGTGTGCTGTGCTGAGTAAGACTTTCCTGCGCTTCTTAATCTATCTCAGCTCTGTAAACACTTCACACAAGGTTATTCCTTCACTCAAGGAATCTTCTTGACAAAATACACATTATACGTGCTCTTTCACTGTCCTCCGTTAAGCTCAACCTTGTATTCAAGTTTGTATTGGAGCTCAAAGGAATATGGATGGAGATCAAAGACTGTAGAGAAAATGACCATTACATGGGTAGTAATTGAGCTTTTCCAGTGCAGGCTCTACATGTATGATAGTACCTTGTCTGTACTGTTGCCTGGGCACATTTGCTGTTGTATTGGTCACTGTTCCTATAAAAAAAAAAGTGTCAGAAAGGCCACAAAAAGTCTAGAATCTATTTTGGTTTATTTTCACAAAAGTAACTGTATAAAAATTGCATTTTATTTTGGGCTGTTGTTGTTGTTAAATAACCATGACTAATAATTAAATAACAATAATAAATTAAATATTTTTATAAAACAGTTAGTTCCTGTCCTTGATTCTGATTGGTCAGTAGCTGTGTTTCATTCACGATAAAACATGGCTATGACCGCTTCATCCAGCGGTTCTGTGTATCACTACACAACACCCTTAGCAACCACTCTTAACAACGTAAACTGTTTGTTCTCAATTGATATTGTTCATTGAAGCTTACTATATTATGTAGAAGAGTATTGTGATAAAAAGACCGAGTGAGTGAGTTTATTACCTGCATTCAGATTTAGCATTTTCCTTCAGGTCAGTCCTGTTCATAATAAAAAATCTGTTTAAATGTCCGATGTATTATCTTGTCCTTTTAACAGTTAAGAGGTTTTCCCATGACTGACAGCGCTAGTCAAAGCATTTGTCAGTTGTTCAGTGTTCAGTCTTTTCAATGTAAAAGTCTTCGCTACTGACTGACACACTCATACAGACAGTCTTTGCTGCCATCTAATGGCGTGAAAATGTAACTTCTGTTGCTGTTCACGGTCAGGAAATATTTATTTCTGGCAGAAGGAAGGCTTTTAGTAAGAGTTTACTTCATGAAAGTTGCATTGTTACATATTCTTGGCTTTAATATTTGTATTGTGTGGGAACCGTTTTATAAAAGCAATAAGGAACTCGAGGCTAGTGCTGTATCGTGAATAAGTCACAGCTGAAGGGGTTACTTATAATACTGTAGTGTTTTATTAAAACTATTATTTATAAGAATAATTATAAACAATAAGTAAATAATAAAATCATGAAAAATTATTATTAAATATTTATTTACATAAGTATAACTAATAATTAATACTTACAAAAATATTTTATTATACAACCATTTTATTTATATATTTTTATTACTTTCTTATTATACATTCATTTTAATTTATTTTAAATTTAATTATTTAAATGTATAACTAATTATTACTTAATAATACTAATAATAATAATACAATAGTAAAAATATTGTATAATATAATTACTAATATTACTAAACACTAGTTTTATTCATTTATTGATACAAATCATTATAAATAATATAGTAATACAAATATTTTTAATAATAAGTATATTTATTCATTTATTTATAAAATAATCATAAAAATAATTGAATAATAATAAATAAAAACTATAAATACAATAAGTTAAATTCTGTGTTATAAGTTATATAATAATAGTGATGATAATATTTATAAAATAAAAATAAAAAATAAATTAAAATAATTATAAAATAAAAATAAATAAAATAATAATAATACAATTTTTTTTATAATAAAATAAAAAGGCCCAAAAATGTCTGATTGTAACTCTTGATTCGACCCACAGGACTCGGCCCAGGAAGCCGTCATCACCAGAGACATCCATCGCACCTTCCCTGCTCACGACTACTTCAAAGACTCGGGCGGCGATGGCCAAGATTCTCTATACAAGATCTGCAAGGTGAGGTGAAAGCTGCACATTCTCCAGGCATGACTCACTCCTGCTGTCTGGTAACAAGCATCACGACACGCTGCAACATCTCTTTCCACTGACCTTTTGTTTTGCTGTAACGGCCTTGGTAGATAACCAGCCACATGTGCTGTACTCACCTCCGTTCATCCTGCTATCTGTTGCAAATGTACGTCCCTGAGATGGGTGAAACTTGTCCAGAATGCTAGTTTACACATCATGGATCCATTATTATATTTAGAAGTGCAGCTGGAGTAATAACTAATGCAGTTATCTAACAAGCAATTATCCAGTTAAGCAAACATCTGTATCCATATAATTAAACAGATGGTTCTGGCTCTAAAATCTGAATGAATGAGCCATGTAAGAAGCAGTTTTAAAGCGTGGACACCTTTGACCAGAACTATATTGCTTGCCAGAATAATATAAAATTAAAAATATAAATGTACATAAAACGATGTGTTATGGAAAAACAGGAGAAAAGTGTTGAGTGGAGAAGAAAAGGGGTGCGGTGGTCCTGCTCTCTGTTAAATCTCTTTTGTGAGGAGTCTTAAGAGGTTCTCCATCAGCTGATTGGCACTGACAGATTAAAAGGCTCCTAAATTGTGCAAAAGACCTTCAATCCAGCTAATCCTGGATACAAAACCCCTCAGCTCATGGCGGCATGTGTTGCCAAGAACGTTTATCAGTGTTTCCAGTCATTTACATATGACGAAGCAGTATTATAACTGCTTGTGATTTAAAGACAGCATGAAGCAGCATTTACATGTAACTTTAAACTTTTTTATTCATTTTAAAATATTTACCACTAATGTAGGGCAGCACTAGATTTTATACATCTAACACTGTTCTTTTAAAGTAATTTTTTGTGTACATTATTTTCAATTTTAAATTTTTTTTCTCTAAATAACTTTAAAATTATATTTTAAAATTTGTATTATTGATTACATCAAAAAAAGTTTCAGAAATAAAGAAATAGCATTTCATTCTAATGAACAATAAATATGGAAACAAGCCTTTTCTTCCTTGATATTATTTTCAGAAAGCTTTGTTTTTTTCAGTGCACAATATTAACTGATGTGTTTTTCCACAGGCTTACTCTGTGTATGATGAGGAGATTGGTTATTGCCAAGGTCAATCATTTTTGGCGGCCGTATTACTTCTGCATGTAAGTATTTACTTCAAATCTAGTTTAAGAGAGGTGAATTTTGTTTTTTTTGTTTTTTTTTTTTAATTATTTTATTTTATTCTTTTATTTGAATGTATTTTTATTAATTCATTTTTTATTAAATATTAAGTATTTTGTATAAATATTTTGTATAAATGTTTGTAAATATTTTGTATTTAGTATAAATATTATGTATTTATATTTGTTTTTAATGTTTCGTTTTGTTTTACTTTTTTTTTTTGAGACACTAACCCAAAAAATACTCTGAAATTACATGAATGTAAGCTGTCACATTTCAAAATCTGTCAGAATTTTTGTTTTGTTTCATTAATTATTTTATTTTATTTGAATGTATTTTTATTAATTTTATTTTTTGATTAAATATTTTGTTTATGTATTTATATTTGTTTTTAATTATTCGTTTTTAGAGATGCACCGATACTAAACCGATAGCTGATTATTTGGCGTGATATCTGCCGATACCGATAACGATACCGATAGTTTCGGGGTTCTGCCTTTTATACCTGCTCTTAAATTAATGATAATTTCATTATAATTAATAATTAATCATTATATTTTTAATATATTTAGAAAGAAAAGCAAATAAAAACGTTATTATTTATTATACAACCATTTTATTAATATATTTCTATTACTTTGTTGTTATTATACATTAATTTTAATTTATTTTAAATTTAATTATTTCAATGTATAACTAATTATTACTTAATAATAATAATAATAATAATAATACAGTAGTAAAAATATTGTATAATATAATTACTAATATTACTAAACACTAGTTTGTTTTTGTTTTGTTTCATTAATTATTTTATTTTATTTGAATGTATTTTATTTTTTGATTAAATATTTCGTTTATGTATTTATATTTGCTTTTAATTACTCATTTTTAGAGATGCACCGATACTAAATTTCTCCACCGATACCAAAAGGCGATTATTCGGAGTGATATCTGCCAATACCGATAGTTTGGGGGTTCTGCCTTTTATACCTGCTCTTAAATTAATGATAATTTCATTATAATTTATAATTAATCATTATATTTTTAATTATTATATTTAGAAAGAAATGCAAATAAAAACGTTATTCTCTCCATTTCATCAACTTGTTTCAGAGTAACTGGTATCAGTTATAAACATAAACACATTACTCAAATTAATATTAACACACATTAACTAAATTCTGAAGATTAAATTAATATTTCTTAACTTTCTGAATGTTATTAATTCATAAAATGTACACAAAGCCAAAATTCAGCGCATTTTCCTGCCCTCTTTGGATTGACAGGATATATCGGCCCGACTATCAACTGTTTTTAATCTATTGGCCGATAGCAGATAGTGTGAAAATTTGCTTTTATCGGCCAATACCGATTATTGGCTGATATAACGGTGCATCTCTAGTGTTTTTTTTTTTGGACACTAACACAAAATGTAGTCTGCAAAATTACATGAACGTAAGCTGTCACATTTCAAAATCTGTCCGAATTTAGACCACGACAGAAATGCATTACTTTCTCTTACCGGGCATTACATAAACACTGAACTACTTCGATGGCAAATCAACAATTTGAACAGTGTTTTTGAGACTGTGTTCACTACACTTTTGATAAAGCTAGTTCATAACTAGCTACAGTAGCTAGCTAAATAATAACAATAATAATAGTGAAAATAAAAAGCTTCCTTGTTGTGCCTTATCTTTGACTTTTTGAGGAGCTATAGTAACAGTAGGCAGAAAGCAACAGGAAGCGAGGGACATTGATGAAATGGTTAATTCCATATTTAATTAAAGCGAGGGCTAAATAAGATGCCGTTTTTTGTTTCTCTGCGACAGCGGCCCGTAAGGGGCCTGATATTAGAGTGCGTTTGGGGATTTGTGTAATATAGTGTAAGTGTCTTTCTCGTGGCCTTGCCCAGGAAGCTCAGGAGCTGTCAGGAATATTAATGACCGAGCCTGTGTACCTGCAGGAGCCCATTGAGCTCGGGACACACACGCTGTCTGTGTGATTTAATACCCGGCTCTCTGTCTGTTTCACTCGCCGTCTCACAAACACAAACAAACTCTGATTTCATCACAGTAGTAGACGGACAGACGCTGCAGCTGACACATTTAAACATCATGGGCTGGTTGTGTTCGCTCCCTAGAAATCATTAGTATCTCAAAAAATCTAAAATATCTCTGACTTTTTCTCCATAGATGCCAGAGGAGCAAGCTTTCTGCGTGCTGGTGAAGATCATGTACAACTACGGTCTCCGAGAGCTCTACAAAAACAACTTTGAAGATCTTCACTGCAAATTCTACCAGCTGGAGCGCCTGCTGCAGGTTTGGCCTTGCTTTGTGTGTTAGTTGAGAGATCGTGTGGCACATAGCCTCATTCACCTCTCATGAGCGTCTCTAGTGTAAGCGGTGGCTCTCTTGTAAGCTGTTAGGCTCAATGCGCTGGAAAATGGGTTTTAATTTTGTGCTGAAATGCAATTAGGCCTGAAGTAGCCTCTTTCAACGCTAAACCCAACCTGGTTAATATCGACTAGCTCTGCTACTGCAAGAGTGTTAGCATCGATCACGTAAAACTTGCCATACGGCACGCTCTAGAAGGATTCCCATCTCTTCCTCCGTCGTCATTTACTTAGCATGTGTTAACCCAATGCTCCCACCTCTCTGATCTAATAATGCAATTTACCCCAGAAAAATATTCAGTCTTTCCGCTCCGGAAGATCCTATCCAGCTCCTATCTCTTTTTTTGAGATGCTAATTTAAGATGTGCCTTTGTAGATGTCGGTTACCTCTTTGATTTATTCTCTGCTTGGTCTCTGAATACATAGAGTAACACACTTCGAGGCAAGCATCACTGTTGCTGTTTCTCATACTTAGGGTTATTGATCTGAACAAACCCCTAACTTTGGTTAGATGTACTTTGTCCTGCTATAGACATGAACGTTACCTCAAATTTTGTAGCTTAGCTTGTTAAAAAGAGGTGATGTTTTGTTTTGTTTTGTTTTGTTTTTATAAAAAAATGAATATGCAATATGAGATGTCAAAAATTATTTTTGCAAATTCCAAACAATTGATTTGATTTACAGTGGTTCAGTGTGTCTTGAGAAAGAAAAAGAAGTGCTCCCTCACTGTTGGCTTTTCCCACTGTTACTTCATGTTCCTTTAATATCCCCTCAGGAAAACAATAGTACTGATACTCCTCATAACCTCAGAAGAAGTAATTTGTTATGGTTTAATGACAAACACATTCTTATAAACACAGGAGCAAAAGGAGATCAAAGCCCATGTATGTCTTTGATTTAGATGCTATTTGTTTAAGGTGCTTCATAACTGCACTCTTGACCTGTTGCTGTAATTCAGTAGTAGTACGCTCCCAAAACAAATGCTTTAAAACCAGGTGGAAAGAAAAGGGTCAGTCTGTCTGACATTCTATATAGCATTTTATCTGTCTGTCTACGTATCTGTCTGTCTGTGTTTATCTAGCTCTCCAACTGTCATTTTATCATTTTATCTGTTTGTCTATTGTTCTATCTATCTATAGGGCTTTTTTAACACCGCGCGCTTAACCCCCGGTTATCATCATTCTAAACACCGCTTTGATGCGGTGTTAGAATGTTACAACCAGATGCTTAGCACCAGACAACCAGTTGCATGCCTCATATTCACATGCTTTAGACAGTCATGGAAACACTGCGCATTGTATATAAACAGTAAATTCAGTGTTTGTGAGGAAAAATGTCAAATGCTGACAGAAAATGTGACCATTTGAATGAAGAAGACAGTTTAATTCTTAGCTTTTATAGTCCGAAATGTCCATTCAGTATAAACTCGATAGTACATTTGGCAATACGAGGATGCGCAATGGTAGCGCTATGTGAACAAATCGCATGCTGCATTTATCCAATCAATGACAATGACACAGCAAATATGCAAATAAGAACGTTAACCCAGGGTTTAGGAATGTACAATGTGAAATGTCAGTTTATGTCAGATGTCTCTGTGCTGTTTAATAATGTTGTGTAATGTAAGTTTTTTTTTTTTGCTGTTTGTACGTGTTTAAAAGGTATACAGCACATTGGTCAACTAACTGTTGTTTTTAATGGTGCTTTACAAATAAATTGCCTTGCCTTGCCTGTCTGTCTAACTGTGTCTGTCATTTTATCTATGTCTGTATGTCTGTCTATCTGTCTGTTTGTCTGTCTGTCTGTCTAACTATGTCTGTCATTTTATCTATCTATCTATCTGTCTGTCTGTCTGTCTGTCTGTCTGTTGTTTTCGATCTACATATCTATCTGTCTGCCTATCATTCTATATTTATCATTATATAATTTTTTTTCAATCATTCTTTGTATTGTTTGTTTTTCTTTTTGTTTTGACATATTCCCAAGCTCCACCCATTTGCTTCCAAAATAAAAGCAATTAATTAAAACCGTTATAATTCCTTTTAATTTCCCTTGCACTAACCATCCCTGTTTCTCTCCTTCCTCTTTCCAGGAGCAGTTGCCGGACCTGTGGTCTCACTTCCAGAACCTGAACCTGGAGGCCCATATGTACGCGTCCCAGTGGTTCTTAACACTGTTTACCGCCAAGTTCCCTCTCTGCATGGTCTTCCATATCACCGACCTGCTCCTGTGCGAGGTGATAAATCCTCCTCCAGTGTCCAATCACAAAATTACAGCAACCATGTCTTAACCAAATCATTTAACCAATGAGATGTCACTGTAACACAATATGAATAGAAATCGAGCCACCGACATTGGGTGTCTTTCGCTAACTGTCTCTATTCTACACATCAGTGGGTATTTTTCACCTACTTTAGAATGAATATTATGCATTCGGACATATTACACATTTGACACACTACATACTATATATTAGGGAAGGGGGCATATTCAGATACAGGACTGGATTCATCAATATGGAGATAAGAACAAATTGATATGCATTCGCACCATATGGACCTGTAGTGAATCCACTGGAGTTTTTGTGCTAAAACACAACTTGCACACTTATTAGTAAATGAGACCAAAAGATTTGTTTGTGCATTGCTTGTCATGTTCGTGTCTGGTTAGGACAAAAGCGTAACATTTCGATACGACACTGTTAATTTCTAAATATACTGTGTATTGTTCATTGTTATTTTATGTTTGTTCATATTGCATTAATCATACTCTATACAACTTAAAATGTTAAAAATCTAATAGTATATGTAGAAATTTAGATAAACCTAGATTAATGAATGCTGTGAAATGTATTGATCTTTGTTAGTTCATGATACCTAATGCTAAACCGAGAAAATAGTCAAATAGGGAAATTTAATAAAACCTGTAAAAATATATAGAAATGTATCTAGTTATGCTCAAGTTCAAATTATTTTATTGGCTAGAAATTGCTCTTTGCGAGTGCGATCTCTTTCCAAATTATGTTTTTCAAAACCCTTATTCTAATTATCAATGACTGGAAAAGTTGTGGAAATGAATCAAATCTGTAAATTCATGGATTTTTTTTTTTCTAGTTATGCTCAGATTTAAAATACTGGCTTCTTTGTGAGTAATTATTATAACAGTTACTTTTATTATCTATACAACTTGAAATGCTAAAAATGTAATAGAATATGTAGAAATTTACATTAACCTAGATTAATGAATGCTGTAAAAGTATTGTTCTTTGTTAGTTCATGATATCTAATACTAAACCTAAAGAAAAACTGTTAACAGATTAAATCATTTTTTTATTTCTAGGTTTTTAAAATGTATTTCTTTTCTGTCTAAAAAAAATATTGTAGTTGTGCTGGTTTTTAAATAGCACATGGAACTGATGGAAAGTTCAGTTGTTTCTAAACTTCTTGAACTCTGTTAGATTTCCCAAAGCAAGCATCTTTGACTTCTTAGAAATGGGCTTTGTGTCTTTCCAAAAGAAACGCTTCGACCTTTCTGCTCCTCTGAGAGCTTTTCCTTTTATTTTTTTCCCATTGCTTTTCTCCCCTTTTCCTTTCATTCAGCGTCTGTGGTAGCCCGAGGCAAGACAATTAAAAGTTTCCTCAGCCTGTCTCAGTCAATGAATCGCATGATGAGAATCTGTTAGATGCTTGCAAGACACCTCTCTCGCTCTCTCTCTTCTTATCCATCTATCAGTTCATCTCTAATTCATTTAGTGTTCTCCCTTCTTTTGAGGCTCTGCTTCTACTTTTAAGTAACTCGTTATAATTGAAGTCTTTCTTATTCATGCATTCATCTTTCCCTAATCATATTTACATTTCAATTTATTTGTATTCCATTTTGTCCCAATATACTGATCCAAAGAAAATCGTTCACTGATCATCTAATGCTATCGCGCACAAAACCGGAAAGCACTTTCTCGCTTTGGCAAGCTCTAATCTGATTGGCTACCTTTAAATACCCGGGACCAAGGGCTCACAGGATTTGTTATCAGTCCATTGGGAAACAAAGTTGGGTTGACACAGCGAGCACTATTGAGGATTAAATAACAATTGGACTTTTTGTAAATTTGTAAGGTTACTAGCATAAAATGTTTGAAATATACATTTTCAAAATAGTTAACTAGATACCTGTAAGTAGTTCTAATTATAAAAAAAAATACACATTTTTCTGTTAATTGCCAAGCTACTTTGAATTAATTCATGTTTATTCATATATTATATTATATTAATTATATTAATTTAAATGTATATATTTATTTGATTGTATTTTTTTTTTTTTCTTGAAGCGCTGCCGATGCACCATAACAGATTAAAATTGCGTACTCATCTGTTTGCAACTTACTTTCTAGGAATCAATTTTTTTTTATTCACTATTTGTTCAGTAAGACAAGATTTAAAATAAATTAGGTTAGCAATGGCAATACACTGTAAAGCAAAACATTTTGTGAATGATTAACTCAAGCCTCTATTTCCCATCCTTACCCAGACAGCCCTTTAAGAACCATCTAAAATCAACAAATCTTGGTTCACTACTTCTAGAAAGAAAAAAACAAAATAAATAAATACACTGCTGTTCAAATGTTTGGGGTCAGATGCTGGTTAAATTAATTCTTTTTTTATTAACTTTCTATTCAATGAATCCTGAGAGAGAAAAAAAAAGTAATGATGTTGAAAATTCAGCTTTTTATCACAGGAATATATATCATTTTAAAATATACGAAAATTGAAACCAGTTATTTTAAAGGGTTAGTTCACTCAAAAATGAAATTTGTCATTAATTACTCACCCTCATGTCGTTCCAAACCCGCAAGACCTTTATTCAAATCCAAAGGTATCTGATCCACACATTGGCAGCAACATCATTGCACCTTATGATGTCCAGAAAGATAGTTAAAAACATGGTTAAAATAGTCAACGTGACTACAGTGGTTTAACCTTAATGTTATGAAGCTACGAGAATACTTTTTGTGTGCACAAACAAAACAAAAATAATGACTTTATTCAACAATTTGAACATTGTCATACGTAGTGAACTCAGTGCAGAGCTTCCTTGTTTACGCCCGAATGCCGGCTCATTATTGGCTGGATCCTCTGTCAGCATCGCATCGCATGCGCCGTGCTGCTCACGTGTTCAGCTTCGGATGCAAACAAGGAAGGAGTTCACTACGTATGACAATGGTTCATATTGTTGAATAAAGTCATCATTTTTGTTTTGTTTTTGTGCACAAAAAGTATTCTCAATAGTTAATTACTTCATTAATATTTTCAAAAGAAATGAATTACTGCAAATTTTTTATATTATATTAAAATGTCTATATATTTATTTTATTCATTTTTTTTCACTTTTTTATCATTATTTTTAACTTGGTACTAGTGGAACAGCATGTCAATGTGTGCCAGTTAACAACAAGCTATTGTAGTGAATCAACTTGACTTTTAAAATCATATTTCTTGCATAATAGTTCATCTCCAAAGCCAAGGAGGAAAGTCTTATCCCCCCCCTTAACAAACAAACACACATGCAGACACAAAATTATCCCCCCTGCAATTTCCATTTAGCCCCCTAGCGCCATCTAGAGCCTGTCGGGAAGAGATACTTTGTGCCGTCTGTTATTAATAGAGAACACGGGATATTTTTAGCTCTGTGTTGCCATGTGAACGGGTCGTCTAAGCGATGCTCGAGACGGGTGTTTCCATGCGGAGCTGACTTCAGCATTGCTTCTCCGCTTGCTACTGCGATGCCACCTGCTCCCTTCTGACACACACACACACACACACACACACACACACACACACACACACACACACACACACACACACACACACACACACACACACACACACACACACCTCCGCCTCAACTACCGGCCGTCCTTCACTGTTCCTGTGCACATAAACCTGCCTGTCAGTCCACCTGAGCATGTGCGAGCGAGATTGTTTGCCTCTTCCTTCAGCTCCTGTCACTCCCACACATTTGAGCTCTTTGTATGATTCAAGCTATTTTAGGAAATGCAAATGCTTTCGACATCACACTTCTCATTGCTAGTAGAGCGCAAAGACAGCATTGCAGTCCTTCCGAACCATTTATTCCAAATTGTATGGTTTTTATTACAATAAAACGCCCTTGTATGTGGCCCGTTTTCTAGTTCCAGGCAGTTTGATGTTCAAATAAATTCTTCTGTGTTTGTTTTTGTGTATAATTTTTTTTTTTTTTTTTTTTCATTGTCTTCACAGGGGTTGAACATCATCTTCAATGTGGCGCTGGCTCTTCTGAAGGTACTGCACCTCACTACACTTACATTTCTTTGTTTTAAATGGTTCAGAAAAGTGAGGGGAAGAAATAAAATCCACAAAAAGTAATGCAAATGCATCTAGTTATGCTTGGGTTTTAAATATTTCATTGGTTAGAAATTGCTCGTTGTGAATGTAATCTTTAAATGTATTATTGTAATATTTTTAAAAACATCCTAATTATGAACAATTGGAAAGCTTATGTAAATTTATAAAATCCATAAGTTATGCTAGTTTAAGATTTAAACTATTAGCTACAAATTGATCTTTTTGAGCAGTGTTATTTTAATATTATTAATATTATTGTTTGTGAGTGCAGAATTTTTTTTTTATCCTAATCATGGAAATTCAGTGTGTTAAAATGTGTGGGGAAACAAAAAAATCATATTGAGTGTGTCTCCCTCTGCCGGTCAGAAGAAATATTGCCTTGATTTTTTTAAAATCCAAATGTTTCCATGTAGCTGTTCACCGACCTATCCATTAGTTTAATGTACACACGAGACTAAAATGATTTTCCATGAGTAATATTACTGAAACACATAATCATATATATCACAATCTTTATATATAAAATATATTATGATAGTATTTGTATTATTGTAATCAAGTGTTTTTCTTTGAAATTTCTGAATCCATTTATTAAATTATATGCACATACTCAGTGCTGGGTAGATTTTTTACAAATTGTAGTCTGTTACTGATTCCAAAATTGTACTTAGTAACGTAATCATTACATTACACATTTAAGGTAATATAATCGGATTACTTTTAGATTACTTTTGACCTAACTTGTTTATCAAATTGATTTGAATGGGATAATCTTGTACTGTATTGATATAAAAATACAATATCCCTGCATTGCATACAAATATGAAATGTGAATTTGTATATTTGAATTTGTTTGAAAGACAAAATAATACATGGAATAATACAAAGACAGTAATACATGGATAAATGACTATCACTGAGTGATAATTCAAATAATAATTTTGTCAATCAGGTGCTGATTAGTCTTTAAAACAATCTAATTACATGAATTTAAAGCAGTGAACTATCCCTTTAATTACATAATCCAGATTACTTGAAATCAGTTACTACCCAGCACTGTGTGTGTGTATGTGTATGTGTATGTGTATGTGTATGTGTATGTGTATGTATATGTGTATGTATTATTTTTATATATATATATATATATATATATATATATATATATATAAAATATGACACATGGACAATGGAAGAAATGCTGTGTAAACAGGAAATAACCTCAGTTTATCACTTTTCGTGCAGTTTTTTCTAACTGCTAATGCCATTTTTCTTTTCATAAGATGCATTGGCTCGTTAACACAACATAATAACAAATTTGATCCGATCCGCATGGCTGCTGTCGAAGTGATGTATGCGTGCATTTGGGTTTGTTGTTGTGGCATTTATTGATCTTTGGCGACACGATGGATGACACAGTATGCAGCTGTGGGTCATTAGCCCAGTAATGCCACTATGGCTCTGTGATACAGCACTATTTGTGGTGTGTTAGGACTATAGTATGGTTGCAGACAAGTGTTTTTTAGAGATTTACAAGCAAAGCTCAATTTATCACATTTGAAGGGAAAACATGCTTTTTGGAAAATCCACTTATAAACTACAAATATTTTCAAATATTCTTTTATAGTGGTTGTGTATAAAGTGTACTGTATATTTAACTTCCACTGCGATTTAAAGGGCGGTGTGTCATTATCGGTTGGCCAATACTGTCTGCTGCAAAGCTTTCCAATGGTGTTCTCAGCACAAATACATTAGCTTCATCCACAAAGCCACACCTTTGTGTAAGCTGCAATGACAGAATGACAAATGGAGCTATTGCAAGAGCGGGCTGTGCTGCCCTGAATGTGTCTGAGCTAACCTATAGAGGAGACGGGGATATATCCACCATTTTAATGTTGAGAAATAGACTCCACTTCCCTGTTCTGTAATTACAGCAGATGTGAGAACCAGAATAGTATTCTCTAGTTTCTTTTTAAGGCTTTTTAAACTCCAGGTGTTCATTAAAGAGGAACTATGAGGATATTTATAAATAAACCTCAAATCTCAGGGTACTAGAATTACACATGCCTGATGATATAATTTGTCATTTTAAAGACAAATAATGTCTTTTATGTAATTAGTCATGACAAATGTTCTCTCATGTCATTGTTTATATCATCTCAAAAATATAAACCGTTATCACCCAGTTCTAATCTGCTAAATGCAACTATAGGGCATGAAGATATTAAGGTATTGTAAACATCATGATTTTCTGTAAAGCTGCTTTAAAACAATGTGTATTGTAAAAAGTGATATACAAATAAATGTGACTTTACTCATTAGGTGTATATTTAAACACAGGTGTGAATTTTTTTTTTATATTAATTTCAGTTTTTTAGATTTGTTCCCATCGTCATAATGCATCTAAATGTTGTATTGTAAGTCCTATATATGATATTCTCTTTTTCTTTGTCATAATGCATCTTAATTTTATTTTGTAATCAATATTCGATATTATTTAAATATTAAATATTTTTTATTTATATATATATATATATATATATATATATATATAATTTATATATTATTATTTAAATTATAATATAATTAATTATATATATATATATATATATATATATATATATATATATATATATAAATAAAACCAAAATTAATATAATAAAGCATTTTATTACTTTATTATAATCATTGTTTTTTGTTTTGTTTTTTGTCACATTTTTCTCTGTGGAGATTGTATGTAATTATAATTTCATTACTGTATTCCATTTTTTTGTAATGTTTTTAGGCTCATTTTTAAATTAATATATTAATATTATTATTTTAGTTATTTCCTTGAAGCATATTCTTGACAGGTTTTGTCATTGTATGTTTATTGTCATTTCCTCACTGATTAAATTGTAATGTTTCCTGTAATATACATACTTAAGTAGGGAGCTTGTAAAAATATTGTTAGCATGTTATGTTATTTTCCCACTATGTTTAAATGGAAACAAAAAACAGTGAAGGCAGGTGGACAGAAGCAGAGCATTGAATGATGTGAATGTGCGTGCAAGGAAGCAAGAGATGTGCATTAATAGAGAGAGAGCATGAGGGGAGCTAGAGGGGGTTGCACTGCCTCGCTCCTATTGGCTAACCATTACGACATTCTCCCCGAAGGCTCCTAATCCCCCTCCTCCTTTCTCTCTTTCTGTCCCTCCTGCTTCACCCCCCCCCTCGCACTCTGTTTTTCCACATGTCCCCCTGCCTGTCCGCCTCTTCCCTTAGCAAGCATACAGCAGCAATTAGCATTTAGCATGAGTTGCGTTGGATCCTCGACTATGTCCACTGTCCATTCGTCCACAGTCTCCCATTCCCTCACAACGCCCCTCCTATTTTCCTCTCCTCCTCCCTTTCCGCCACTCCACCACCTTTTCTAGCATCGACAGCATCTCTGTGCGCGTCTCTCCCTCCCCGTTTTCCTCTCATGCGTTCGTTGACTTTCCCTACTGATGCTCTGACTGGCTCGATCAGGAAAGCATAGCAGAGAAGCCACTGTAGCTGGAATAACGAAGGCCTGAAGACGAGAAGACAACAACCACCCAGTCTCGCATCTCACCACCTTCATCCCACAGTTGGGGATTCTGGATGGTCCTTTCAGTCACTTCTTGACCGCGACAGGATGGTACAAGTGGTGTTGTCCATTTACTCTTATCTGCAGGCTCGATTGGACGAGAACGAGGACTTCGCTTGAATCCAACTCCGTGTTTCCCACCCTCTCGATGCATTTTGGATCCTTGACAGAGAGCAGAATCTACCTGACAACAACTCTGAGGCACTTAACTTCGTCTTGTTTCTGCCTCATTAGATCCAGGACTTAGATCCTTTGAAGACGAGCAAAACACGGAAGACGTGCTGTCTCGACAGCACCACGCGACTCTCCTCCTGCCTGTTGCCAGGCAACAGATTGCAAATTTGGGAATTCGGGAGGAGCCGGCCAATGATAAACCAGTTTTGTAGCTCTATTTCCTTATGTCTCTTGAAGCATGTAAAGCCACTTTTGGTTTTGTTTGATTCTGGCGTCTTTTAAACTAGGCGTGGTCTCCAATAGTGTTTACATTGCAGACCCTAAAATGGATCAGTATAAGTGCAAATCCCTCCTCCAGTTTTTGATGCCATATGCTCGCGCTCATCGAATCATGATCGAATGACACCGTCGCACTGCTGACTGCTTTAGTGCTACCAAATCAACCGCCTGGACTAAACTTTTCCAAGATTGGGCTCTGTTTCGGGACGTCAACGTGGCTGACTCCAGGTCAGCCCCAGAGCCTCTGTGGGAGGATGATGCTGGGGATTCTGGAGGAGCCCATGAGGCTCTTTCACCTCTGACCTCAGAGAGAGATTTGCCTTCACCGCCTCTATGGGCTCAGATACCACCCACCATGCGGAGGCTAGAGGAAGGGGGCGCTGGAGAGGACAAGGCTGGGCCGGTCAATGACTGTACTGATAGAGTCATGGGGCTGCTGGGCATGGGTCACCGCCTGTTTGTGCCCCGACTGCTGGCGGTGAGGGGCAGCTGCTGCAAATAGAAGTCATCTTCACCTTTGTTTATTTCTTTTGTATGATATGTGACTCTTACCAGGCTGCTTGTGTAACCTTTGTATGTGTTTTATGTAGGAAAGAGCTTTATTTGTCATCCTGTTGAAGGCAATTGTCTTAGTGTCTTTTTTGATGTAATTATATTAGCAATATATTTTTTATTTATTTATTTTATCAATAATGCATTGCCTTATGTTTACTTGCAGTATACAAAAAATGTTTGTTTTAATGTTTTAATTATTCAGTTTATGCTTTTTGTTTGTTTTAATGTTTTAATTATTCAGTTTATGCTTTTATTTAATGCTTTGATGTCTTGAGTTCAATTGCAATATACTATGATGTTCATTTTAAAGCAATTTATTTATTTATTTATTTATTTATTATTGTATTAAAAATGCTTTGATGCCTTAAGTTCACTTGCAGCATGCAAACTATTTTTTTTTAAATATTTTTTTTAAATGTATTTATTTAATGCCTTGAAGTCACTTACAACATTCTATTATTTATATGTGTATTTATTTTTTCATAATGCATTAATGCTTCAATTTGATACATTCATTTGCAGCATACAAACATTTTATTTTTTTAAAGGGTTAGTTCAGCAAGAAATGAAATTTCTGTCATTAATTACTCACCCTCATGTCGTTCCAAAGCCGTAAAAACTTCATTCATCTTCGGAACACAAATTAAGATAGGTTTATAAATCACCCATAGGCAGCAACGTCATTGCACCTTTTGAGGTCCAGAGAAGCAGTAAAGACATTGTTAAAATAATCCACATGACTACAGTGGTTCAACCTTAATGTTATGAAGCAACGAGAATCCTTCTTGTGCGCAAAAACTAAACAAAAATAAAGACTTTATTCAACAATTTCTTACTCTTCCCTGTCAATATGGAGTTGGCGTTCTGACGTAAACAGCGTAGAAGACTGACATGGAAGAGAAGAAATTGTTGAATAAAAGTTGAAAAGTTGCGATTTTCTAGGCCGATATGGCTAGGAACTATACTCTCATTCTGGCGTAATAATCAAGGAACTTTGCTGCCGTACCATAGGTGCAGCAGGCGCAATGATAATATGAAGTGACTGAAAATAGACTAACTATCTGCAACTCTGCAACTACACAAACTTAGTGCCGGTCACGTTAGAAGTTACCTAGCTAGGGACTATTTTCAGGCGCTGTGTAATATCATTGCGCCTGCTGCACCCATGGTATGGCAGCAAAGTTCCTTGATTATTACGCCAGAATGAGAGTATAGCCATATCGGCCTAGAAAATCACAACTTTTCATTTTCCGTCGGTCTTAGTACACAATGTAACTACAGAAGAGTGAAGTTTTAAATAGTAAAAATAAAAATACAGAAACTCTTTGGTCATTTTTGAGCGAGATGCTAACGGTCTAATCAGATTCAATGATTTATGCTAAAGTGCTGCCGCCAGACCCGGAGATCGGCTGAATGGATTCAAAAACGGAAACACTCAACTGTTTAACTCTTTAAGGTTGAACCACTGCAGTCACATGAACTATTTTAACGATGTCTTTACTACCTTTATGGGCCTTGAAAGTTGCAATGACATTGCTGCCTATATGTGGTTCAGAAACCTATTTGATTTCATAAAAAATATTTTAATTTGTGTTGTGAAGATGAACGAAGGTCTCACGGGTTTGGAACGACATGAGGATGAGTAATTAATGACAGAAATTTTATTTTTGGCTGAACTAACCCTTTAATGTTTCTTTTCTGTTAGCAAAGTATAGATTTATGGTTTGGCCAAATATTGCTTGGCGGCCATAAAATAAAAATAATTATTGGCTTATCGCTATTGGCCAGGCTTTTAATATTGGTACTTCCTTGGTCATGATGTTGCAACTGTGCAAGTCTCCTTACTCTTTTTGTCTTTGGATAGATGGACTTATTTAGTGGCTGCAAATATCGTTTTAATATCAGATTTGATAAATTATGACACAGACAGCTGTCTTTTGAATTCTGTTAAATGTTGTGCGGTTGTCAGGTTCACATCACAAAAGGGCAATATAAGCACAATGCGGAAAATAATCACCAGTCTATGTTCCTTTTCAGGCTGCTTATCAGGGTAATTTCCTGAAATGACCCTAAACAAGTTCTGTTTTTCTGTTTGCATGCAGACCTCCAAGGAAGACCTGCTTCAGGCCGACTTTGAGGGTGCACTGAAATTTTTCCGGGTCCAGCTCCCGAAACGCTACAGGGCGGCAGAGAACGCTCGGCGCCTTATGGAGCAAGCCTGCAATATCAAGGTAAAAAAATCTACTCAAAACAACTTTCAAAGCACTCGCCATCAGAAACAATGTGCCTTTTATTAATAGATTTTTATTTTATCATTTACTATCATTTTAGTGCCAGTATTAGTTGATTTCTATTGATTTGAACAAATCCACAACCATAAATATTATATTGAAACATTTATACTTGTTTATGCTTTGAACATAAATGATATTTCAGATTGTGTGGTCTATGGTTAAGAGGTGTGCTGTTAGTTGTCTAAGCAGTCAGATTTATGCCTGACAGATGATGAAATGGGTGAAAACGTATAGACTTGTTTTGAAGGAGTAAATTATGCAATTCCAGGTCGCTTTTGCATTGTTTGAGAAATTTGAAGCGCTTCACCACAAAGCCGAGCATGCAGTTATTCAGAGAATGTAGAGACCTTGTCTGCGTTTCAAGGCTCCATTGTGGCAAGGTGGCATTAGAACTCAAGGATAAACATGATTCTCTGTCTCAAACCCATTCCACAGGACTTCTATACGCTCTAACCCACTTTCTTCTGGAGTTAGTGCTTCTTCTATAGATTCATTTTTGTTTGGGGCAAGGGTGTGTTGTTGAGTGTGCGTGTTCAGGAAGTAAGGAGGAGTAGAGATTGAGATGATACTGGGTTCATCCCACCCCCTGTATTTCTCTCTCTTCTCTCTGTAAATGCACTAACAGCAGGATTTCCTGTGCCCCCAGTCACTCACTGCTGTGCTTCAGTAATGCAGTAATTGTATAATGCAGTGTTTAACTGGAGATGTCTGTTTGTACACTACAATTAATTCCGACATTGAGAATGTTTTGTCCAAACAGTGTTGTTAAAGGGCTATTTTCTCGGATGTAGCTACTAAATATGCACTTTTTGCTGTCTGTGCATTCTGTATACTGAGTATCTGTATATATATATGCTGTTTTTATTTACATGAAAATTAAGCTAATTTTAAATATATATATTATAATATATTTCGTGATACAGATACTCATATATATATATATATATATATATATATATATATATATATATATATATATATATATATATATATAATTTTATGTATATTTATATATTTTTCATTAGAAAAAATAGTTATTTAAATAATTATTTCATTAATAAATTGCTAATTAAATTTAAATTAAACAATACATTTTGTAATGTTACAGTTTAGTATTTGTACTTTTAATTTTTGCTGATTTTAACTTAATAATTTCTGTAATATTTTAAATAGTTTTTTATGAAAATTTTGAAAATTGAAGAAAAATATAAGAAGTTACATCTGGACACATTCCAGTAATTAGAATTTCAAGGCAAAATATACTTGCGTCATAATAATAATGTCACGATGCCAAAAAAACTTTTTACATGGAATTGACTCATGCTGTATACTACCTACTATTTTATTTATCAGTATCTTATGTGCAGTGCTAAATTTGACTATTCTTTGAGATTGGACAGAGAACCATGTATTTGACAGAATTTAGTACACAGCGAGAGAGAAATAAGAAACCAGAGAGGCAGATGCACTCTGTGGGAAACCAGCACCTGAGTGAGAGGTGATGTAACA
Source organism: Elopichthys bambusa (assembly GCA_037101425.1). Classification (NCBI taxonomy): domain Eukaryota; kingdom Metazoa; phylum Chordata; class Actinopteri; order Cypriniformes; family Xenocyprididae; genus Elopichthys; species Elopichthys bambusa. Next base: position 10,360,181 of record CM074433.1, on the reverse strand, counting down.
GGTGCATTCATCAGTTTACAAATGATTCAGTGAAGAGAGACAAGCTTTGTTTACACCAGTCTGTAGGATCACTATCCTTTGTTTTTCCCTTGCATGGCACTTTCAACTCCCTACAGTCCACACCCACCTACATGCACCCTTGATCCACGTCTCTTCCACTCCCTAATGAGACAGATGGGTTTACACCTGCAACATTTACACCATTCACTTTGTTTGCACTACTTACATTTCGCTCAAATCTATTGTTTTTATTCCTTCCGAGAGAAGACCATAAGCACAAGCTGCTTGATCCTTCTTATTTTGCAACTGGATTTTCTCGTCATCATGCCAAGTGGCTTTTTGCCCACGTAAATGAGTTCTGCACCGTCATTGCTCCCAGCGTCTGCGTTGACCACGCCTCATTGCCGCCCTTGTGTGCGAATGTGTACTTAGTCACACTTTCCTCTTTATCTTCTACAAACAAAAGTGAAAGGCAGGCAGGAGAGCAGATCAATGAGGTGTTTCATCCAAAATCAGCGCTGGATTGGACGAATAAACAACGTTTAAACTGCCATTCCACCTCAAAACTGTTATTTTTATACTCACTGTCCCCCTTTTTACACTGATCTTGTTGGTTTCTAGACGATTCTGCCACTGGGATGTCATCTGGATGTTTTTTTATGATACGGCTGGGAGGGAGGAGATTATGTGTCAAGGAAAGGAAGCCTCGTTGCTGTATCTCTGTATCAGACCTGGAGACACACACACCATGAGGCTGTGCACAGATTACTTCTGCCACCCGTGATCCCGACCATTTCCAATCACATGTTCAAGAAGAGGAAATGCAAAGCAGTCGTTTCTTTTTGAAGTGGTGTGAATTTAAAGAGGATCAAGTCGTCGGGTAATAAGCTTACAGGGTGATGAAATTCACAGGCACCTGCTCACGTCGAAAGCACAAGCTGTACGAACTTCCCCCTCCACGGATTACGAGCCAAATTCCAAATTTCACATCCTCTTGATATTGAAAGGGGACTTAATCGAAAGGAGACATGCTTTGAGAATGGAATCAGCCTTGGAGAACTCCGGCACATGCCATCTTGAGTCTTTGGCTCGTAGATGTTTGCGTTTGGATACTTATTAAACCAGGAACAGACTGGCTTCAATTCTTGGGAGGAAAAACAAGGCTCGGGCAGTTAGATGAGAAGATAATGCGAGAACTATCAGGGGAGTTAGAAGACCCCTTTGTGGTTTGTCTGACAAACCCAAATTTCCCTTGCCTCTCAACCTTTTCCGCTTGCCTCGCTCTTCATATTTCCAGTGGTAACCACCGCTACCCATGAGACCGTGGCGGTAAGAGTCGTCCCTGCACAACTTGCAATTTAGAGTCTGTGGACAAGCACAGAGCTTCATCTCTTTGAAGGAATTGAGCAGAATACACAATCCTTGGAAGACAAAACCAGGTTGTGAGTGCATGTTCGTCTATGGTTCTTCCCCCCTGCATTCATTACCCGCCTAAGGGGCCGGCTTTCGCCCATAAAGAAACTTGTCAACTGGTCCCGGTCTCTGCAGTCTTGTCAGCTCTCTCCTCCTCCTTCCTTCCTCCCTCCCTCCCTCCTTCGTTTCTCAAAGCTCACCTGTCTCACTCAGTGCTCCTCGCAGAAACTTTGCCAAGATGATGCAGGAAGTGTCGATAACGGTGGCTTACGACGCTCATGTTATCAATCAGATCAATGAAGAGGATTTCTTTGCCAGTCTGGTGGCCAACTCCAAACCTAAACCGGTGGTAAGTCTCACTCAAATGGCTGTTTTACCTTTTTTTTTTTTTTTTATTTGGCAGAAAGAATGCCATCTAGACTCGTTGTACAAGCCTTTTTCTTGTAGAGCTTGTTCGTTTGATACTGTCTCAGGCTTTCTGCTCTGTGAGAAATGTCATGTAATGAAATTACAAGGCTGTACAATTTTCCACATTATGTCCTTATTCCAAGGAATGCCAAGTCCGGAGTTGAAAATACTGTGTGTGTGTGTGCGCGTGTGTGTGTGCGTGTGTGTGCGTGTGTGTGCGTGTGTGTGCGTGTGTGTGCGTGTGTGTGCGTGTTGGTAAGAAGATGAACATGGCTGTGTTTAGGAGCAAGCGAATGCCTGTGCATGTCATGACTTTTTTTTCCCTCAAGTAGATGTTTTGAATACTCAGATGAGGCTAGTGACCTGAATATTCAAACATTGTCCGGGCAAATGCACTGGTTTAACAAATTCCAGTAAACCAAAATTAAGCTTTGCAGTTCTTACTTTGTTTGTAGCAACAAGAATTGAGTGTAAAACAGTTGCCGTGGCAGTTTTCAGTATATGTACTGTAAAAGTTGGTGGGAAATCACTCATTTTAGTATCGAGACATGTTTCAGTTGCTGTATATCCACATTCGTTGGAAACGTGCTGTTAACGTCAACTTGAATGGAAAATGGAGATCAGCTTCTCATTCAAACCTGTGTAGGTGTTTTGTGTATACATAAACTCATTTCCACCGACCATGTTTGTTGAGGTAAAATCTCCCTGACAAACTTTCCGTATCTATATGGCTTTGAGTGTTAAACCGAATGAATGTTTGTGCTGAGAATTTGACTTCCATGTTGGTTGTGTCATTTCAACGTGTCATTCTGTGGTCTGTGGCCACACAGCACATCCGGACTGCGCGTTCTTTTTACATCTTTTCTTCTAATGAAGCCTGGTCTCTTATCTGCACCACTGACTGTCAGATTAATAGGCTGCTGCCTGTTCTTTTCTACTCCTCTCTTCTTCTAAGGCAAGCATCACTAAGCCTAACCATAAGTATTTATAAACACTGGCTCATACTTCTGTATTTCATATTTTTGATAAAATAGAGAGAAAACATACTTTAAGAGATATCTAGACACCATAATATCATATAGACTTGGAGGTGGGTGATTGGACCACTAGCAGCACTTTAGCAACAACCCAAAGCTCCCTAGAAAACGCATAGTGAGGCCCTAGCAACCACCCAGAACACCCTAACAATCACCCAGTTCGCTATAGACCTTATTTACCAGAGAAACAAGTGCGCCGCCATCTTTAGAATATTGTCTTTGAACTTCCGTTTTTCCTGTATATTTCTATGGCATCACTGTTGAAGAATAATTAGCTAGTGAAGTGGATTTACTTGTTGTAGAGTTAATAAAAGTTATCATGAGCACTGTTATGTTTAAAGCAGATGTCTTAACAAATGTCAGTAGACCAGGAAGATTTTAAAACAAGCAGTTCATTCATAAATACGTAAGATCGCTGTGGAAATACAAACCAGAAGTCAAAAGACAACGAGTGCAGCACTGAAAAGTGGCGGAGCTACGTAAGGTCTATAGCAAAATCCCCTAGCAACTGTATTCCCTCCTTTCTCTTTTTCTGTCTCTTTTCTTTTGCTGTCCTGATATTATGAATCAATTGTTTGCTTATCCTTCTAGTGCACTCTGTTCTGAAGAGTTTGTATCATGTTCACATTCCTCCGAACAGTACAACGGACACTTTGTGTTGAAGTAGAAAGGCAAAGGTGGCTGTTTGAAGCCTTTTTTTCGCAGAAGGAGAAGTCAAGCTTACCCAAGCAAAAGCATTGTTTCAACTGCTTTTGCAAAAAAAAAAAAAAAACTTGAGTGCCACTGTGGCTTCATTGATAATACAAGTGGTGCAACATTTTCTTGCTCCGGCGACCCTCATCCTAAGGTCAGAGGTCAGACACACTGTATGGTCCCATGGGTGACGGTCAACAATGAGCTCCTGTTTAGAAGTGGTGCAGATTGAGATAAGAGAAAAAAAGAAGGGTCTTTTTGTTCCTGAATAAAGCAGGAACATGGAGACTCGAAATGACTTTCCGAAGTGTGAACACTGTTGATGTGCTACACGTTTCGCAAGCATGTCATGTCTTTTTGTTTGCCTTCAAAATGCTGTTGTGGTGGCAATACACATTTCTGCTTTGTGTGAGAGCAGTTTCAAACTCAAATGAAGAAGCCAATTATGAAAGGCTTTATGAAAACTGATCCCAGACCTGCTGAATGAGGAGTGCAATAAACAAAGTCCCCTGCAGTCAAGCAGCGAGTAAACCCAGATGAAGAGATCCCCTCAGGACTGGCTTCACTGAGTGCACTCCACCCTCAGAGACTCCATGCTAACTCCGGCTATGCTGCCATAACAACGGACAGGAGCGCTGCGCTTTTAAAGGCTCCTGAGATGGTTTTGCTTTTCATTTAAGGAAGTGTAGAAAGAGCATCTTACCAAATATGTGGAAAAATTACATATTAGCCATTACTCAATGGCTAATCAATGTTGTGTGAAATGGTAGTTTCAAAATTGTAGTGAATGGTAGTGTATCATGGTTTCCACAAAATATCAATTACTGTTTTCAACATTGATCATAAGAAATATTTATTGAGCAGCAAATCAGCATATTAAAATTATATATATATGCTTTATCTTGTGTGAACTCCCTGCCTGCCCTCTTTTATTTTGTTCCCTTGATATTTAAAGTAATGTTCTACCCTTTCAATAATAATAATATCTATAATGATTTTTACTTATAATTTTACTTTCTTTATAGTAGTGAATAGTCTTTATATTTTTTGATATATTATTTACACCCCCTTCTGAACAAATACAAAAGATGTATTTTCTTAACGATCACTAATACAATTCATGGAAAGATGTCAAAACTGAAATGTATTAAACATATACTTAATAATAAAAGAGAAATATATGGCATTAATATCCATAAAATAAGTAAATTAGCCAATTTTTTTAAATTAAGGTAGAAATGAGTACACCCTAGATTTAATTCAACAAATGTATAATATTCTAGCACTTAGTATGCCCTCCATAATTTTGAATATATTGCTCTGACTCTTCTTGGCACGGAGTGTACAAGTTCATGACAAATGATCACATCTGTCCTGTTTAACTCCTGGATGATGAGCTCCTTAAATACGCTGATCTTTAATGGGGAGTGTCTCTACAGAATCCCCCACAGGAGCTCAAGAGTGTTAAGATTGGAAGAAATACATGTCCACAGAAGGTTTTTCACCTTGAAAGCACAACTCCCTCACACCTTCAGCACTCATACATCCCTATATAAGAGCTTTCCTACCACTGAACTTCACTGTGGGGAAAAATGATTGACTTGGTCTCTTGAGACCAGAGTATGGATTCCCAGAAGTCTGTATTTTGTAAATATGAGCCTTGGAAAAAAGGCTAACTGACTTTGGCTACAGTAGGTACTTCCAGTGAGAACAGCAACCATGCATGTCTCTTCTGCAGGCTGCATCTTACTCTGTGATATAAACAGTCACTCATTTCATAGCTTTTGCTGGCTCTGAGACACTTGCTTGGTATTTCTCCTGCTCTTTGTTTAGCAAAAAAAAATCCCTTAACACTAAATGAAAGCTTAAAATGAAGGCCTGATTATTTCAGGGGCCTTGTCACGAGTCCATTGTTTTTGAATATCTGTTACTTTTGCTAAGTCTTCTGACAGTTCTCTCCCAAATGCTTCTGTTGTTGTCAGCATTAATGATTCAGTGGGCTATATAACACTATAACACTAAATGTCAAGAAATTACTTTTTTATCAAATCTTTTGGTTCAACATACTTACCTGTTGATCAAAAATGACCTTAAACTTACACCAGAAAATGTTTTTGTTTTATTTAGTAACTTTCAAGAGGGTGTACTCATTTTTGCAACACAACATTTTGTCACTTTGATAAGAATCTTATTTTTCTGAATAATTTTGACATACTTCTTTGGTAATTGATCAAGCAGACTTGCTGGAACATTTTATCTATAAATAACCCTAACATGACTTCTAAGTAAAGAGTAGTTGCTGTATTTAAGTTTCAGAGGGGGTGTACTCATTTATGCTGTGCACTGTATACTTTTTAAGTTACATTGTAACAAACAAAACATTTGGGTCACTACATAAAATTGAGGTTAAACCACTGGAGTCACATGGATTATTTTAATGATGTCTTTACTACCTTTCTGGGGCTTGGAAGTGGTAGTTGTGTAGGCTGTCAATGAAGGGACAGATTTCAAAGATTTTCATTTGTGTTCCAAAGATGAATGAATGTCTTAGAGGTTTGGAACGACTTGAGGCTGAGTAAATAATGATAGAATTTTCATTTTTGGGTGAACTATCCCTTTAATGGTAAATGTGTGTATAATTGCGTATACATTCTTTGGTGGGGGAAGCTTTGACTATTTTAAACAGTATTAAACATATTTATGGATGTTTTTTGTGATTGTGTACGTTTTACAAACCTGATTTCTGATTTCCTGTCTTTCTTAGGTGCCTACAAAGAAGCTGAAGAAGTTTGAGAAGGAATATCAGTCTCTGAGAGAGAGCCAACTGCAGCAGGAAGACCCCATAGACAGATATCAGGTAAGCAGGAACCTGATTTAGCCCCCTCCCCCTTCTCCAGTCCTCATCCTCACTTCCTACGTTCTTCATCTTCGTCTCACTCTGTCTCAGTTCAGGACTGTGTAGCGGGCTGCACTGGAAACCACAGACGCTGTACGTCCGGAAAGAGCAAAACGCTCGCCAAACATTCGCATTGTAGATTCTTGTTTTGTACACCAAATATTTTTATTTATTTTTTGAGCATTTTAATGAAGGAAAAAGTGACTTTTTTTTTATTTAAGTGCCTTGTTTATTTTTGATCATAAATTAAATTAAAAATAAAAAGCTGTCACATAGCTTTGTGTTGGCACATTTGAGTCTCATGTTTACATTAACTGGAATGTTTAAAAGGCAAAAAAAACATGCTTTTTTATTTAAATTGATCGCATTTATTGAATGTATTATAGGTTTTTTTTTTATTGTTTTTTTAAGTTTATATTCTTCACATGAAAAAAAATAAAATGTGTAATCCTGAGCAGTATGTATAACTTTTTGACTTTTAAAAAAATATTTTTATGAATTTGTGCTTTCACAAGCAACATGCAGTGTTGAAAAGCCTAGCATGCTATTAAAGGAAGCTCCATTACTCAGTGGTTTCCTTGCTGTCACTTCCTGTTTACCCTCTCCCTCACTCACCCATCTAACCAATGAGATTCCCTCACTCACCCATTTAACCAATGATCTGTGGCGGGGGGTGGAGCATGGACAAGCGATGTTGTATGTGTCGGGCGGTGCTGGATGGGGAAGGCCTCTGCGGTTCTTGTTCTAGTGGGTGTAGTGTTGACTGTGTTGGGGTCGACAGTGCAGGTAAGCCTTCAGCCCACCAGCGCTCATTGGCTACTAACATCTGCCTGCATGTGTGTTTGTTTCTCTGATCCATTTGACATGATGGCCTCAAGTCTTCCATGTTACATCAACTGCTGTGCACAACCTAACCAGCAATGTGTGTGTGTTTGTGTAAATGGAAGTCAGATGACAGCTTGCCCCTTCCTGATAAGGAAATGTGTGTCATGTGAGGCAGTGTGAGACGACGCCAGCTCTCTAATCAGGCAATGCAGAAGTCACACTGTGGTCATTTAGTGTGATTTCTCAAGACTGGATGTCGAAAAACTGATCCTAGATCAGCATGTGATCCAACTGTCATTACAACTGGCTCTTAGTCTATAGAAGGGGTGTCCAATCCTGCTTCTGGAGGGCCACTGTCCTGCAGAGTTTAGCTTCAACCCCAATTAAACACACCTGAATGCCATCTTAACCAGCTAATCAAGGTTTTTAGGCATACAGGAAACTTCCAGGCAGGTGTGTTGTTGTAAGTTGGAGCTAAACTCTGCAGGACAGTGGCCCTCCAGAACAGAGTTTGGACACCCCTGGTCTATAGTGTCATTTTAGTGTCTTGTGGTCAATGTGCAGCTTTTTTGGTGTTTCCTGTTTTTTGTTTGGGAGGTGAGAGGGCCAGTCTACTGAATTATGAGTTATGCGGAATATAATTTAAATTACATTTTTTTTAATATTTAATGTACAAACATGCATGATTGCTTTCGATTTCTGCCAAATTCTATATGTTTACCATTTTAAATTATTTAAATTATTTTTGTAATTATTTGCTATTTATATCTTAATTAATTACTCATTATTATCTTTAATTGTTCTTATCTTAATTTATACAATTTTTAGTTTTTTTGTTTTTTAATATTGTTAGCTTTATTTGCCAATATATTAATTTTCTGTCTATTTTCTATCTATATATATTATAATCTTCTACTATTTTATGTATTTTTTTTATTTATTTGACTATTAATTACTTGATTTATTACCCATCTATTATTTATTTGCTATTATTAATTTAACTCATCACTTAACTGTAGTTTATATTATAATAATTTTATATAATTTACCTTTATTTATTTGCTGTTATTACAATCTTTTGATATTTTAGATTTTTTTTACTGTTTTTATACTTTATTTTCTATTATATTTTAATATTCATCACCTATCTATAATTTTTAATGATATTATGTTTTACTACTATACATTGTCCTACTAAAAAATAAAAATATATATAGTAGTAAAAGATTATATATATATATATATATATATATATATATATATATATATATATATATATATATATATATATATATATATATATATTGGTTACTATTTTTATTTTGATATAGCAATGCTCTCTGTCCTGGCAAAAAGTAAATAACAGAAGTGACAATAAATGTAAACTGTCAAAAATATTAAAACATTCCATAGAAGAATTTTAGCGACAAAATTAGTACATGCCATTTTAATTTGTTGCATTCATGTATTGCAGAATGGTGCAGTTTACACAATCATGTTCTTTCACAGACATTTATTATGCTTACATGTGAGTGCTTGGGAAATTTAAGTCTTGTAACTTTTGCAAAGCTAGCCTTGCAGTCTTTTCAGTCTCCCGTCTGTTAACCTGCATGAGTTCCCCCTATATAAAGTAATAAATTAACTGTGTATGTGTCCCTGCAGAGAGAAAACCGGCGACTACAGGAGGCCAGCATGCGTCTGGAGCAGGAAAACGATGATCTTGCCCATGAACTGGTGACCAGCAAGATAGCACTGAGGAATGACCTGGACCAGGTATTTCTACACTAGTTAACACGCTATACATTTGGCTTTTGTTTAGGTCTTGTGTGTTAAAAAGTGTTGCATTCTCAGGCCGAGGACAAAGCTGATGTTTTAAACAAAGAACTGCTCAACACTAAACAACGTCTTGTAGAGACCGAGGAGGAGAAGAGAAGACAAGAGGAGGAGACGGCACAGGTACGAGGATCAAGGACTGTAAATGTCTCTGACGTTATGTAGTATTTAACTTGCCTGCTATAGACATGAACGGGACTGTTTTTGCTTTTCAGCTGAAGGAAGTGTTCAGAAGAGAGCTGGAGAAAGCAGAGTTGGAGATCAAGAAGACCACAGCCATCATAGCAGAGTATAAACAGGTTTGCTTGAGTGTCCCAATCTAGAAATCCCATAATTCTCTAAATTCACTCCACATTTCAGGGAAGGGGTATTAAAGAATCAGGGGTATTATAGTAAATGCAAAAAACAAACGTGAAATAAAATAAACATTAACTGAATCAGGGTTATTATAGTTAACTAAACTAGAACCATTAAAAAAAATGTTGTTTGAAATAAAATTAAATAAAATAAACTTAAACTTCTTCTTTATTATTTTTTTTATTTTTCTTTTAGTTATGGCTGAAACTTGAAGTAAAGATGAATAAAATTAGACAAAAACACAATAAAATTACAAAATAATTAAGTAAAAACTTATTTTATTTTAATTAGTTGCTTGCCAAAGAAACATTTTTCATTTTCATTTAATTTAACTTTATGTACTAAAATAACTAAAACACTAACAAAAATTACTACAACGAAAATGGAATATATATATTTAAAAAAAAAAAACAAATTCAAACTAGTTATAAAAACTATAATAGTATCTCGATGATACTAAAATAACACATCTTCAGGATCTTACATCTTTTATAGTATTTATTGTGATTGATAGAGTATAATAAGAAATTTGGTCTTTTGTTTGTGTTAGATATGTTCCCAGTTAAGTACGAGGCTGGAGAAACAGCAAGCGTCCACAAAAGAGGAACTGGATATAGTTAAGGTGGGTAACTAGTCTTTGACTGCTCTTATGCGGCCTATTGAGTATGTGACGAACAGAATATCTTGTTCTTCCAGGCTAAAGTGATGGCGTGTGAGCGCTGTAGGGAAGTGTTCAGCAAAGACGGACCCCTGCAGATCCCGGCGGTGAGTCAGGACAACAGGGACACAGACATGGATGAGGAGAAGGACTCGCTCAAGGCCCAGCTGAGAGAACTAGAACTAGAGCTGGCACAAACCAAACTCCAGCTGGTGGAGGCCAAGTGCAAGATCCAGGTCAGTCATCACAGCATATATAATAACATCATAGCAGTGAAGATAGATTTATAGACTCAGCTACTCTAGCTAATCAGCTCATCAGCTGCAGGTCGAAATCAACTTATTTCTGTTTAAGGGGAGATTTGTGACTAGCTACTAGTAATTTGTTCTAAACGCCTGACTTTGAAATCAGTGTTATAGATATAGTTGTATCTCACTTAAGTTTTAGTGCCATGTTAATAGTATATAATAAAGTCATAACAATACTATTTGTAACATTTTTAGAATAGTCGTAATGTTTTCACTACGTCACTTTGATATTGATTTCCTTGCAACTTCTCATAATATCCCAACTTTGTAATTCTGACTTTATGCTCAAAATTTAAGATTTATTTTCCAAGTATTACTACCTAATAGTGTTACGACTTGATTCACATAAATTCAACGTTTATTTCGAATTTTACAAATTTACTTTCAGAATTTCGATTAACCTGTGATGTTACGACTTTATTCATGTAATTTTGACTTAAATCTCAATGTTAAGTTACGACTTTGTAATTTTGACTTAAATCTCATAATGTTACCACTTTGTTCACGTAATTTTGATTTTAAGGTCCAGTGTGTAAACTTTAGCAGCATCTAGCGGTGAGGTTGCGAACTGCAACGAACGGCAGCTCACTCCTCCCTTTCGAAGCAAAATAGAGAAGCTATGGTGGCCGTCTGGCCGACACAAGTCAAAGATGTCATTGTCTGAGACAGCAGAGAGTACGTTAGCCAGTCAAGCAATGAGGTTTCCTCTTACTTCTAACAAAGAACGGTCTCTGCTTCTAATAAACCAGACAACTACTACTACTACTGCTTCATGCGTATTCAACGTAGTGACGATGCAAGCTGCCTCTAAAAACACGACCAATTTAGAAGAACAGCATTGTAATGAAACTCGCTCTGTAGAGCTTTTGTCCATTTAGAGCAGCTGTAGAAACATGCTGGCACAAATAGCAACTTAACATGGAGGGGGGACCTGCAGTGTATGAGATAGAAATGACTCATTCTAAGGCAGGGGTCTCCAACCCTGCTCCTGGAGAGCTACTGTCCTGCAGACTTCAGTTCCAACCCTGTTCCAACACACCTGTCTGTAATTATCAAGCAACCCTGAACACCTTGATTAGCTGGTTCAGGTGTGTTTGATAGGGGTTGGAGCTGAAATCTGCAGGATGGTGGCTCTCCAGGAGCAGGGTTGGACACCCCTGTTCTAAGATAGTAAAAACATAATGGTTCATTATGTAAGGTCTTCTTATATTATATTGCATTTCTGTCAATAGATCCTCCCAAATTTAACACATTGCACCTTTAAATCTCAATATTACGTTATGACTTTGTAATTATGACTTAATCTCAAAATGTTACCACTTTGTTCACATAATTTTGACTTAAATCCAATGTTACGACTTTGTTTACGCGATTTTGACTTGAATCTCGTTAGGATTTTGTTCGTCATTTTTAATTAAATCTCATAATGTTATGACTTTGTTCACACAATGTTTCTTTACTCTTGTAATTTTAACTTAAATCTCATAATTTTGACTTTTATCTCATAATGTTACGACTTTGGTTTATGTAATTTTTACTTAAATCTTGTCATTTTGACTTTGTTCACATACTTTTGCTTTAATATCATAATTTTTACTTTATTCTCATAATTTTGACTTGTTTAATCGTGGACTGTTAAGACGTTATTCTTAAACATTTGTTATTCTGAGAATGAATATATATGTCACAGTTTACAGTAACAAATATACAGTCAAACCAAAACATTTTTGGTATATTTTTACTAGTGGGTGCAGGACACTATAGTTCATTTATGTAAGTGAGGATAGCAAAATAAAGTAAACTGTGACACATTAAACCCAAAAATTCTTCATACAGTAGACTACCAGTAAAATTGATAAAAATTTGGGACCAAAAATTATTCACTTTGACCTGACCATGTTTTGCTTAAGTGTTATCTGGCATAATTAAGATTAATGTTTTTTGACACAGTTTAACTCTGAGATCTAAACTATAGTGAATAAACTGTATTAATGAATGAAATTTTGGTTTGACTGTAGCTATGTCACAGTTTACAGTAACTTCAATGTTATTTGTTTATGTAATGTACCAGGAGCTGGAGCATCAGAGGGGTGTTTTGATGACTGAGGTTCAAGCTGCCAAAAACTCCTGGTTCAGTAAAACGCTGGGCTCCCTCAAGAACTCCGCCAGTAACCAGTCACCCTCCTCACCCAAAGAGGGCCAATAGGACTCGCCAAGGGCTTAACCAAAGGGTAGAGGAGCGTGACCCTTCCACTTGGCCAATCGGAGTAGAAAACAAGCTCTCTAATGAACACTACTAGCAATGCAACATGGCAATGCAGTATTCCCTCACATGGACTAATGAAGGACTTGAAAAAACCTCTCCACCCAGATGCACTTACTACTGTTACAATTTCCTTTGCTTGCGATGCCACCTAGTGGATAGTAACAAGTACTAGAGTGATACATATTCACCCAGTTATCCACTTCTGTGGATGGAGTTTTTGTTAGCAAACAGTCAGTTCTAGCATGCAAGTACATAAACTATGACCTTTAGACCGTCAATTCAAAGGGTCTAATTGTTTTGGAGGGGTTTCTCTGAGGGAATACTGCATTCAGCTAAGAATTAAAAGTAAAAAAAAAAAACATAAAAAAAAACCCTTTTTGTTTTTCTATATAGAAATAATAAATGTAACAGTTTTGGCTTATAAATATGTATAACTAAATGTTGATTTTTATTTTAATCTTGTACAGTTCTGAAAGAAGTGTTTCATTATTTTTTACGATTTTGAATATAAATATCCTCTTTATAAATGTCAAATACCGAAAAGCACAGAAAATTGACCATGTATGGAAACAAGCAGTGACATTCCCTTTCCGTCCATTTTCAAAGTTTTCCATAGACTGTTCAAAGACGTTGCGATGGCCACACGATATTCATGCCAAGTTGCACATATTGTTTGTTATTTAACAGATATACTTGAGCGATTCAGTGACAGATGCCATGCAGAAATAACAAACATGTCAAGATGTCTTCTTTTTTTTAAGGAGAAAAGCAAACCAGGTCGCCAGATGCATCGCTAGTGTCAGAGCAACTTAAAAGCCATATGGAGACATAATATACAACTGCGATTCATTTCTTCTGCTACTTGTCAGGATCTCCATATTAATAGTTTTCCTATACGTGTTATATTTCACCATGCGGATTTAAATAATCTGTATGGCTCTTATTCACGCTAACAAGTCGCCATATTTACACTGATGTAAAAAAAAAAAAAAAAAAAATTGTCTCCTATTTTGTAATTTTTGAAGCTGATTTAAAAAATGCAAAACTAATTATACAAATTAAGAAATTAAGATGCCAGTTTGATATGAACTGATAGCTGCCCTGTGGGTTTATGCGGATGGCTACATTTGTTTTTATATCGTAAACTTTAGGACAGAAGATGTGTCTTCTGTGCGTCTGGTTTGTCGGTTCCTCAGTTTCACTGTTCCAGCCTGCAGATGTCGTCTGTCTAGTAACTATCTGACAGTAAATATATAGTTCTTGGTCCATGTTTGACTTCATTTGATTCACACCTTTCGTTGTTTCAATAAACAGTAACGGCAATTCAACTGTAGTCTGTATATTTATCTTTACTTTGTTCTTCTGCTAGTTCCTCAGCTTAATTTACATTTCCTCTTATAGTTTTTTTTAAAGTTATATTTTAGACTCTTGCCTCCATTTCATAGTACAGTGCAATGGAAGACTGAAAGCAAAAGGAGGACGTTGAGTCGGGATTCGAACTTGCGTCGCCCGAAGTGGTACTTCTCCATTTCAGATGCGAACTCTGTGAAAATTAAGAAATGTATATAGCCAACGTTCAGAAATAACAAACAGTGTATATGTTGACAGTTTTAAGTATATTTTTCTCACCATTTCATTATTACATTTTAAAGCTGATTCTATGGTTAATAAGTTGACACAATACACGTGTACAGTGACCATTATTGTTGTAAACTAACATAAAATACCTCAATTGACAAGACAACAGTGTTCCTATATTCTAATCTAAACCTGTATCATATAAAACATGCATCTGGCCTCAGAATTGTTGAGAAAATTAAATAACAGCAGTCCTTTATATGGGGTTGCTCTCCATGTGACAAACATCATCCAGATAGTCATCTGAAAAGTTGAGCATCTGCTGTAGAGCGGTGAGAAGCAGGACATCACAGTTGAGCTCCAGCTCCAGCTCCTGACTGTAGTTCTTCACCGGTAACACACAAGACACCGGCACACCCAACCGAGAGCTCACCTCCTGAACCTGCAGAGACAAACAACATCTTTCACTCTGAGTCCTGTGGGAATGGTTCAAGTGATCATGTGACCATGTCTCACCTTAGTCTTAATGTAGGAACTGACATAAAGGCTTTGAAGATCTTCCTCCACTAGAGAACATGCTTCATCTACTTTTGTCATCAAGACGATCTGAGCAATGCCTGAAATTGTTGAGGTACGTCACATGCAGGTAGCTCAATGTACAACCTACTTTGGATTAGTCACAAGATTGGCATAAATACGTTCATTTACCCAGTGCGTTCACTTTTCTGCGTATAGCAGCAAGTTTTTCGTCTAGTTTGTCGGACATGAGGGAGATTTTGGTGGCGTCTATCACATACACCACACAGTGGATCTTCTCCTGTAGAGATGCATGTTTGGAGGCCTTTTGCTCATCCGGTTAAAATGGTGCCATGGGGTTGAACTGAATTGAGACAAACATTTTATCATTCATACTTCAATCTTCATTCATTGTGAAGACAAGTGCACTTACTTTATAGCGGTCTGGTACGTGACCTTGAAGAATGCGGCTGATGTCCTCAATGTCCAGTCCTGCACCTGATTTCTCCTCGAGTCCCATGGTGTCACACAACACAAACGGCAGTGGCTTTCCCTCACGACCGTCTTTCACTGGGTATGTGCGAAACTACCAACCAAGAAGAGAAACACATCAAGACCTGAAGTCATCAAGAGCTGCTCCTCAACCTGAAGAGAGACTTCTGAAGGAAGCACCATGAATCCTGTTGAATCTGTACCTGTGTGGTGAGGCTAGTGCCTGCTGATCCTGACATGGCTTTACTGGTCGTGCGGCCCATGAAGATGGAGTTGAAGAAACTGGATTTTCCAGCACCTACAGGACCGACCATTAGGATTCTGACCTGACTCAGACATCTTCATGGGTTTATGATTCCTGATCAGTTCCATGAGCTTGTCTCTTCGTCTACAACAGAGGTCACATGGTCAGAATACAATAGAAAATGAGCGAACAAGCGATCACGCAGAAACATACTCAGCTGTCCACAGAACGTTCCTCCATGGTTTCTCTTCTGCACTGATTTGAGAGCCTGGCACAATAAATAAAATGTTTACATTAAAGATTAAAGTAGATTATTTAAAAAGACTAAAGCTTATTGTACATGATGTGCATATAAAAACACTTTTCCTGATTACTGACTTACTCTGCTCCACTTTGTACACCTCACAGTCATTTGAGTATCATTCCCATACATTGTTGCCGCATTAACAGTAAATGCACTCACTCCTTGATTATACAAAACTGGATGATTGTTGTAGCAAAAGTACAACTGTTGGCCAAGTTGAGTCCTCCAGCATCATTGAGACGTGTGTTATATCCACTGTTAATTTTGATGCACACAGGGATCTTGCCTTGAAAGCTGAACAGGAAAGCTTCCTCATCAGTAATTTGCCTGCCACTTTGAGCATACTCTACACTAGTGTATCCACCAAAGATGTAGCCTGAACGGTTGTAGGCTACAAGTAATGTAGGACCCTGACGGTCACATCGCTGGTGGAAGGCAGAAGCATGATATCTTTGTAGAGAAGAGTCAGTTCAACATTTCCTAGCAAGGCACAGAGCTGCTTTCTTTTCTCCTCTGTTAAATCAGAAGTGAGGGAGTTTGTGATATCATCTCTGACTTGTCTTTTATGCATCCTTAAAGACAAAGACATGCAAATACAAATATAAACTTCAGATTCATGAGCTAATATTTTCAGTCAGCACATTCAACTAACAGGGTACACTTTTTGGTCTTATTTTTATTTTATTTGTATTACATCATGATAAGATGTGCTCACTGCATTCATAAACCTTAACCATTCAGTCCTGTTACCAAATCTATTGTAAGGAAAAATGACAATCAATATTTTGCTTTGATCATAAAGTATTATATAAGATATTTGGCCCCAAATTAGATCATATCAGGGCTTTAAACTGTATTTAGAGTCCCAAATTTTGGTAGCAGGGTTGCAAAAAGTTACAAATCAATAAAATGAATAGAAAATAAAACAGCTCATATTTATTTTGATGTCCTGCTCATGATCAATATTTTCTGAAGATTAAGTACCTTCTTTGAGTGGCCATTTTTTGAAAAAGTAAAAGAAATCCCTTTTCCCATTTGTGGCTTGTGTGTTAATTTGTTTGTTTGATGTACTAATACACAATTCAATTGTATTCTTTTTGTACTTGCTTTTCTTTACACTTGCTGTTCATTGCTTCTGTGAACTGCCACTGTACAAAGAGTTATATGAATTGACAGATCAAAACATACATTTCACAGCATATATTCCAAACACTAATCAATAAAACACAATTAAAACCAATTTAGAATATTTCTATGTAATATTTTATACTCTTAATAATTTATACATGTAACTTACCTTTCGTAGAGCACTCACTGTGTGAAAGTAACACTGAAATGCTTCACTTGTTCGTAGGATGTTCACCCAAGTCAAACCTGTTCTGTCAAGTTCCTACAGGAACGTTTTTAGCATTGAAATTCATCAGTAAAGCATTAATGAATTCTTCGGTCTCTAAAACAGTGTGTGGTGAGGGAGATGGAAAA
Organism: Elopichthys bambusa; assembly: GCA_037101425.1. Classification (NCBI taxonomy): domain Eukaryota; kingdom Metazoa; phylum Chordata; class Actinopteri; order Cypriniformes; family Xenocyprididae; genus Elopichthys; species Elopichthys bambusa. The sequence goes on along the minus strand of CM074433.1, from coordinate 10,342,871 downwards.
ACTGCACTAATAGTTTGAACAAACATAAGTACCTGTTTGTGATGTGGGAACCGCCCATCGATGCCTCACCTGGCTTTGTGTATGAGCAAACAGGTTCTCTTCGCTTAGACGTTAGTAACTGTTCATAGTGAACACCAGGGGTCTCCATGTCTGTCACATATACTTTTCAGTTGTGTATTGTTTCCTGTTTCATCTAAAGGGTTATAATATACATGATGAAAGCTGTCCCTTGGACAGTATGATATATGTAAGTAATAAGGTACGAGAGGCTGTGCTGTATCCTGAATAAGTCATGGCTGAAGGGCGTTGTTAGGCACGACGTGAAGCGGAGGGACTTCACGATACAGCACTAGCCTCGAATACCTTATTGCTTTTATAAAACGGTTACCACACAGTACAAATAATAAAGCCAGAAATATGTATCAATGCGACTTTCATGAAGTAAACTTTTTCTAAAAGCATTCTTTCTGCTGGGAAAAAAAGTCCCTGGCTGTAAACAGCAACAGAAATTACATTATTATGCCATTAGATGGCGGCAAAGACTGTCTTTATGAGTGTCAGTCAGTAGCGAAGACTTTTACATTGAAAAGACTGAATTGTTGTGAACACAGAACAAGACACAACTGACAAATGCTTTGACTAGCGCTGCCAGTCACGGGAAAACCGAAGCATCATACAGGCCTCCAGGGTGATACAAAGCAATAACTTAGTATGATAATATTTAATTGCAATTAACAAGCCATACAGAATTGATTTACACAGTTTTTGCTTTCAAGTAAGGAATAGCTCATTCCAAAAAGGTATTTACTCATGGAAAGCTGCATTTCTTTTAGAACAGTGTGACAGTCCTAATTTGTAATGTTATAGGCTACTGTAAACTTGATAAGATTGATCTTACAGCATTCTTGCATTAAATGAGCTGCAATATAAATGTAATACAAGTAATATACCAATCTCCTGGCTTAAATTATTGTATAGAGATGGAAACTAAGCCATCTATATGCTATTTAAAGCCAATGTAATAATCTGGCTACATCTCAGCAGGAACTGAGGAAAAACTCTATGAAAAGCATGTAAAAACAAAGTTGCCCTACACGGGACAAACATCATCCAGATAGTCATCTGAAAAGTTGAGCATCTGCTGTAGAGCGGTGAGAAGCAGGACGTCACAGTTGAGCTCCAGCTCCAGCTCCTGACTGTAGTTCTTCACCGGTAACACACAAGACACCGGCACACCCAACCGAGAGCTCACCTCCTGAACCTGCAGAGACAAACAACATCTTTCACTCTGAGTCCTGTGGGAATGGTTCAAGTGATCATGTGACCATGTCTCACCTTAGTCTTAATGTAGGAACTGACATAAAGGCTTTGAAGATCTTCCTCCACTAGAGAACATGCTTCATCTACTTTTGTCATCAAGACGATCTGAGCAATGCCTGAAATTGTTGAGGTACGTCACATGCAGGTAGCTCAATGTACAACCTACTTTGGATTAGTCACAAGATTGGCATAAATACGTTCACTTACCCAGTGCGTTCACTTTTCTGCGTATAGCAGCAAGTTTTTCCTCTAGTTTGTCGGACATGAGGGAGATTTTGGTGGCGTCTATCACATACACCACACAGTGGATCTTCTCCTGTAGTGATGGAGGTTTGGAGGCCTTTTGCTCATCCGGTTGAAATGGTGCCATGGGGTTGAACTGAATTGAGACAAACATTTTATCATTCATACTTCAATCTTCATTCATTGTGGAAACAAGTGCACTTACTTTATAGCGGTCTGGTACGTGACCTTGAAGAATGCGGCTGATGTCCTCAATGTCCAGTCCTGCACCTGATTTCTCCTCGAGTCCCATGGTGTCACACAACACAAACGGCAGTGGCTTTCCCTCACGACCGTCTTTCACTAGGTATGTGCGAAACTACCAACCAAGAAGAGAAACACATCAAGACCTGAAGTCATCAAGAGCTGCTCCTCAACCTGAAGAGAGACTTCTGAAGGAAACACTATGAATCCTGTTGAATCTGTACCTGTGTGGTAAGGCTAGTGCCTGCTGATCCTGACATGGCTTTACTGGTCATGCGGCCCATGAAGATGGAGTTGATGGAGTTGAAGAAACTGGATTTTCCAGCACCTACAGGACCGATCATTAGGATTCGAACACGGCTGACAGACGTTATCAGGGGTTTATGATTCCTTATCATTTTCATGAGCTCGTCTCTTCGTCTACAAAACAGATCACACATTTTATTTAATCAAAATGGAATTTTATCTTATTAATGAATTATTTCAGCAACAGAAAAACATACTCAGCTGTCCACAGAACATTCCTCCATGGTTTCTCCTTGATACTGGACTGAGGCTTTGACAGAGTACTTCCTGTTGGAAAAAATATAAAGAACTGACGATTTTTAAATTTAATTGAAAGAGATTGGAGTTTATAATATCATTTACAATATCATTAACTATATTTTTCTGATGACTGACTTACTTTGCTCCACTTTGTACACCTCACATTCAGTCAGCTGAGTGTCCTTCCCATATAGTGTTGCAGGATTAAAAGTAAATGCATTTTCGTATACTGGCCCTGGTTGATCATACACAGTTGGTTGGTTGTTGTAGCAAAAGTACAGCTTTTGACCAAAGTTGGGACCTCCATTGTTATCGAGACGGGCATTACATCCACTGTTAACGTTGATGCACACAAGATTATTACCTTGAAAGCTGAACAGGAAAGCTCCCTCATCTCTAATATGCTGCCCACTTTGAGCATACTCTACACTAGTGTATCCACCAAAGATGTAGCCTGAACGGTTGTAGGCTACAAGTAATGTAGGACCCTGACGGTCACATCGCTGGTGGAAGGCAGAAGCATGATATCCATGAACAGAAGCTTTGTAGAGAAGAGTCAGTTCCACATTCCCCAGCAAGGCACAGAGCTGCTTTCTTTGCTCTTCGGTTAATAAGGGGTTGGTCGCTCCGGATCCAGCAAGAGTATACATCTAAACAAGAAAAAGGATATAAATTTTTTGAGTTTTGTGTGAATTACACAGATCGACACACACGGGCAGTCAAATTAGGCTACTTGTGTTCTGAAAGCTTAGCCGATTGCCGGGAATCGAAACTGAAACTAAAAGCATTATATGCTCAAATGAAATACAAAGCCTTGTTCATTGTATATAACTATTAACCTACATATTTGCCCGCTATATTTTTTTACTTAAAAAAAAAATAAAAAATCATCGACTATCTTACCTTTCTCAATCCACGTTCTCTCTAAAAAGATACTAAAACGCTGCTTCCACATCCGCAGTAGTAACGTCGCGCTCCTCTCTTCTCTCTTATCAAATGACATCACCCCGCAATCTAATTCTGTCAGCCGAACCCCTAAAATATTTACTTGAAGAATCCCCTGAGATTTTCATTCAATATTTCAATAATATAACAACACAATAAGAAAATTGTATGCAATTTTTATTTATTTTCTCAAAATACTGTAGGCCTATTTCTCTTTTCTTTTTTTTCTTTCCATATGTAGCCTATATTTAAAATTATACAAGAATTTGATAATAAAATATACAAACCAGATTCCAAAAAAAGTTGGGACACTGTACAAATTGTGAATAAAAAAGTAATGCAATAATTTACAAATCTCATAAACTTGTATTTTATTCACAATAGAATATAGATAAAATATCAAATGTTGAAAGTGAGATATTTTGAAATGTCATGCCAAATACTGGCTCATTTTGGATTTCATGAGAGCTACACGTTCCAAAAAAGTTGGGACAGGTAGCAAAAAGAGGCCGGAAAAGTTAAATGTACATATAAGGAACAGCTGGAGGACCAATTTGCAACTTATTAGGTCAATTGGCAACATGATTGGGTAAAAAAAGAGCCTCTCAGAGTGGCAGTGTCTCTCAGAAGTCAAGATGGGCAGAGGATCACCAGTTCCCCCATTGCTGCGGCAAAAAATAGTGGAGCAATATCAGAAAGGAGTTTCTCAGAGAAAAATTGCAAAGAGTTTGAAGTTCATCATCATCATCTACAGTGAATAATATCATGCAAAGATTCAGAGAATCTGGAACAACCTCTGTGCGTAAGGGTCAAGGCCGGAAAACCATACTGGATGCCCGTGATCTTCAGGCCCTTAGACAGCACTGCATCACATACAGGAATGCTACTGTAATAGAAATCACAACATGGGCTCAGGAATACTTCCAGAAAACATTGCCGGTGAACACAATCCACCGTGCCATTCGCCGTTGCCGGCTAAAACTCTATAGGTCAAAAAAGAAGCCATATCTAAACATGATCCAGAAGCGCAGGCGTTTTCTCTGGGCTAAGGCTCATTTAAAATGGACTGTGGCTAAGTGGAAAACTGTTCTGTGGTCAGACGAATCAAAATTTGAAGTTCTTTTTGGAAAACTGGGACGCCATGTCATCCGGACTAAAAAGGACAAGGACAACACAAGTTGTTATCAGCACTCAGTTCAGAAGCCTGCATCTCTGATGGTATAGGTTTGCATGAGTGCGTGTGGCATGGGCAGCTTACACATCTGGAAAGGCACCATCAATGCTGAAAGGTATATCCAAGTTCTAGAACAACATATGCTCCCATCCATTCGTCTCTTTCAGGGAAGACCTTGCATTTTCCAACATGACAATGCCAGACCACATACTGCATCAATTACAACATCATGGCTGCGTAGAAGAAGGATCCGGGTACTGAAATGGCCAGCCTGCAGTCCAGATCTTTCACCCATAGAAAACATTTGGCGCATCATAAATAGGAAGATGCGACAAAGAAGACCTAAGACAGTTGAGCAACTAGAAGCCTGTATTAGACAAAAATGGGACAACATTCCTATTCCTAAACTTGAGCAACTTGTCTCCTCAGTCCCTAGACGTTTGCAGACTGTTATAAAAAGAAGAGGGGATGTCACACAGTGGTAAACATGGCCTTGTCCCGACTTTGAGATGTGTTGATGCCATAAAATTTAAAATCAACGTATTTTTCCCTTAAACATTGTTCTCTTTGCTCTTCAGTTAAATTAGAAATGATGGGATCTGCACTGACTTTTCTAACTTTGGCTTTTTGCATCTGTGCCAAAAGAAAAATACAAGTTATAAAAAAAATCTCTTAAGACAAGCACATAAACTTTATTTTGCAGTCTTTGGCCTTCTAAGGAGAAAGTGCCATTTGTGTCCTAACATGAAAAACAATATTATCGAGATATTAAGAAACTTTGTTTAGTAGACAAAATTTAAGCAATTGTATTTTAATGTTCATATTTTCTATATATATTATATCTTTCTATTATATTTTCTGCCTTGAATGAGTTATAGAATGTATAGAATATAGAATTAGGCTGAATTCTAACTTCTGTTTGCTTTTATTGAAAATATTTTATCGAAACAACATGCTTTATAAAATGCTTTATAGAATGATTTGATTGTTTCTGGCTGTCACGATCACCAGCTGGAGTGCCCTTGATAGCCACCAGAGGGCATTCCACCCCAGACTGTTTTCACTCCATCAAGGACTACATTACCCACAATCTTTTGCCCGGACTCATTGTTTTCGGCTGTCTTGTTAGCCTGTTTAGCTTACCCTATTTAAGCCTGGTTCATTCTGTTATTCTTTGTGAAGTCTTGTCCAGTGTTGCCAAATTGGGCTACTTTTACACTGTTGCCACTTTTCGACCTCAAATATAACATGATATTTAGCACCTGGAATGCGAATTTTACCAGGGAAGCCCCGCCCAAAACGCGGATTTTACCCCCCGGAACACGATTTTTACCGTGTAATGGGGTAAATTAAGGCTAATATACTGTTGGCCAATTACTTAATTTAGATTCATTTTACCAATTGAAATTTAGTCTGTGCTTTTATTATTTTTTTTAATTTAGTGATTTTAACTTGTGCTTTAAAAAGCGTTATTTTTTAGATTGTAATGTTCTTCTTCTAATAGTAATAATAATAAAGAAAAAATATATAGAGAGAGGCCTGATAATGGTTAACAAAGTCAAATAATTGTGAGAGTCAGCTGTAATATCATTGCGTTCCTGTTGGTCAGTTTTAGAGTAGCTAAGCTTAGCCTGACAGTTAAGCCTTATGCACACTGTGTGATTCATAGTAGACCTATACGATTGTTGCTTGTCAGACTGTACGAACATGATCCTCATGTCATAATGTAGATGCGTTAAAAACGGACGCGCGCATGAAAACTTGTCCAGGAGAGTCGCGTTTGTGACTGGAGAGTGCATGGTAGGAAGTGGAGTTGATTCCGGAAGCGATCCGGAAATGGAGGAAGAAATGTTTGATGCGGATGAAGGTGGGAATGGAAATAATGAATGGAGTGTAGTAGAAAAGCGAAAAAGAAAGAAAAGTAATGCATCTGAAACTCATAGTGAAAATGGAACTCCTCTGACAAGAAGAAAGAAGGAAGAGTACAAGGTAGTAATGAAACTTGAAAACAGATCTTTCAGTATCATTAATCCGCTGAAGTTATCTAAAACATTGAAGGAAGTGATGGGACTGGTTGAAAGTGTTAAGAAGTTGAGAGATGGTAGATTGCTAATAAACTGTAAGGATAGTAGGCAACAAAAAAAGGCCCTAGGAGTTAAGTTGATCATGGGACAAAATGTGATTTGTTCAGTTCAAGAAGAAAAGAAATGGGTTAAAGGAGTAATAACAGGGATCCCCACAGAGGTAACAGTTGAAAAGATTAAGAGAGGTCTTACGGGAGCTGCAGTGATTGATGTGAAAAGACTAAAATGCACTAGGAATAATGAAAGAGGAGACAGCCTTTCTGTGATGATTCATTTTGATGAGGAAAAGCTTCCAAGTAAAGTCTTTTTGGGAATTATGATTTTTCTGGTTAGGCTTTATGTACCCCCACCTCTGAGATGCTATAAATGTCAAAAGTTCGGGCATGGATGCAGAGGCTAACAGAGGTGCGCAAGATGCGGGGGAGAACATGAGTACGGAAAATGCGGGCAAGAAGTTAATCCTAAGTGTTGTAACTGTGGAGGGGAACACAGTGTGGCATATGGAGGGTGCGGAATGGAAACAAGCGGCTCCTGATTTGGAATCAGGAGACAAAAGTAAAGAAATCATTCAACAAAAGAAGGAAATGGCAGAGAAAAACACAAAAGAGAAATTTGGGATTAAGAACAATGTTGCATTTGTTACTTTTATGGCTGAAGTAGTGAACTGTTCAGTGCAAACTGAAAGCCGGACAGAAAGAATTAGAATTATAATCAGAGCAGCGGAAAAGTATCTAGAGATCGAAGGTATTTCGGTGGATATGATTAATGAGAAATTAAAGATGCAAACAACATACACTCAACCAGGATGTGGTGGTACATAATGGTGCTGTTAATATTTCAGTGGAATGCGAGAAGCTTAATAGCTAATGGGCAAGAGTTTAAAAAGTTCATTTATGATTTAGAAAATAAACCTGATATAATATCTGTTCAAGAAACATGGCTTAAACCTCAGTTGAATTTTGTTTTACAAGGATATATGGTCATTCGGAAAGACAGGAAAGTCAAGTCAAGTCACCTTTATTTATATAGCGCTTTTTACAATGTAGATTGTGTCAAAGCAGCTTTACAGTGATAACTGGTACATTATTTTGGCTGCCCAGCAGCTCTTAAAGAATAGTGTCAATGCAGGTAGATCAAAGCACTGTTGAATATCAAATATCAATTGTCAAGTGTCCCCAACTAAGCAAGCCAAAGGCGACAGCGGCAAGGAACCCAAACTCCAACAGGTGACATCAGGTGGCAAACAGGTGTTAAAATGGAGAAAAAAAACTTGGGAGAAACCAGGCTTAGTCGGGGGGCCAGTTCTCCTCTGGCAAACAGTGCTTTGTTACGACTCAGGTTGCTATCATAAGTCCGATAGGATCGCAACATTCAAAATATTTAATTCAGTTCCATCCAGCTGAGGATCGTATTCATCACACCGGTATGGACAAGGTAATGAAGGTGGGATAGCTACATTTATAAAACAAGGGGTGGGATATAGGAATGTTGAAGAGTGTGTAGACAAGGAGGTGGTAACGATGGAAGTTTGGGAAGGGAGCAATAGTATTAAAGTAATTAATTTTTATAATCCATGTGAAAAGTTAAGTAAGGAAGTATTGGAAAATGTAAGAGGTAACACAAATCAGAAAGTAATATGGTGTGATTTTAATGCTCATAATACGCTATGGGGGAGTATTAAAACATATTATAATGGGCTGATTGTGGAAGAAATGTTAGATTGGTTAGTATGTATTAACAATGGATGTTTTACAAGAATAGACGTTACTCATGGGCATAAATCAGCTATAGATATTACTCGTGTCAGAAAACCTAGCTAGGAAATGTTAGTGGAATGTAAGTAAACAAAGTACAATGGGAAGTGATCACTATCCTATAAGTTGGTGTGGGCATTATCCAGACTTTGGTGGAGAGAATTCCAAGATGGAAATTGAATGCAGCCAAGTGGGAGCTTTTTAAAGAAGTGTGCCATAACAATATGTGTGAAATGGTAAATGATATTGAAGGCATTGAATAATTAAGTAAGAAAATAAGTGAAGTAATAGGGAAAAAGAAGTCTATAAATAGTAAAAAAGCAGTACCATGGTGGAACGGAGAGTGTAGTAAGGCAGTTAGGGAAAGAAATAAAGCGATGAAGAAAGCCAGAAAATCTGTATTGTTTAGTGAGTACATTAACTTTAAGAGAGCACAGGCAATAGTGAGAAGAGAAGTAAGAAAAGCAAAAAGAAAAGCAATTTTTGTAATAGAATTGGGGAAGACATTGAAATGAATGAAGTTTGGAATATGATTAGGAAGATGGGAGGGATTCAGATAAATAACAATATTCCAGTTTTAGTCAATAATGGAAAATAGCAATAAAAGATAGTGATAAAGCAGAGATGTTAGTGGAAACTTTTGTAAAGGTGCACAGTAATGAAAATATTTCAGAGAATATGAGGAAATATAGGGAACAGAAAGTTAGGGAGAATGCTCACATATATGTAAAGAAGAATCCATAAGAAAGTATGTTAGACGCAGAGTTTACTTTGTATGAGTTAAAGAGAGCGCTTGTGGGGGTCAAACATACTTCTCCAGGTATGGATGACATATGCTATGAGATGATAAAGCATTTATCAGATTTATTGTTAAATGGGAGACAGGGGATTTGCCAGCAGATTGGAAGCATGGGGTTATAGTGCCAATAGCCAAACCAGGAAAAGACCACTCTCAGCCAATTAATTATAGACCTATTGCGTTGACATCAAATTTATGCAAAATTATGGAACGAATAGTTATGAATAGATTGACTTATGTGATTGAAAATAGAAAAAAAATTTCAGCATGTCAAAGTGGATTTAGAAAAGGGAAAAATACGATGGATTCAATATTGTGTTTGGAAGCTGAAATTCGAAAAGCTCAAGTTAATAACAAAGTACTAGTGGGAGTCTTTTTTGATGTAGAAAAAGCTTATGATATGTTGTGGAAAGAGGGGCTTTTAATGAAATTGGAAAACTTGAGAATTGATGGAATATATAACTGTATAACTGGAAGAACGATTCAAGTAAGAGTAGGGACTGTTTTCTCTAAGATTCTTCCAATTGAGAATGGAACTTCCCAGGGAAGTGTGAGCAGTCCTGTTCTTTTTAATTTAAAGATTAATGATATCTACCATAATGTTGATACTGAAATAGGAAGATCATTGTATGCGGATGATGGTGCACTATGGAAAAGGGGGCGAAATGTTCTATTTGTAGAAAATAAAATGCAAAGAGCAGTGAATGAGGTGGAAAATTGGGCGAATAATTGGGGTTTTCGTTTTTCTGTGGCAAAAACACAAATAATATGTTTTTTGAAAAAGAAAAAGAATCCAAGCTTGAATGTCAAAATGTATGGTTATCAGCTGGAACAAGTTAATGTAGTAAGATTTTGGGGTATGTGGATGGATTCTAAATTAAATTTTAGAATCCATATTCAGAAACTGATAGAAAAATGCAAAAAAGGAATAAATGTTTTAAGGTGCTTGTCAGGAGCGGAGTGGGGGCAAGATGCAAGTCATTAAAAAAAATGTATAGTGCTGTGATCAGGTCAAACATAGATTATGGTAGTGTAGTATATAGTTCTGCGAACAAAACATTACTTAAAAAGATAGAGGTAATACGAAGTCAAGCTTTGCGTATTTGCTGTGGTGAATTTAGATCTTCTCCGGTAGCTTCATTACAAGTTGAAATGGGAGAACTGCCTCTAGAACAGCGTAGATTACAGTTGAGATTAAGTTACTGGTTTGGTGTAAAGGGACATCTGGAAAACCATCCAGTTAGAGTACTTCTGAAAGATTGTTGGGAATATGAATACAAAGAAGAAATAAGCTTTGGTTAGGTAGTAAGAAAGGAGGTGAACAGCTTGAAGTTGTAAGACTATGAAATTGCCCCTTCTGTTGCTACACCAGCAATTCCCCCTTGGTTGTTTCCTATGCCATTAATAGATTTACAAATTCACAGAATAATGAAAAAAACGGAGATGAACATACCAATGGAATTAATAGTTCAACAGTATATAATACAAGAGTATTATTCTGTATTACAGGTATTTACAGATGGGTCTAAGGAAACTGAGTCTGGAAGAACAGCAGCAGCAGTATATATTCCTGATTTTAAAATAAAAATTGCAAAAAGATTATCAGATCATGTGTCAGTTTTTACTACTGAATTATTAGCTATTATACTAGCTCTACAGTGGATCGAAGAAGTTCAACCAGAAAGAACTGTGATATGTAAGCGCGGCCATAGAATCACTAGTCTATTAAGTGTTAAATCTGAAGATAGACAAGACTTAGTATTTGAAGTTTTACAAAGTTTGTTTAGAATAAGGCAGATAAGGATAGAGGTAAATTTCCTCTGGGTACCTGCACACGTGGGTGTGGATGGAAACGAAGAAGTAGACGTGCTAGCAAAGAAAGCATTAAATCATCCACAAATAGAAATTAAGTTAGCATTATGTAAAGCTGAATTCAAGAGAGTGATAATATTTGAAGTAAGAAAGAAATGGCAAAAGTTATGGAATAGTGGGTCTAAAGGAAGACATCTTTTTCAGATTCAGGAGTATGTTGGAAATGAGAGGAAAAGATATGGAAATAGGAAGAAGGATGTTAATCTTTCAAGATTAAGAATTGGACATACAGCATTAAACTATAGTCTGTTTAAAATAGGTAAGCATGAATCGGGAGAGTGTGACAAATGTGGAGAATTAGAAACAGTGATGCATATTCTTAATGAGTGTTCTGCATATGAATGGGAGAGATTCAAATTAATACAAGAATTAGGACGGTTGGGAGTTGATAATATTTCTTTAAAAGTATTGTTAGGAAACGGGTTAGAAAAGGCAATCAAGAATATATGAAATAGTATTTAAATATCTGAAAAATACAGGATTTTTTTTTTTGTATTTCTTTCTTCCAAATCTATGTACACTCCACACTCCAGATCAGTAGGTGGCGGTAATGCACCTTTTTTGTTGGTTTGCCAAACCGCCATAAAACACCAGAAGAAGAAGAAAACTTACACGTGGGACTGAAATGGTGGCTAACAAAGACATCTCTAGCGTTAATTTTGATCACGACTTGTCTTGAAAAACAAAGACAATTTGACATTTGTCTAGGAGAAGTCACACTGCAGGACTGTGCGCCAAATCTTCTGACAATGCCAGAATTTCGTCGGAGGTCAAATTTGATTGCAACAGTCATTAATCGGCTGTCGGTGAACATGTCAAACTAGCGATCAAAGAGTACAGATTTTAGCTTAGGATTATAGGAATCTTTTAGGATTTGCAAAATTTGTCTCAGACAATCAAATCGTAGCCAAAATCGCACAGTGTGCACCCGCCTTCAGCCTGCCCCGGAGCAGGTTAGTTTCCCAGCACAAGTTGCCAGAGTAACTGAGTTTGAACTAATTTAAGTTTGCTTTATGAAACATTCCTCTGGTCTTGTCACAATCGTGTTGAATTTCAGCCCATATAAATGCAAGCCCTAAAAATAGGCTACGCATTAAAATGCAAGCATGGCTAATGTAATGCATTTTTCCCCCAATTAGTGCAATTCAACAGGTTGTTTCGTTTCAAAAACGTTTGTCATTATTTTACTTCCATTAATGTCCCAATTCAGTGGCTGCAGCCATCGAACAGCCTCTGAAGATTTAATGCTATTCATTAGCTTTTGCTATTCAATGATTTTATATCAAATAACTAACTTAGTTTGAAACCTTAAGTACTTTTATAAATGATTGCCTGCATATTCAAAGGGTTGCTATGAACAAACTTTGTAACTTGCCTTTCGTAGAACATTCGATCTTTGCAAGAAACCTCAAAACACTTCTGCTTCTCTTGTGGACTTTGACCCAAGACTATCAAGTAACGTTCATGTTTAATAGCACTGATGTTTGCTTTGGTGTGTTTGTAAAGGTTATATTAACGTTATAAAAACGTCGCTTTAAAATCATTTATCTTGGAGATTTTTTTTTTGTTTTTTTTGTTTTTTTAAACAACACTGATGTTGACTGAACCACAAAGGATTTAAAGGTGCAGTAATACACATAAAGAAAGTAATATTAGGGGAGACTATGGGACCAGGGATGGATGTAACACTTGTGTTTAACATGCTCGATTTAATAACCGATATATTTCTGTAGATTTCCAAATTAAATTTCAGTGAAACTTGTTAGCATAGGAGCAAAGGAAAATACTATAACTGAGCATCATACATGCCTCTGGGAAAAAGACCGTAACACAATCGTTCATTAACACTTAGTAAATGAAAAACGTAAGAGTTAACAGCCTCAAAAGAAAACTCTCCACCAGCAGTGATTTACAGGAAGGTACGGAGCCCCGCACATGACATGCAAGAAAAAAAAAATTAAATTGTGCGCACGATTTACTAATTAGTCCCCTCGATTTACTAATTCGTGCACCCGATTTACTAATGCGTTCTCTTAATTTAGTAAATCGTGTGCACGATTTAGCCTACTATTTTTTTCCTGCATGTCATGTCCGGGGCTCCGTAGAAAGGTGTTCTCGACAGGACAAACATAATCCGGATAGTCATCTGTACAGTTGAGGAGAAGCAGGACGGGGTTGGCTCACGTCGGCAGCGTCTGGGTCCAAAGTTGCCCTGACACACCAAACCGACAGCCGACGGCCAAGTAGCACGTCCGTTCTGCGTCTGCGTTAGAAGAAATGCCTTTCCGTACCAGCAGGTGGCGATAGCTGAACAGCCAATCAGATTGATCAGATGGCCCAACTGACCGACGAGCTCCGACGCCGATTCAACATGTTGAATCGTTCGGAAAAAAAGCCGACGGTCGGCCGACGAACAAAAACTGCATGACGGCCGACCGTCGGCTTGGTGTGTTCCTGCCTTAACACTGCCCAACTGAGAGGTCACCTCCTGAACCTGCAGAGACAAACAACATCTCAGTCACTCTGAGTCCTGTGGGAATAGTTTGTGATCATGTGACCATGTCTCACCTTCGTCTTGATGTAGGAACTGACATAAAGGTTTTGAAGATCTTCCTCCACTAGAGAATATGCTTCATCTACTTTTGTCATCAAGACAATCTGGGGAATGATTAGAACCAGATGGTATGTATCAACAACTCAATCTGAAAGAAGTTGAAGAAGAAATGTAATAAATGCACATACAGGAACAATTATTAGGATTCGAACATGGCTGACAGTCGTCATCAGGGGTTTATGGTTCCTGATCGTATCCATGAGCTCGTCTCTTCGTCTACAACAGAGATCTGATCTGAGGGACTGGCAATTGAAGTATATATAGAATGTATAATGTTATATTATTTAATTCACATAAATAACAAAATATGACGATTGACTTACTCTGCTTCACTTTGTATACCTTGTATTCAGTAATTTGAGTGTCGTTCCCATATTGTCACAAACTGTTTTTTTTTTTTTTTTTTTTTTTGGGTTTCGTTTTCATTTGTTTCTATCTATTACCTCTTTTCCTCCTTCCAGTTTCCCGCTCCTCGTTTGTTACTATGGTTTCTGATTAACGAGTCATCACCTGTTCATCATTTGAGTTCAATCACCCTGGGTTTCTAAGTTCCTCCTTTACATTCAGTTATGGACAGGTATTGTTTTTGTGTAGACATGCTGTTGTGTTGCCTTTTTGCATTTGGATTATTTGAGTTTGTTTTATTAAAGAGTCTTTTGTTTGTGGAAAACTTGAAACTTTCTCATCATCTTCATCTGAACCTGATTGTGACAGAATACCAGACCTCAAAAGAATGGAGATTGCCTCCATAAATGTAGCCCCAAATGGGAATTCTCTCCGGACCTCCGGGGCTACAATTTTTGTTTTTAAAGATGGCAGAGACATGGAGGAGTATGTGGAAGAGCTTTTGAGTGTCTGCCATCGTGTCACCTGCAGCAACATCACGCTCATGGAGCGATTCTGGGTCAGTATATCAACTTCACCTTATGGGTGGAAGAATCTTCTTTTACAGTGGACAATGTAGAAGAGGATCCCGCCACCAGCGTCCAGACCCCATTTACCATCTATCACCACCCCAGAGCCAGACCCAGCATCCACGCCCACTGCGGAAATGGAGCCAACGCAGGACAAGAGACCCAGGCAGTGCCTGCTATGGGGCCTGAGCCAGCAGCCTCGTCTGTTCAGAAAGATAAGCCTGCGGTTCCGGAGCCTGACGTCACATCAGTGCCAGTGTGAGTGTTAGTGGAGCTGGAGGAAAATGATTGGCTTACAGACTGGAGTGCAGAGGGAACGCTTCCCTTCCAAGAACCTCTGATGTCGTTTGAAATTCTATCAATCAATGAATCGTCATTGTCATCGCTGGAATCCCCATCCAGCAGAGTATTGTCTTCGCCGCTACCATCCCTGTCCCTTTCCAAGTCTACCCCATTCACTGGGTATGTGCGAAACTACCAACCAAGAAGAGAAACGCATCAAGACCTGAAGTCATCAAGGACTGCTCCTCAACCTGAAGAGAGACTTCTGAAAGAAGCACTATGAATCCTGTTGAATCTGTACCTGTGTGGTGAGGCTAGTGCCTGCTGATCCTGACATGGCTTTACTGGTCATGCGGCCGAAGAAGACAGAGTTGAAGAAACTGGATTTTCCTGCATCTACAGGACCAATCATTAGGATTCGAACACAGCTGACAGATGTTATCAGGGGTTTATGATTCCTGATCTTTTCCATTAACTCTGCTCTTCGACTACAAAAGAAATCATAACTTTATTATTACAGATTATTGTGTAAAATCTGCAACACTGTGAATATTTAGTGGAAACATACTCAGCTGTCCACAGAACATTCCTCCATGGTTTCTCCTTTGCCTGAAGGACTGGGAAATATTGAATAAAGATTAATATAGAACATCCTTTCAGTAATATTAAAATGACATTTTAACCCTATAAAGCCTACTGTACTATATTTTGATATGCAAATTTCTAAGGACTCTAAATTAGCAACATGATCAAAACTTGTACACAATCTACATGTACTTCTGTTTTCTGATTGATAGTTTTCTACTTCTATCAAGTAAAGAACTTTCAGTATAATTATAAAAACATCCCCATTCAGGTTGTGGTACACCTGTCATTTCTGTTGTGAAATATTTACTGATTTTTATAAAGTAAACGTAAGAATAACTTTTATAAATCTTCACTGAACTGAAGCAACTTGGCTTTGCTTGATTATCAATACTTTAAAAAAAAAATTGTGTTAAAATGTGTGTATAAAAAAAATTATACATCAGGCTTTTAAGGAATGTTTTATTTGTTCATCTCTCAATCATTATTTAATTGCATTATGTTTTGCCCTCCACAATCAAAACTTTAGAGCTCTATTTTCACACACTAATTTTGTACTTAATATACTAAAAATTCTTCTTTAGTACTTCTTAATATAATCTTAAGAACATCTAAGTGTACTCAACTGTGTTGTGGCAAGTTGCCCGCCAATATGGCGGCGACGTTTGACGTACGATCCAGTGGCCACTGAGGCATCTTTGTATTTATGTCTATGGCAGCTGTAAGATGAAGTTGGATAGTAGACACCTTGTGAGACAGCAATAGTGCTAGAGATTTACCACAAATCTCCCACATTTGCCCGTCATTTTTTTCCAGCTTATTCAGTTCTGTGATTGGGTTTCAATAAAGTTAGTAAGTATTCAAATAAACATGTCTGTATAAGCATGCAGGTAAATATACACCGTGACTGTAGTTCAAGAGAGGCTTTTATCATTCAGTTGTTCCAAAATGATACATTATAGGCTATCATTTTATCATTACATAAAGTACATTTAATTAAATATATTTTTCTATACAGAAGTAAAAGTAATTTAGCCATAAAAATGTATATAATAAATTATTAATTTTTATTTTATTTGAACAAAACTTTCAAACAGAATCACAAATTTCCCATTTATCAGAATAAACATATTTTATGCTTATACAGTTTTAGTGTGTTTATTTTATCTTTACTAACACATCATTAGTATTATACTTTTAACTATTGTGGCACAACAATATAATAAGCAACTACAACAGCAACAATGCAACATGCTTAAGTGATAAGAACTTTGTTTGCACTTCCTACAATTTTCTTGAATGGGTATATATGATTCTGAAAGAATTGGCATAGACAAACAGAACAGAATAATCTCAAAATGACTTATTGTGGTTATCTAGAGATATACATCTATAATAAGTAGTAAAAATAGCAAACCAATATAAGATTACACACAAATCAGCTACAAAGGGAGAAAAAACTCCACTAGCAGCACTTTATAAGATTGTCCTAAATAGGACCAGCATCATCCAAATAATCATCTGCAAAGTTAAGCATCTGCTGTAGAGCGGCAAGAAGCAGGACGTCACAGTTGAGCTCCAGCTCCAGCTCCTGACTGTAGTTCTTCACCGGTAACACACAAGACACCGGCACACCCAACCGAGAGCTCACCTCCTGAACCTGCAGAGACAAACAACATCTTTCACTCTGAGTCCTGTGGGAATGGTTCAAGTGATCATGTGACCATGTCTCACCTTCGTCTTGATGTAGGAACTGATATAAACATTTTGAAGATCTTCCTCCACATCAGGACATGTTTCATCTACTTTTGTCATCAAAACCATCTGGGGAATGCCTGAAAATGTGTAAATAACTATTAGTCAGTCATGGCATTAGACAAGAGTTATGCAAAAAACTGCAAGTGTTAGTCACTAGATTATAATTAATATTTGATCAAAGTTATGTAAAAAATGTTGTTCACTTACCCAGTGCGTTCACTTTTCTGCGTATGGCAGCAAGTTTTTCCTCTAGTTTGTCGGACATGAGGGAGATTTTGGTGGTGTCTATCACATACACCACACAGTGGATCTTCTCCTGTAGAGATGCATGTTTGGAGGCCTTTTGCTCATCCGGTTGAAATGGTGCCATGGGGTTGAACTGAATTGAGACAAACATTTTATCATTCATACTTCAATCTTTATTCATTGTGGAAACAAGTGCACTTACTTTATAGCGGTCTGGTACATGACCTTGAAGAATGCAGCTGATGTCCTCAATGTTTAGTCCTGCACCTGATTTCTCCTCGAGTCCCATGGTGTCACACAACACAAACGGCAGTGGCTTTCCCTCACGACCGTCTTTCACTGGGTATGTGCGAAACTACCAACCAAGAAGAGAAACACATCAAGACCTGAAGTCATCAAGAGCTGCTCCTCAACCTGAAGAGAGACTTCTGAAGGAAGCACCATGAATCCTGTTGAATCTGTACCTGTGTGGTGAGGCTAGTGCCTGCTGATCCTGACATGGCTTTACTGGTCATGCGGCCCATGAAGATGGAATTGATGGAGTTGAAGAAACTGGATTTTCCAGCACCTACAGGACCGATCATTAGGATTCTGACACGATTCACAGACATCGTAATGGGTTGATGATTCCTGATCATTTTCATGATCTCGTCTCTTTGTCTACAACAGAAATCACAACTGTATAATTATACTACTATATGAAATAAGCAGCAAAATAACACTGAGTGAAAACTTACTTTGCTGTCCACTGAACATTCCTCCACGGCTTCACCTTGGCACTGATCTGAGGATCTTTTTCTGATAAACATTTTTTCCTGATATTTGACTTACTCTCTTCTACTCTGTACACCTCACATTCCGTTAGTTGAGTGTCGTTCCCATACAGTGTGACAGGATTAAAACTGAACGCATTATCCCCTGCTCTATAATATGATGCATTCCCAGTTTGATTATACACAACTGGTTGGTTGTTGTAGCAAAAGTACAACTGTTGGCCAAAGTTGGGTCCTTCATCATGATAACGTACATAATGTCCACTGTTTCTTTTGATGCAGAGAGGGGCTCCATTGTGAATGCTGAAAAGGAAATCTTTCTCATCAGTAATACAGTGCCCGCTTTGAGCATACTCTACACTAGTGTATCCACCAAAGATGTAGCCTAAACGGTTGTAGGCTACAAGTAATGTAGGACCCTGATGGTCACATCGCTGGTGGAAGGCAGAAGCATGATATCCATGAACAGAAGCTTTGTAGAGAAGAGTCAGTTCCACATTCCCCAGCAAGGCACAGAGCTGCTTTCTTTGCTCTTCGGTTAATTTAGAAGTGAGAGGAGCCACACTGAACTTTTCCCACCCTCTTCGCATCTTTAAGATAAGACAAAATGACACTGTAAATATATATAACTGATTTAATGTATACACAAAAACACATACAAATGTATTTTTTTAAATCTTCGTTAATTTTTTTTTTTTTATTGATTCTTATAGTTTAATCAATCATTTATTATGTTATCTTTACATATTAAAGGCAGCAGCATTGGCTGAATTAATAATCCTAACAAATTCTGGTTGTGGTTTCAGTTTCTACACATAACCACACTTTACTATAATACGTTTTTTAACACTACACGATGGTAAACAGTAAACAATTCTTTAATTAATGCACGTCAGCATAAACGCATAGCTACGGAGCCCCTAAAGGACGTGGTGTTCCTTTGCAAAACAGTTAGCAGTCAGCTCCGTTTAATAATGTACACAAATAATGCGCGGCTCATACAGTTTGAACTTGTTGGACTCAAATATAAAGAAATGCGGTCAGTGCTTAACTCAAGGAGTTCAGTAAAGCTGGCAATATATTCACAGATTTGAACTTCCCGGATCAATAACTCGTGAGCTAAACGTTGTTAAAACACAAATGTAGCTATTTCCAATCACAAGAATTGGATTAAGCCGTTTCTCAATATGCGTTCTTGTCTGTACTTGTGGACTTATGAAACGTCATCAGTCGCTGCCCAAGTACTGTTCACATCTAGCCAAGTACAGTTCAAATCCCCGGATGTGTTCTTGATCCGCCCCTTTTATCGAGGATGCATCGAGAGGTGACTTGTGCGGACTTGAGACAGCCAGGTATCCCAAAATGCTTCTCGCACTAACCAGCAAGCGTCAATAGTAAAGGAGAAAACCCGCGTAATTTAAACATATTACTGTTATTATGTCATGATATGTAGTTTTATGAGTTTTTCAGGCGAGAATGTACTGGTTTAAAGCTCAAATTTGTGGTTTAATGATAAAGATAGCGCCTTTCTGAAAATTTGATCTGACGTTGTCAGAGTTGTGAGATCCAGACGATCACCGGGCGCTCAGCGCTCATGTACACCGCAGAGAGCAGCCTTTCCTCGGCTAGTCCTCCTGACGTTTGCCGCTGGCTCTGATGTTTCTGTAGCGGTTAAACATGACATAATTCGTCTTTTGTATATCTAACGGGCGACCTTTGGTCTCACGAGTCTATAATTTGTTCCGTGGCGAATCGTTTTGGCTGAGGGCAAAGTTACGTTTCATAACTTTATATATTTAGGCTATTTAACTTTACCGTTGTAGCCTACTACTGATTTTGTAGCCTACGCTTGACTGAATTGTTTGCTTTATTTCTTATTGTATATTCTTATACCTTTTATAATGGTTATTACTGATCATTAAAACTTACATTTAACAAAAAGAGACAGGGTTGTGTTTTATGTTATTTCATTTTATTACAGTGAAGATAATCCGAGTATGCACATATATTAATATGTTTAATATTTTTGAAATGTAAACGAAAAGAGGCAGGGTTGTTTAATATTTCGTTTTGTTATAAATACTATATATACAGACATTTAAGATAATCAATGAACGCGTTGCCTGAACCACATTTTTGAGGCTATTAATATGTTTTTTGTTTGTTTGTTTTTTAAATAAAACGAAAAGAGGCAGAATAACACATTTCGTTTTATTGTTGCCTAAAACAGAGATAACCGGAGAAGCCAGAGCGAGCTGAGTGACATTATCAAGTAGGCTACGCTGCTGTGCCATTTGCAGAATCACCGGACTTGTGTCCTCCCGTCCACGGTAGTTCGTTCTCTTGAGTCGAACCAAAGTCCCTTTAAGACAAGTCATTTCACTCGGCCGCCATCTTTGAAACGCCTCTCGGGCATGCAAGTGCTACTCCTATCTCTTTGAATGGGGAAACATAAAATTCTCCAAAGCTGTTTGCCAAGCATTCGATTAAATTTCATATTTGAAATCACCAATGAAATCTGACAACTACTGTCTCATAATTTTTTTTCCAAACGCTCGAATCCTGACAAAAAAACAGTATTTTTTAGGCTGGATCAAGCTAATGCGCATGCGCAGACCTAAATGCGCGTCTCTTGTGCCTCGTTTCGGAGGCGAGCTTCTGACTGTTTCTATAGAAACCGGTGCTTCTAACGGCCGCTGCAGTGACGCGATGACTTTACCAGTCGGCGATTGGCTCTCATTTTGAAGGCGGGGCTTATTCCGCCATATTGCGCGTTACAATTTCTCCCTTTCAAAACAATACGAGTGACAGGTCTTGTGTTATTCTATAGTCTTTGGTCGAACCTGCCAAGTCCTATCTACCAAGGACATAAGTCTGAACTTTGTGAACTTGGTATTGAGAAACACCTAAAGCTAAACGAGCTACAACAACTTAATTTTCCTCAAATGAGCTTTATAGGACTTCCGGTGGCGCTATTACTGAGTAAGCAGCATAAAATTGAGCTCTGTCAAAAAAAAAAATCAAAAAGTAAAGTGGCAATGAGTCCATAAAGAAAAAGTAGTTGTTCACCGGTGAAATGAGTACGGGTAGCAAACAAGAAAACAAAAGGGGAAAAGAAGATAACCGGAGAACACCGAGTCTAACTAGCACAGACAATGCTAGTAAGTAGGTCAGCAAGATCAAGAAGTGCTGGAAGAATTAAAGAAACTCAAGAAGGACAAAATCACACTAAGATATCCCTTGAAAGAGTGGAGCAAACAGTAAAAGATATAAAAGATCAACTGAGTTAACACGAGGTGAGAATCGAAAAAGCAGAAGAGAGAATAAGTACCATGGAAGATACAACAATATTATGCGACACCAGAGGGCGATAAGGTACCTGCTTCACCGCGATATGGACCCTATAGCAAAGTGGGATAAACTAGAATATAGTATTGTTGGAGACATTTAGTTTTGGTGCGTCTCTAATAAATATAAAAAAATCTAAAAGGAGTGCATTATAGGTGACACCTAGATGAACACTTTACAGTTGGTTGGCTGTGAGTCATTCTCTTCAAATGCTATTGAAGTTAGAAACGTGTATAATAATGTCGTATGTAACTTTGAGACGGTCCCTAAATTTGCGAATATTGAACGTCCAGCGTCAAACCAACTTTGTCCCAGTGTATCAGATTCAGGCAGCTGTAAACAGTGAGAGATCTTGAGGCAGGCGCGACGCTAAGATGTGGCTGGCGCGACGCTAGGAGCCACGAGACGCGCTCCATTATGGGCAAAAAGAGCTAATCAAATATAAGTTAAGATGCCAAATAGTGCAATCGTGCTCTTATGTATCTATCTGTTTACTCTTATGTATCAGTCGGAGTGTCTGGTAGCTGTAAACAGTGAGAGGTCTTGAGGCAGGCGCAACGCTAAGCTGTGGCTGGCGTGACACCAGTAGGAGCCACGAGACACGCTCCATTATGAACAAAAAGAGTGAATAAAATATAAGATAAGATGACAAATAGTGCAATCCTGCTCTTATTTATCTGTTAGCTCGCGTGCATTAATCAGAGTGTCTGGTAGCTGTAAGGCAGGTGAAAAGCATTTGGTTAATGATGAATATTGACCTATTGTGCATACTGTTCTGACTCCTGCTGGATACAGGGGATACCTATTGTGAAAGATCTAGCAGTGACGGGTCGAGTGGCAGGTTGAGCGGCAGCTCCCCCTGCCATGCAAAGATTTTACTCCTACTATCGGAGTGTCTGATAGCTATAAACAGTGAGAGATCTTGAGGCAGGCGTGACGCTAGTAGGAGCCACGAGACGCGCTGCATTATGGACAAAATGAGCGAATAGAATATAAGTTAAGATGACAAGTAGTTTAATCTTGCTCTTATTTATCTGTTAGCTCGCGTGCATTAATCGGAGTGCCTGGTAGCTGTAAGGCAGGTAAAAACTGATTTGTTAATGATGAATATTGACCTATTGTGCGTACCGTTGACTCCTGCTGGATACAGGGGATATGCGCTGCATTTTGTTTAAAAACACCTTACATATTGTGTAAGATCACGAGGCAGGCGTGTATATCCGTGACGGGTCCCGTGGCAGGCGCGTATATCCGTGACGGGTCCCGAGGCAGGCGCATTTAACGGTGGCGGGTCCCAAGGCAGGCACATATAACGGTGGCAGGTCGAGTGGCAGGCCGAGTGGCAGCTCCCCCTACCACGCAAAGATTTTACTCCCTCTCAACAAAGCTGAAGGAGCTGGACATTGAGGTACGCTGTGGAGAGAGGGACATAATAGAAGAAGAGCTGAAAGAAAGGCAAGGGAGCAAGAGAAGACGAGACACAGTACTGTCTATACATGACATTAAGGCTCTGATTCAAGAAGAAGTGTAAAGTACCTCAAAATAGGACAATAGTAAGTCCAAATTCTTTCCAAGACTGAAGTAAATTTGGGATGGTTAGTCCTACTTTTACCAATGGAACATAGAAATATAAGCGTTGCTATACCACTATGAGTATCGTTAAATGTTATGTTGCCATAAGTTCATATAAGTGTTATTGTTAGAAAATTCAGACGAATGGATGCTAGATCTGTACGGTACATGAGTGAAACACACTCAATTAGACCTCTTCTATGCATGTGCAATATTGTTATAAGGGTCTTAACAGCACTGTGTGCAATGTTTTCCTCGGAAAGGACAGGCCACACCTCCCTGCGACGCCTCTCCATCCATTTACGCCCCAAATGAAGATTGCCCTATTTTCTTTAAAAAAAATAGCAGCACTAGTGGCAGATAAAAGTGAAGGGATTATGCTCTTTGGAGGGGATTTTAATTGTATATGCTAAACTATTGAGGATAGACTACTTTTGTATATCAAAAGCAGACTTATATAAAGTAAGGGTATTCATAATTGAGCCAGTCACCATCTCGGATCACAACCCAGTTATCATGAAAATTAATTTAGGTTTAGACAAACAGTTTAGATATTGGAGATTAAACGTTTCGATGTTAACAATTCCCCAAACTAAACAAGAAATGCAAGATGTGTTGAAGGAATATTTTTCAATTAATGATGATGGTAATGTCTCCCCTTCGATACTGTGGGAGGTAGGAGAAGCCACAATATGGGGTAAAATTATATCTATTGGGTCTAGAATAAAGAAACAAAGAAACTCAGAACAACAAAAATATGAAAACGAAATAAAGAGGCTACAGAGGGAGCATAAAAAATAAAAAAGAGATTAGAAAAAAATTAGATAAAATACTGACATACAAAGCAGAAGGAGCCCTTAGATACATAAAAAGAAATTACTATGAAATGGAAAATAAAGCTAGCAGACTTTTCAACTCAGGAAAGATCAAGCTAGTCGCATAGTTCCTAAGATTAGACATCCTGTAACGAAAAACGTTGAGACCCATCTTAAAGCAATATCAGATGCTTTTGCTGAATATTATCAACAGTTATATAGAGGTCAAAACCAGAAATCTAAGAAAGAAAAAATTATCAAATTTTTGAAACCTCTTAATTTGACAAAATTATCAATGGAGGAAGCGTGTAAATTAACAGATCCTATAACAGAAGATGAGATTAAAGAAACAATTAGTAATATAAAAAATAATAAGGCACCAGGAACAGATGGATTTTCTGGAGAGTATTATAAAGTTTTTATGAATGATCTTTCTCCGATACTATGTAAAGTATATAATTATGCACTACAATCAGGAGACACACCGAAATTGTGGTCTGAAGCCATAATTTCAGTTTTGCATTAAGAAGGTAAAGATCCCATACAATGTACTAGCTATCGCCCAATTAGTTTTCTATGTGTGGATTATAAAATACTAACATCTATCATGGCTAAATGAATTCAAAAATATATTAAAAAGTTATAAAACCTCATCAAACCGGATTTATTCAAGGCTGTCAAGGAACTAACAATGTGAGAAGGGCTTTAAATTTACAATCAGTAGCGATAAATGATAGCTATCGAATGATAGCATTCGATAGAGTTGATTGGCATTTTTTGGAACAAACACTGATGGAAATGGGTTTCGGAGAAAAATTAGTAACTTGGATTCCAGATAAGACATTATATCACAAGTCATAAAGAGAAAGACCTGGTCATGAAAGAACCAAACAAAATAGAAGAATACTTTATTAATATTGCAAAAAAACATTTTCCAACTAAAGACATGTTTTTCATTTATATAAAAGGCTAATAACTAATATTTTACAAAACACAAGAGATATTAAAGGAAAATGGGAATTGAAACTAAATACTATAATTGAAGATGATATCTGGGAAGAATTATGTAAGGGATGCCATAAAGGTATTAATAGTCAATTATGGAAAGAATTTGACTGGAAAGTAAAAATTAGATATTTCAATACACCTCATGTGATCTCTGCATCTGTGAACCATCCCAATCGAGTAAAGGGATTTGTGGAAACTGTGGTTCCTAATCATTGTGATCCAACATTTGCCTCGCATTTCAGGATGAAAAGACAAACATTTCAGGTGAAGGATGATCCACTTCTTACCTCCGAGACCTTATTATTTTTATTGTGAGTATTAGGCTTATCATTATTGATGATCACTATTGTTGTGCTATGATATTGTAATATTTACCATTATATAATCAGAGGAGTATAGAAAAGTTAATGAAAGTGTCACTTCACAATACATATATATGTATAGTATTTTTATGTTACATTAATACCCGTTGTGCGAGCTGTCTCTCTAATACCGTGTGGTATATATACATGTTGCCACTGATTGGTCTGATATTCTTGACACACCCACCACACAAGAGAAAACATCTCAGGTTACATATGTAACCATAGTTCCCTGGGAAAGGGAACGAGACACCAAAAATAATCTGCCAAATCAAAACGACCACAGGGATGCAGGGAGTATGGCAACGCGACGCAGCGTCTCGTTCCCTTTCTCAGGGAACTATGGTTACATACGTAACCTGAGACGTTCCCTTTCGAGGGAACTCGCGCTGCGTCGATAGGATTGCTTTGGGAATGATATACCAAAACGCCATAATCACAAATACCTGTCTTTGTGAAACTGTGGCACACTAGGACAGTAAAACTGATGACCCTGGAGCCGAGTCCAGGTCAAGGTCGTAGTACCTCACAAATGTGAGAGGTGAGGACCAACCGGCCACATCACAAACCTCTTTGAGGGAAACCCCCGAAATTAAGGCCTTGGAGGCCGCCATACTCCTAGTCGAGTGAGCTCTGACAGCTAATGTACCATGGCATCCAGTCCAAGAGGAGCTGGATGTGTGAGGGAGAACCAAAGTGGACAGTGCGTCGTATCCTGAGACGCGAATAGATCCACTTCCGCTTGGCCATATGAGCTTCATCACATCTGGGTGAAGTCTCCATTCCCCTGGCCTCAGCCCCTGCCTCAACAGGATGTCTGCTCCTATATTCTGTGTCCCTAGAATATAGATTGCTCTCAAGGAGAGCATCTTCCCCAGGGACCACAGGAGGATCTGGTGCGCCAGTTTGCATAGTGGACGCGACTGCAGACCCCCCTGTCGATTTATATAAGAGGCCACTGATGTGTTGTCTGTCCTGACAAGCACATGATGGCCCCTCAGGTCTGGAAGGAAGAAATATATTAAATACATATATTAATACATTGTGAAATATATTAAACAATAAATGTTGTGTTTCATGGAATTTTACAAAATAAATAGATACATTTAGGCTCTTTATTGATTTATTTAATTAATAATTTATTAAATTCATTATTTAATTATTTCAGAATAAACTGGTACAGTTAATTGTTGTCTTATTGAATTCATTATTTATTTAATTATTTCATTTTGAGTAATTTGGTCCTCCAGTGTTGTAGTACAACCATCAGGAGAGCAGTGATGTATGAACCGAATTTGGTGACAGTACAGTGTGTTACAGTGAAGTTTCATAATATATGAAATAAGCAATTGGGTTTTGGGTTTTGCACTTTTCATACGGTCCCTTCAGACTTGTCTCACCGCCGCCTGTTCATAGAGACATTTATATTATAAAGCTCATTTGAGGAAAATTGGGTGGTTGTAGCTCGTTGTCTAGGTTACTGTGATTGGAAATAGCTACATTTGTGTTTTAACAACGTTTAGCTCACGAGTTATTGATCCGGGAAGTTCAATTCTGTGAATATATTGCCAACTTTACTGAACTCCTTGAGTTAAGCACTGACCGCATTTCTTTATATTTGAGTCCAACAAGTTCAAACTCTATGAGCCTTTTATTGTTAACATACGGAGCTGACTCAAGCACTTCCAGCGGGACATTAAACAGGAAATGTGTTTGTCTAAACTCACAAAAGGTTTTGCGAGGGAATGCAAATGACTTTGCGAGGGAACGCCAAAAATTAAAAATAAGTTTCCTCCCATCCCAAAGTTTTCCACCACCACGTCTCTTTATTAGGGGCTCCATACATAGCCTACATTTTTAACATTGTATGATTACATTATAAGAACATTATTTAAATTGTAAGAATTTTACAATGTAAATAAATAACACATTTTCTAACATGGTAGCGCAGATGGAGCTCAGGGTGGAACAAGCGTTATTATTGTAAACAATGTTTGGATGCAGTTTCTGCACCCGCCCAGTTTAACTAGAAACGAAACTGAACTCTAGAAATGACAAAAAATGACTGAACGGATTAATTAATTACAGTTAATTTAACAGTTTGTTAAAAGTTAAATAGCCTACTTATTTAGATCTGAGAAACTACTTTCGTGTTTAAAACAATAGCATATTAGGCTTAAAGTTATGTTTTAAATTAGCCCATAGAACAGTAACATTTATTAATACAGTTTATTCACTATAGTTTAAAAAAAAAATCTTAATAAAATATGACAAGATCTCAGAGTTAAACTGTGTCAGAAAAAAAAAATCTTAATTATGCACTTAAGATAACACTTAAGCAAAACATGGTTCCAAATTTTCATCAATTTTACTGGTAGTCCACTGCATGAAGAATTTTTGGGTATAATGTGTCACAGTTTACTTTATTTTGCTATCCTCACTTACATAAATGAACTATAGTGTCCTGCACCCACTAGTAAAAATATATCAAAACTATAAAAAAAATGTTGGTAATTTTTGGTTTGTTTGTATATCATATATTATGATATGTTATATTGTCTATGAAACTTACCTTTTAGCTGTATCTTTGCTTATAAAACACTAGAATGCTCCTTGTACAAGATCTTACACCAGAATGTAAAGCTCCTCCTATAAAACACTGACCTTCCCTTTTCTTATTAACATAGCCTACTCCAGATGACAGTGGAAATGATCTCACTGCTGCACATTTTTGCATGTTTGCAACATTCTCTAAACTGTAAGTGTAATTGTCAAAACTGTCAACTGCTTGCTGGAATATCAGAACTCTATTCCATGTCTGCAAAAAGAGCTTTTTATATGAGCTTTTTAAATGAATTTAGGTAAAAGTTTACTGGAAAAAATCAATACTGTAAGAAAATTTGTATTTACAGTGCATTTATTTTTGTTGATATGTGTTACAGTAATACATGTAAGCTGAAAATTCACAGTTGCTTGTTAATTTTTACACACTCTTATCATGTTTTCCCCTAACACCACCATATTCTTAGAATATCATTCTTATAACCACACATTCTATCTTCCTATTGCTCTTCCACAACAACGCAACTGCAGGAGAATGTTCAGTTTCACATTTCTACAAAAATGAATGTAGCCTACTGTATAAAGAGTAGGCTCACATGCTGAAAGTTGTGAAGAGTGACAATTTCACTGAGAATCATCTCATTAGTTTTGATCGTTTAGTTGTGCAAATTGTAGACAGCTGGGTGAAGTCAGCAAAAGTTTTTTGGTGTGCTCTTAGAGATAATGGTGGGTGGTCTTAGAATTAAACTTCACCCTACTACTCTTTTGCACACGTGCCAAATTTAAGAAATTCAAATCTGATATGAACAAGAAACTAACTGGTCAGAGATCTGAACTTATTGTTTTGAAAGAAAAAAAAAGTCTCATTCAAGAATTTAAGTGATTGAGAAAAACTGTAAAACCAGCTCTGTCCGAAATAAAATGTAACTCTCGGCTCGTCGACGAATCAATTCAGTCTAAACCGGTTCAAACGGCCATTAAAAAGATCCGACTCATAAGCGATTCGTTCACGAATCGGACATCGCTAATCAAGAGAGATCCGTCGCCTAACAACAACATTTCGGTGCGGTAAACCAACCATGGGGACCCGTGACGACGAATACGATTATTTGTTTAAAGGTCAGTGATTTATATAGTATCAAGGAGAAGAATAGACGTTTTGTGTTTTCCTTTATTATAAAAGAAATCAGCAAGTTTCCTAATGACTGTAGCTAGCTGGTTTAGCTGAAATGCTAGTGAACTGACATAAGCCATCGAAATATTAACCGGTGACTTTCAAAGAATCAAAAGTTGAAAGTATATTAATGCATTTTAATAGTGATTTTCATGATTTGCATCGTCTTTCGACAGTATTCGCTAAACCATTATGCTTTTCACCTAATTTAGTTTGTATTATGTTAGCTAAGCAGCTACATAGCTCTCAAACAGCAGAAAAACTAAAGTGAACTAAATAAACTAACTAACTTATCTGTTTTAATATAAGCAGTTCGTACCTGAACAATAAACAAAATCTGTTAAATTGGTAACTTTCTATTCGTTTAGTAATGTGTTGCTTAATATTTAGTGTGGTTATGTTGCTAGGCCATATGAAACTTTTTGTCGTTTATTACACAAGATTCTCTTCTTGATGTTCAAACAGGCCAAATTTGGTCATTAACCTGCAATTGTAAGCACTTTTCTATTTGGGACTTATTTACAACTCGTAATTTAGTTAAATCATTAAGCTGACAGATGAACTATGTAATGTGAAGTTGACAACAGTAGATGATCATGACGTCAATCTAAAAACATTTGGAGATGTATATGCTCATTCAAATACGTCTCGTTCTTTTCAACATTGGGTTCCTGTTTTTACACTAAGCCTGTAAAAAGTTTGAATGAGTGAGAAAACCACAGATAACTATGTAGAGGTTTCAAAGATTTGCCACATTCGTTATTCTTAAGATTTCTTATTAAAAAGCTTTGACTTGTTTCTCCAGTTTTTCTACAGCTGTTTTGTGAATTACTTCAGGTTTCATCTAGAAAAAGTGAATGGTGACCACGTTGCAACAGACACAGTATGAGCTGATTGATCTTTTCTATGTATTTCTGGTTCTTTTTACAATTTGACTTAGCCTATATTTCAGTTTTTATGGTGTCGAATTAATGGAGCAACGGGAAAATGACAGTGGAAGTGTGTGTTTGTAGATTATGGCTTCTCTCTTATCTCTCTGGCCTCGTCATGTTAAAGTAACCAGGATGACTGACTAATATAGTGTTTCTGCTTTTCAAATGATGACATTGTATATGCTTTGGGTGCACACTTTGGTTTGTGGTTTACTTTCAAGGACTGTTCTAATGTTTTTTGGCCTTCATTTTATGTTTTGTTACATATGGTGATGGATGGCTATAATATCTTCCCTTTAAATATGTTTTTTATAAAAGCAGCAATGAAGCGTAGTTAGATATCAGGTTTGTAGCCTTCTTTGAAACAGCCTCATGTTTTCTTATGTTTTCTAGTGGTACTCATTGGAGACTCTGGTGTCGGGAAGAGTAACCTGTTGTCCCGTTTCACTCGGAATGAGTTCAACCTGGAGAGCAAGAGCACTATTGGTGTGGAATTCGCAACCCGCAGCATCCAGGTGGACGGCAAGACCATAAAGGCTCAGATCTGGGATACAGCAGGACAGGAGCGCTACAGAGCCATCACATCAGCGTGAGTACATGAGCACTGTCAGCACACACAGCGGGTCCCAAATAAGGTCTAAAAAAATACTTTTTTGTGATATAATAATAATAATAATAATAATAATTTTTCTAAAAAAAAAAAAAAAGTAAAATAATTATCAAACAATAATAACAAATTTATAAAAATGAATGTATAAAATATAGTATGGAGTATAATTTTTATTTAATTTAATAAAGGGATAATTCTGTTTATTTTATAGAAATATAATTGATAATATGCTATGATTAGTTATAAATTTATAATCGTTTTTATTTTTAAAGTAATTTAAGAATTATTGTTGAAATTGTAATAACTCTATAAAATAATTTTATAGTTACTGATAAAAATGATTTAATTATAGTATAATTAATAATAATTCTATAAACCTTAAAAATATTAATCTCTTGAATCTCTTTTATAGATACTACCGGGGTGCAGTTGGAGCTCTTCTGGTCTATGACATCGCAAAGCATCTGACTTACGAGAATGTGGAGCGATGGCTGAAGGAGCTGCGGGATCACGCGGATAACAACATTGTCATCATGCTGGTGGGCAACAAGAGCGATTTGAGGCACCTGAGGGCCGTGCCCACCGATGAGGCCAGAGCTTTTGCAGGTGAGCGTCTCCTCTGGCATTTTCATGATGTTTGTTAAGAACAGATCTGCTTAAGGTGTTTAAATATCTCGTCTTTTCATTCAGAGAAGAACAATCTCTCCTTCATCGAAACATCGGCTTTGGACTCCACAAATGTGGAGGAGGCATTTAAAAACATACTAACAGGTGGGTCCTGATCGTGATTAAGGGTGCGGTCACATTAGCAAAATTTCGGAACAATGTAGCCAACCAAAACATAAGTAATTTTATAAGTGAGACTGATTTTTGTTGGTCAACGTGGCGAATCTACTTGATCAACTCAAACCCATTGGGAAATCTTTTGCCCTTTCAGGAAATTCCTGATTGCGTGGATTCCTATTTAAAATTGCCTGAAAATTTGCAAATAATGTTAAATGTGACCACGCCATAAATTGTCATTAATTACCCTCATGTTGTTCCAAACCTGTAAGATTTTCATTCATCTTAGAAACACAAATGAAGATCTTTTTGATAAAATTGATGAAGCTTTCTGTTCTTCCATTGACAGCTATGCAGCTGACACTGACAAAAAAGTTCATTAAGAGATTGGAAAACCAATTCAAATGAATTGAGTGGTTTAGTCCAAATTTTCTAAAGAGATTCGATCGCTTTTTATGATGAACAGATGACATATAAACATTGATCAGTGAACATAAGCAGAAGCTCAACCAAACCTGAATGACACACAAGAACAAACCTCTTCCGGAAGCTCAAATGTGATGCTTTAACATGAGAATGAACTTCATTGGTTCTCGTAGGTCAAGCAAACATGCTTGAGCTTCCGTTTACCGCAACTGAGGTGTGAGTTGATGAATGTTTATATGTGAACAAAAGCATAAATTAAACCTGTTCATCATATAAAGCAATCAAGTCTCTTCAGAAAATTTGGACTAAACCGATCAATTCATATGGATTATTTTTCTGATCTCTTTATGAACTTTTTGAAGCGCTAAATTGTCAATTGCGTAGCAGTCAATGGAGGGACAGAAAGCTCTAAGATTTCATCAGAAAGATCTGCATTTGTGTTCCGAAGATGAACGAAAGTCTTACAGGTTTGGAACAACATGAGGGTGAGTAATTAATGACAAAATTTTCATTTTTGGGTGAACTAACCCTTTATCAAATTCCCATTGGGAATCTCAAATTAAATGTCTTGTAACATAACTCTGCTCTTTTTGTTGCAGAAATCTATAGGATCGTGTCACAAAAGCAGATCGCCGACAGGTCCGTGCATGACGAGTCTCCTGGGAACAACGTAGTGGACATCAGCGTGCCGCCCACTACCGATGGGTTAAAGGGCAACAAATTTCAGTGCTGTCAGAACCTGTGACCCTACTTCCCCCGGTTCCACCCCAACCCTTGGGCTTCAGTTCCCCTCTATTTATCTCAGCTTTGCTCCTGTGTGTTGTGCTATGGCTATGGCTCTTTCCTCTTTTTACCTCGTTGTGATTTCCACGCTAATTCTAGATGTCCCTTAGAAGCGTGAATCTCTAGGTAACATTCCTTTTCCTTTTTTTTGGGTGGGGGGTGGGGGGTTCTTGTTTGTTTGTCCCTGTTTTTTTTTCTTTACTATTATCCACTGTCTGAAGTCATGTTTGCTCGGCAAAATGTTTTTCCTCGGAAGTGATTATTCGGGCGCTGATCGTGTGATCCGCTCCTACGGAAAAGGGATGGTGAGGGATCAGTGTGTCTTTGGCTTCTAGCCACTCTGATGGTTATTCTCTGGGATCCACACTAAACGCCTGCCGTCTGTTGAGCCAGATCTCTGATTTGAGCTTGAATGGGCAAGTTCTTAGGAATAAAAGTGTGTGTTTTGCGAATTCGTCTTGTTTGGATCGCGCGGATACCAAAGGAGGGCTGCTGTCATCTTTATTTCAATTCTTAAACATTTCAAGCATCACACCCTTAGTCCTATTCTGCAATATTTTACACCAGGGCTGACAGGTGTGAATTTGCGCAATTTGATCGACGTGTTCAGATTGCCGTATATATAGCAGTTATGTGAATGCATCTATTAAGCATTTCATGAGAAATTATTCAAATAACAGTTTATATAATATATATATATATATATATATATATATATATATATATATATATATATATATATATATATATATATATATATATATATATATAAATAATAAATAAACAATTCATTGCATTGCTGAGGTATTATATTCAGTGAGAAAATGCAATGGTCCACAGTGTTTTAGATGGTCAGTTGTT
This sequence comes from Elopichthys bambusa, assembly GCA_037101425.1. Classification (NCBI taxonomy): domain Eukaryota; kingdom Metazoa; phylum Chordata; class Actinopteri; order Cypriniformes; family Xenocyprididae; genus Elopichthys; species Elopichthys bambusa. The sequence goes on along the minus strand of CM074433.1, from coordinate 10,309,483 downwards.
TCTCCGGTCTGTGAAAATGTCACTATATATTCGATTGTTTGACTTTAAGTGATATGGCTATTTTGGAAATGCCTTATGTTTTCCCATACTGTGATTAAGATGCCTTTTTCAAGTGTGGTTATGTGACATTTACACATCCATGAAGTCACAACAGTTGTTTTGCCTTTTATCAGGTTACATCAAAATGGAAAATAAACCAAATTACTGTCACAATTGCAATCATGATTTCTTTTTTTGACTCCATATTGCACAACACGTCTGTTAAAGCATGACACTCATGTCTGTACCTAAAATAAGTGTCATGTGCGTCATGGTTGGCATGACTCATGGGTCTGTCGATGGTTACACGACAACAATGTATTAAAAACTGAAAAGTTTTTTCCTTTTCAGTTTTTTTGTGTACAGACGACAACGTTGTAAAAATGATACCTGTTCACATGGATCCACGAAATGACTATAAACGCTGTATTATTTATGCCAGGCCAGTAGTTGGCGATGTCACTGTAAAAACAAACAAAAAACTGTATAGACAGAACTCGCACAAATTCATGTTTTTGTAGTAACAGTACTGTTTTCAAAAATTCTAAAACACATTTTCAAAAGTTTGCGTTTTCAGGCCCCCAAAACGGCGTTGTCATTTTTAGTTAAAAACGGTGTAATGTAAACGGCCCCGTTGACTTCATTTACACAACAATGGCTTTTAAGGGCCTGAAAATGCAAACTTTTGATAAGGGGTTTAAAAGTGCACATTTTTTAAAAGGATACCGGTATTGTCTGTGAAAACATTTATGTCGTGCATGCCTATCATGTGTTTGTAGTGTTTCTTTACAAAGTGACATCGCCAACTACTGACTTTAATAATTTTCGCGGATCCGTGTGAACGAGGATCGTTTTGACAATGTTGTCATCTGTATGTGGAAAAACGCAAAGGAAAAACTTTTCCCTGTTTAGTACATTATTGTCATGTAAACACCCTAAAACTATTAAAAAACGTTTCTGTTAATTAAAATAAAGTTGAAATAAAATAAAACATAAATATAATTTTTGAAAAACTTGAACTAAATGAAATTAGAAATGTTGCCTTAGCATTAAACTGAAAAAAGTTTGTTGAAGCACTAAAATTATTAACTGGGAATAAATAACTGAAATAAAAATAAATAAAACCTAAATAGCAATATTATTTAAAAAAACGAATAAAATGACAAAAACACATAATGAAATTGCCAAATATTAAAGTAAAATAAACATGAAAACACACACACAATTTTTTTGACCTTAGACACATTATTTAAAAACATTAATTTGGTTCAAAAACAATGTGGCCATGAATAAACCAAAAAGGAGGGAATGAATTAATGAAAGGTGGCCAAAAAATTAAGTCTAACAAATTCCTATGATTTTCTTTTACCACACGATGTGTGGTACTTTGTACTCATCAAAGAAATAAAATTAAGATTTTTAGATGACATTTCTTCAAAGCACAGGAATAAAAGTGTATCTTAAGCAGAACTAAAAATGAAATATTAAATTAAGTTTATAAATTAATAGTAAATTAAGTTTAAAGCGTATACTTATTCAATTTGTTCATTTGCTAAAATAGAGACTAAAAAGACAAGTATTTTTAAAGTTAAAATTATACTTTAAAATTATAAAGTTACAGAATGATTCTCAAATCAAACCATATTTCCATCACAACACATAAAGCTCTACATGAGCAGTGAACAGTCCTTAAAAATAATCATAACAATAGGCACTTCTCGGATGTCGTTTATTCACAAAGCCGTTTACGAAAATTCCGAGGCAGCTCTGCGTACAGAAGCGCCTCCCTCTACGCTCTTATCGTACACGGCGCTAATCAGAGACGTCGGTAGGAGGCCGAGCAGAGTCGTTTGCTGAAAGGATCAAACCCAAAACAAGGCTTGTACTTTTACCTTATCGTTTGTAAACAAGCGCCACTTTCAAAAGGAATTCACCTTCAAAGACAACAGCTCAGCATGGAGATTCAGAAGGTATGATTAGACGAAATTATGGTTTAATCTGTAATCCCAGGCTTTGATGGCATATTTTGCTACACGGCTAATGTAACTAGCAGCCTAATACAGCTGCATTATTCCACATTCACTCTGACTGGGTCTTAATACGAATTGAATTGTTTTAACTTGTATTTAAACGAATAGTCTGAAATCTATACAACATTTAGCACTATATTGGAGGACATTTATGTTTCATTTGCAGCTTGTGATGTGTGCCAAAGGCCCACCCAAGACCAGTGTCAAGACAGCTTGATAGATCAGATCAGATCAGATCAGCCCAGCCAATACAAATGAAAAAGACAGGGAATAGAAGTGCACGTTCACACACAAAACTGAAAAATGAAACATTACAGGAACTAACGCATAAACACATTTTGTTCACTATTGCTAAAAATAAAGACCAAAAAGACAAGTATTTAAGTTAAAGAATCAAACCATATTTCCTTCACAACACATAAAGCTCCACATGTCCAGTGAACAGTCCTTAGAAATAATCATAACAATAGGCACTTTTCGGATGTCGGTTATTCACAAAGCTGCTTACGAAAATTCCGAAGCAGCTCTGCGTTTTCTGTTTGTATTTAAACGAATAGTCTGAAATATATAAAACATTTAGCGACACATTTGAAGAAATGTGTTTAATTTGCAGCTTGGAGAGCATTTAATCTAAAATGGCAGTGCATTTATGCTGATCATTTTCTTGTCTCTTTTTCTGTCCATACAGTCCCCCATGTTCGAAAAGGTTGTGATGTTGCTGGTTTGATCAGTAGAAAATACTTAGATTTACTTAGACATCCCACAGAAGATGTGTTAAATAATGTTTCAAAAACTATAGTGCCCAAAAATGCTGTCTTGGTAGGCAGCTCACTAGGTTTTTAGTGTAACGTTAGTGTTCAATTAATAGACTTAACCTCAATGTCTTTTTTGTGTGTGCTTGTATTTGTATTATAATCGGTTTTTGGGTGGAATGCATTACTAAGTAATTAATTACTGTAATTTAATTACTTTTGCCTTGAAAAAGTAAAGTGATCGATTACTCTTAATTTTTCAGTCATTTATTTAGTTAGGTCTGATGTAACTGCATTAAATTCTAGACCATATAGAACTATTCTATATAAAACAATAGTGGATTTAACATAAAAACGTCTAATGTTAAAATGTATGTTTTTAATGTAATCTTTCTAAATACTTTGGTCAGTTCAAGAATAGTTTTATGCAATTTTATATTTATTTGAAAGATTTAAAAGAGCAGAGTCATGTATATCTGTATTGTTCAACTGGTTGAGGTTAATATGGGATTTGTAATTAGTAATTAAAATTTGTAATAAGTAATTCGTAATTTGTATAGTAATATAATTATACTGTTGAAGATGTAATTAATGAACTTTTTAGAGTAACTTACCCAACACTGACTATGACATATTGTGTTAAAAAAATCCTCACATTGTTTTAAAAGAGACATTTGGAAGAATATCCAAGCTGCTCTTATACAGAATGAAAGCATATAGTGATTATGCCTGTCCAGTTTTGAAATCAATTAAAATCAAGTTTTTGATTTTAATTTGTTTCTGACATCAAGTTTGGAATATAGTGGACAATTCATTCTTATTTTGTGGGATATATTTTGTATTTTCCATCAGAGTTTATTTTCAGATGGAAAATATTTTTTTAAGCAGTTGCATTTGTGGCACAATATTAATTACCACAAAAAAATATTTTGCCTCAAGCAAGAATCAAGTTACAGCACTTACAGTAGAAGTGAATAGGACAATTTTTGAATGATTTAAAAGCACAAATGTGGAGCTTATAATTTTATTAATTCCCTTACTTTTTTTTTCTGTCAACTCGTTTATTATTTGAGCCGTAAAGCTGTTTAAATAATCATTTTTACATTCATTTTAGGGTTTACACCTGTAAAAATTGGATGTAACATTACACAAACATTAGCAAGTGTTTTTTATGTTTACAAATTATTTTTGTACCTATACTATTGAAACAGTATTTTATTGTTTACAAATTGTCCACATTCACTTCCTTTGCAAGTGTCTCACTGTAGATCAGATTTTTGCTTCTTTTGTAAGAAACAGTGGTAATCAACATTATTCCAAAAATGCTGTTTCTTGAGCTGAACATGTATTGATCACATATTATTTTGTTAATAGTGAAAAAGATAGTTATATAATTAAGGTGCAGTCACATTTTCTGTTGTTCAGCCATTTTTCATGAGTGAGATCAAGTCATTTGAATAGAAATCTACACAGTCTGGAATTTTGCATGTGGGTGAAATGTTTACTCGTGCAAATTTTGCATTGGTTTCATTTGGTCACATGGATTCACAGCGTTGACCAGCAGAAAGCTGCTTAGTTTAAAATCGACTTCTGTGTGGGCTGTGCTTCATACATCACTACATAATTGATGAAAGACAATGTACCATTTTTGGCAATTACCAATTTTGCCAAAATTTGCCCCCCAAAATTACAGTGTAAATGTTCTTCTTCTCTGCAGTGGTAGGGTCTTTGTGACTTGAGGTGTGGGAGCAAGGCTGCTCCCTGATTCCCCTCGGTGTTCCCCTGCCCCCCGCCCTCCTGGACGGCCCCGAAATGACCACAGGGGAGTGTTGCCACCTCCCAGGCTCCCTGTGCGACTGCACTGGCAACGCTGCCCTGTCGAAAACTGTGGAGGAGGCTGACAACCGCCGGGCCCAGTACGTCACCCAGGTCACGGCCAAGGATGGACGTCTACTATCTACTGTTATCAAAGCCCTAGGCACCCAGAGGTAACCAAATCAAAACCGAAACAAGATTTTGTGTAATACAAAGCCTTGTTTTATATTAAACATGCAATTTAAACAATCGTACACCTAACATAGTAGTTTTGACAAATAGTCACCTGATGCTAGAGATAAAGCTGTTTACTGTGTTCTCTGTTAGTGATCGTCCAATTTGCCGGATCTGCCATGAGGGTCAAGACGTGTGCAACAGTGAGGGGCTTCTATCACCGTGCGACTGCACAGGCACGTTGGGCACGGTCCACAAGAGCTGCCTGGAGAAGTGGCTGTCCTCCTCTAACACCAGCTACTGTGAGCTGTGCCACACTGAGTTCACCATCGAGCGCCGGCCCCGACCCCTCACAGAGGTAACAAAGGTTAATGCCTTTAGCCACGTCTGCATGGCTTGGCCTCATTTTTCCATTGTACATCTGTCCATTATATATTAGAAATGCACTGATCGCTCGGCCAGGGATCGGAATCGGATGGTTTTCTGCATGATCGGCCCAGACCGGTAACCGGCCGGTCAGTCCCACGTCTTGCCGATTCTGAGCCGATCCGTTTTGTTGCCAGCGGCACAGGCAATAACGTCAGCTGCGTGTTCTCTCACTCACTTGTCTCATTCGCTCCGGTTAAGATTGCGCATAATTTGACTAATTCACGCAGGTTTCTATATTAGTGGAGTGCACAAGCCGGTTCTCAATCTCAAACAGACTGAGTCGCAAGTACCAAAATGAGTGGCTTACTGCGTTTAAACGTTCAGACAAAATTTATGTCAAAATGCCCGTCTTGGTGAGTAACACAGTCAGTTTTGGTTAAAAAAAGAGATGCATGTTGTGTAACAGTATTTTGGGTCCATGCATAAACTTTTAAAGTGACAGTGTCTGATATTCCTGCTGCTGTCTGTCATGTTAATCAAAGAACAAAAGACAAAGAAAATCAGTCACTGCTCTTGACTGAATAACTTTTGTAACTAATTGTAAGCATTAATCTGTATTTAATTTTTACAATAAAGACTATCCAGTGTTATTTTACATTTGATTACTTTAATTTCTGTAGTATTTCTTACCTATATACAGTTGTCAACATTTGAAGTGGATCAAAACCTTTCATCAAAGTTGTCTTAAAACCTTCTTCTTAGGACAACTTTGATTAACTTTTTTGATCCACTTCAAATGTTGACTACTGTATATATTGTTAGACCCACCTGAAAAACTGTTTATTTCATATCTCTCTTTATTCTATTGCATTTATTTGTGCTGTTGTTTGAAATTTATTTTTTCTTACTTATTTTTTAATTATTATTTTTAATTTTTTAATAAAATTTTGCATAGAAGAAAAGTTGTTTGTATATGCAGTCAATTATAGTTTTTTGAAAAAAAAAAATCAACAAAAAAAAACGGTATCGGCAGATCACACTTACAAAACTCACACACTCACACTTTTTTTTTATTTTTTTTTATTAATTATCACTGTTATTTATGCCATCTCTTCTGTGCAGTTATTTATTTATATCTTTGATTTGTCATGTCTAATTGTTAAGCTACACATTTTTTGCAATTAAATAAATTACTTTACATTTGAACAGCATTGTTGGGCACTTTTCAGTTCATTATCACTAAACCTCACATCATCTTTTAATAGTGGCTCAGGGACCCTGGCCCCCGGAATGAGAAGCGCACCCTCTTCTGTGACATGGTGTGCTTCCTGTTTATAACGCCCCTGGCGGCCATCTCTGGCTGGCTGTGTCTACGGGGCGCACAGGACCACCTACACTTCAACAGTCGCCTGGAGGCAGTCGGCCTTATCGCTTTGACCATCGCACTCTTCACCATCTACGTCCTCTGGACTCTGGTAGTGTATAACAAACCATTCAAATGGATTTACATGTTTATTTAGAATGCTTAAATTGACTTGTCTGAACATGTCTGGGTCATATTTTACCCCAAAATCAAAAGAAAATAAATAAGAAAAAAATGCTTTGTGGTAAATGTTTAAAATTCACATTACCTTAAAGGGATAGTTCACCCAAAAATGAACATTTTCCCATTATTTACTCACCTACAAGCCATCGTAGGTGTACATGACTATCTTCTTTCAGATGAATACAATCAGTTATATATCCTGGCTCTTCTAAGCTTGATAATTTGAGATTTTGAAGCCCAAAAAAGTGCATCCATTCATCATAAAAGTAACCCATACGGCTCCAGGGGGTTAATAAAGGCCTTCTGAAACGAAGCAATGGGTTTTTATAAGAAAAATATCCATATTTAAAACTTTATAAACTATAATAAGTAGCTTCCGACAGACAGCTGCGGGTCAAACAAATAGGGCTGTGCAACAAACTTAAGCTCCTCTTCTCTTATATCAAAATCCTCTGATATTTTTCTTATTTTAGACTTCTAACTCGTGACAGGTGTTTTGTTTTGCTCTCTCCTCTGTGCTTGCGCGTTCGTCAATACGTCATCCGTTGAGTGGGGTTAAGCTTTCGCTGTAATTCGATGTGTACAGCTGTCTACCGAAAGCTAGTTATTATGATTTATAAAGTTTTAAATATGGATATTTTGCTTAAAAAACAAACAAACACATCACTTTGCTTCAGAAGGCCTTATTAACCCACTGGAGCCTTGTGGATTATTTTAATGATAGATGCATGCACTTTTTTAGGCTTCAAAATCTCAAACCTTCGCTACCATTATAAACCTTGGAAGAGCCAGGATATATTTTAATATAACTCTGATTGTGTTTGTCTGAAAGAAGATTTTTGGGTGAACTAACCCTTTAATGCAAAGAAATTTTTTTCATTACTGCAATGCAAAGAACATTCTCTTTACCATAATGTAAAAAACTCATTACTTTAATACAACAAATACAATGTTTTTATTACTTTAATGCAAAAAAATATCTAGTTCTCTTTACCATAATGCAAAAAATCTCGCTCCCAACACTGTAACTGCTCCTTTACAGTGTAAATCAGGGTGTCAAACTCAGTTCCTGGAGGGCCACTGTCCTGCAGAGTTTGTCTCCAATCACATGTAAAAACACCTGAACCAGCTAATTCAAGGGCTGCGTTTAACTCCACTATTAGACAAACATTCGCAAACTTTCCTAAGCACTTTCCCTCGAGGGAATCCCCGCCGCTGTTTTGAAGTGTGTTAAACTTGAGGTGGGCGAGGAAAGTTTATTTGGACAGACCCTCGACCCCTTGATTTTGACCGATAGAGCGAGTCTACTCAATATCTACACTTATAGACCATAGACCACAATGCAACCTTTAACCACATAAGTTTATTGCATTATCATTTTCATTTGTGTAATTTTTAAAATTTTCTCCAACAGCCCAAGAGTACAAACAGGCCAGTAGAATAGTGCATATACAAATTCATAAGGAAAAACTGTAAATAATAAAACACCTCCATAGCAGACTATCAAGGGTTTTGGACCCAAGGGTTTTAAACCCATTGCAAGGGTTCTGTCAGTAGTGGGCACTAGTGCAACGTAAGCAATGACGTACATCCGAGTGGATTGATCAAAGGGAAGTTAGCGAGGGAAGGAAATAAAAAAATTAGACTTAAATGCAGCCATGGTCTTCAGGATTACTAGACACTTCCAGGCAGGTATTTTGGAGCTACACAGTATTGTGGTCCTCCAGGAGCGGAGATTGACACGTGGTGTAAATGTTCCTCCTCTCTGCAGTGGCAAAAAATCTCATTCTCATTGCTGTAATGCAAAAAAACCCTGTCTCATTACTGTAATTCTTAGAAAAATGTAAATTGTTTAGTGTTACGTAGTAATATTTTTTGTAATGCCTTTAATTTATTCTATTTATTTTAATAATAATAAAAAAAACTTTTGCCCTGACATGATGATTCTCATACTCCAGAATTTAAATTTTGGCTTAAATTATGGCATGTTCTTCATGAGATTCACCATTTTAATAGGACCTGGTTATTAAACCAAAAATGTAAAAACCAAATTGTCCTTGTTTTGCAGGTCTCATTCCGCTACCACTGTCAGTTGTACTCTGAGTGGAGACGAACCAATCAGAAAGTCCGCTTGCTCATTCCTGACACCAAGGGTGCACACTCTACCCAGCATTCCTTGCTTTCCACAAAGCTGCTGAAAAAGACAGCTGACGAGACCATAGTATGAGAGACGTGGTGCGGGGGAACGTGGCCCGATCGCAGTGGTATTAGCGTGCTTCCGGTTCTTGACGCAGCGTCGTCAACTAGAGCCGCGGCACTTTTGGATGCATTCTTTTCTATTTAATCCTTTTTATCTAAATATGTGAGCACTTCATTTATTTTTTTGTTCATCAGTCTCTTTTAAATGTTTTTTGAGCCTTTATAAGTGTGTTGTTTGAAGAAACCTTTTATTTATTTGGGGGCTTAAACAGCCAGGCTGAGGCCCCATACCGTTCAGTATGCATTGTATTTGAAACAATCAGAAATCTAACTTATGTGTATAGACAATTCCTTTGAGCACAGTGGCGAGGGATTACGACTCAAATACGTATGGCTGCTGAAGCTTAAAACCAAACCTTTCTTTCGTTTTTGATGTATTGTTTTTGTACTCATCTACCTTCATGTACTTTCCATCATAACCCGACGGAGTCGCTCCTAAGCGAATCTCGCAAACTTAGTCCTTGCGGCTCCTATATGATTTAGTCAATATAAATGTATAAATATATACACACTAAGTGAACGAGTAAGCTCTAAGCTTCAATTGACGTGAGTATTATAGGGCCCTTTGTGCTTTGTGAGGTGGCCTGGGCAATGAATGTGGAGGCTGATGTATTTCTGCTGCGATGTAGCGGACGTTCAAAATGTAGGCAGTTGACGAAAAAAAAGTGCAATAACGCCGCCATTGGCATGATTCTGCCGTGGACACACGCAGGTTTTCATGCATGCCTATTTCATTTTGCAAATCTCATCAAATTGGTGACTGTTCGCGTATGAATCAAAGGCTGTTTTTCCAAATCCACACAACGTAAAACACGTTCTAAAGTCGTAGCACTTTCTGACAACGTAGCCTAGATGTGAGCTGATAAAATGTAGATACGTGTACGCTTTTGGGATGCAAATATGTGGCAACTTTATTTGTTGTTGTTGAGTTGTGGTAAGTGCAGATGCAAACAGACCTCTACAGTTCATTGTTCTGAATCACTTTCAGTTGGCTCTAATCATTTTTTTTTCATTCATTTTTTGGTGAGTGTTTGAAGACGAATGTGTATGTGTGTTTACAGTATGCATTTTGTAAGCTCTGGCTCTTTGTGCTGTTTAGTTAGTATAAAATGGCTGAGGTTGAGGATGGCATACTTGGAATTTTGTAGCAGTTTATCTTGTGGAAGATGCAGGTCAAGCCACAGAGGAAGAAGGAATTGACATCATTGCCAGACCAGTAATAAAACCGTCGTCCATGAATGGCACTACAGTATCAAGTAAAGGCGTCGTTTAGCTGTGTTGTATTAGTGCGGGAATCTGCAGAACACCAACCGTCAGAGCTTTTCGTTTCCCTACGGTGACGTAATGTGTAACCTGAGGGAATGGTTTTCTGGGATATGCAGTGTTGTAATAATTGCACATTTGCCACTCCTGAAGTGGACTATTTGCGCCTTATGCACTTTCTGTGGAAGATCTAGGTGTGAAAGTGCGCAAAATTGTTTGAGGCTTGAACTTTTGGCAGTAAAGGTCACTAAAGTAATTGTTCACCTGAATGTTCTTATTTACTTACCTTCATGTTGTTCCAAACTTGACTGCTAATGTTTTAATCGTTGAACAATTTTGAGGAATCATTATATCTGTACATTGGCAATTTGTATTGACCTAGTCTGTCAAGCTTCAACATCAGAACCAGAACAAAATTAAAGAGGTAATCTTCCTTGAAGCTATGAAATCTAATTTGCATTCATGTTTAGAGTCAGAAATAGCTGATTTGCCATGCCTAGTTTATTTTTGAAAGTTTTCCAGTAAAAACTTAAAATTAAGATTAGGCATTCTGGAAAACTGGTGAAAAATTCAGGTGAAAATTCATCTGAAATCTTCCTTATGGGGAATATACCCTTTATATATTCCTTATACCCTTTACATTAAAAAAAAAATAACAGCATGTGAGTTTGAAACGACATGAGGGTGAGTAAATAATGACAGAGTTGAACTGTTCCGTTTAAGGCTAATAAAATGAGCTACCTAGAATATGTAGGTCCATTAATTATTTTATTGTAAATTCTGATGTCTCAATTGTGTAAATGTGTAGATAAACTGATGTCTCTGTTATTAAGAAGTGTTGTGGGCTGTAGGTCCAGGGTTCTGTGTGTGTCTGTGTCTGTGTGTGTGTGTGTGTGTGTGTGTGTGTGTGTGTGTGTGTGTGTGTGTGTGTGTGTGTGTATGGACCAGACAGGCCCATGAATGTCTGGATTATTTGCTGACCACTTTTTTTAAAGGACGCAGCTGATCAGCCTATGATTAGACGCTTGTAGTTAATGCGGCGGAGCGGCGCTGACAAAGTTCAGTGCCAAAAACAAGAGTTTGAAACCAAAAGGTGCTTCTGTAGTTGGAAATTCAAACATGCAAAAGGTTTTTCCCTCAAATTCATCCAACACTCCCGTGAGCTCATTTTGGTTTGGAGAATGGGAGGGAAACGTTTTCCTCTCTAAATGTTTTTTTTTTTTTTTTTGTAAGGGGAAAAAGTTGTGCAATAGATTCACAAACTATAATGGCATTATTTGTTAATTATTTTGATATTTTTAAAGGGTTTTCCATCATCGTCTTTCCCATTGCTCAGTGTTTTCGGAAGGTAGTTGCTCTTTTGTGCTGATTTGAACCATTATTTCAAACCAAAGAGGTTTAACTAGTGGTCTTGGATCACCAAGGACAGGCAACTTTACCAGCTTACTGCTAACTTCAACAATGCTGTCTCATTGTTGTGCTTCCACCTGCTTTCTTCACTTTTTGGGCCATTCCCTGGTTATTTTGCAATGTAGGGTTATACATCAAGAGTGCAATTTCAAAAATATTACAATGCAATTCTTACCTATAACCTTAACAATATCTGTATGATATAAACATAGATGTAGATGTTGTTGCATATGAAGGACTTTAGGAGGAGAGGGACTATGATTCATAACTCATAATTTTATTTTTTATTAACTTGCAGTGGATGCCAATGAGCTGGCTACAACCCTGCAAGAGCAGTTCAGCAGCTCAGATGATGTTGTTTTTAATGAAACTGCAACCATCTGTTCCTCTAATGCATGCTTTCTTATTTAAATACAATGGCACTTTCACTAATTTATAATGGAAATGCGATTTCTGTTGTAAATTTCTGAGGGGGGGTTTAACTTTTGTTGCAGTTTTAAAAAGGAGACATTTCCAAAGCTTAATTGTAAACATGTTCACATAGTTTGATTCAGTTGAAATATCTCTGATTTTGCCAGTGTGTGTTTTAATGTATTCATACTGTATATCATTTTGCTTCTGTTTTGTTTTTATTTGTTCATCGAGCACAGGATTTTTATCACTCTGAACTTTTGAAATACTACAATGTTTATGTTGTGCAGTGGCTAAGAGAAAGATGTCTGTAATGTCCTCACCAAAATATGTTGGTGCTTTAAATCAGCCAAGAAAGTGTGCAAAGCAAATTAAAAATGATGCTCTGGATCTGATAACTGTGCGGTTTTTCTTTCTAGAGATTGCTGAAAGGTTGCACAATTCATAATTACAACAACCAATTTATTTTAATTTTTTAAATATAAGCTGAAGCTCTACATTTTGATATTACATTGTACATTTCATAGGAATTTAAAACCTCCCACAGGATGTTGAATTTGAACTGAATTGCAATTCAAAGAAAATCAACACAAGACTACAGTCCAAAAGTGTGCCTACGTGCATTTGATAGTCATGAATTTTGCCACCAAGGTGCAATTTCTACCACATCTCAATTTATGTATTGTTTAATAGCATTCTGTGATGGAAATTACATTTTGGAAAAGAAACATGGAGAATCTTTTGTCATGCCAACAGATACCTTCATAATTAGTATTATGTGTATACTAAATACAAATTAATATTTTCCACATGTGCATAATTTGACAATATTAAAGCTTGAATGGAAGTGACAACAATATTCTGTTCACAAGTGATATTTACCTTGATTTGTCTTTGTTTTCTTCTCACATATTTCAATTCAGACTTTTTACCAAACACTGTTATCGACACTGAAAATATATTATTTGGAGCAAAATTGTGCATTGTGGTGGAAATTATGGGAAAGCCGTCATTTTAATAATTAATTATTTCACTCTTTGTTTAGAATGTGGTTTTAAATTTAAAAATTTTAAAAATTTAATTTCGTTTTTTTTTTCCATTTATTTCCATAGATCTTAAGATAACAAAAAGAAGAGGTTGAAGTCTGTTGTTTGTATTTTCTATTTAGAAATCAGCCTATTAATGTCATAATTTGATGGTTCAACAACTCGGGCCGCTTAGAGAGTTTTAGAGAAGCTGGGAGTTTTAAACTAGAACGCGTCACACATTATTTCCCATCATGCCTCTCTTCGCCTCCAATATCAACTTCGCCCCCTCTGCATCGCCGCCATTTCACCAGGTGAAGGACTGAAACAGCGTTTGAACACTTTTTGCGGTAGTGGCGACACCTCACCTCAACGGGACAGCAACACGACGGAGCATTGTTTTTAAGACTTTAAATTAGCGTTTATCGTTATCCAGACCTAGCTTGAGTGGTTTATAGCAGCTTAATCTGAAAAAGAAGGAAAACGGCGAACATCTGAAGGCAAAATGTCGACTGAGGCTTCACCAGAGAAACCAGGCCAAGGGTAACGCGACAATTGCTTGTTTTTTTCCCTCCATATTTTGCGTATATTTAAAAAAGTAGTAGATGCATAGTGCATTTTTTAAAAAACAAAACAATAAAATGCATTATCATAGTAGTTTAGTTGCAGTAAAATAACAGCGTTTATTCCTTAAGGATAAACTCGTTTGGTTGGTTCATATCCTGCTGAAACAAAGAGTCGTTGAATTCAGAACGGCAGGAATCGAGCTAAGGAAGCAGCATGCAATGTAAAACGTGTCTTATACACGAAATAAAGCATATAGCTACTTAAGGAAGACTTTTTGTTGGGTAACAAGCACAAGATGAGTCTCCTTTGTTTGCTGCTTGGCCTAAATTAGTTGCATATCTGTTCAGTTTGTTGCCCTCGTTAGATATGATTGTTTTTTTAAGCACATTGACATCTAAGAAACCCTTCACTTAGTGTTTTTTTTTTATTTAAAAAAAAAAAATTTCTATTCAATAAATTGATGGTACATTTTAGATATTTTCTATTACGGTTTCTAATAGTTTCACCTATCTCTGTAACTCTGAATTCAACCCTGTTGCCCAGGTTATTGTTAGGAATTAAACAAACAAACAAAAAAAATATATATATGTATATCTTTATAGTATTTGCAAGTATAATTTCTGTAACTACAAAAACATTTTGTCTCAAACTAGCTAGATTGTTTAATTTAGGCAAAATGTTACACTTTAAATACATTTTATTTCTAGAAAATAGAAAACGTCACAAATTGAGTCTTTAAACTTTAGGGTGGCAAAAATTAAACCTCATAGAACACAAATAGAAAACGATCTGCTCACATAAAATGTAGTTTTATCTCCTGTTGTTGTTGGTTGAGAAAGCGTTATTGATTTGCACATTTTTCTTTCCATACAGAAATTCAGTGAACGGCAAGTCCAACCATGAGTCCAGAAAGGAGAGGCCCCAGAAGCGTGGTGGTGGGGGACGATTTGAACCTTACGGAAACCCCAACAAGAGATACCGTGTGTTTGTCAGCAACATTCCCTATGATGTTAAATGGCAAACACTGAAAGATCTCATGAAGGAAAAAGGTAAGGTTTTGTGCTGTTTGGTTGTATGTCTTAGGTTAGGTTAGGACCTTTTTTAGTTTTGGGGGTTTTGAAGGTGGCCACCTACACAGTTGCTTTAGGTCAGAGGATAAACATCCCATCATGGGGAAGTGGTCTTGGAAAAAAAGGCTGTTCGAAAAGTGTCTTGAAGGAAAAAGGCTGTTGTGGAAAATGTTAAATAATTCAAGATTGCTAATGTGGCTGGATGGCACTTTAAAACTTATGTGCGAAATACACATACATTTAGAACCGAGTATAATCCATTCATATGTATCTGATGCCATCAATCGGTCTCTTTGGCTTTGGAGAAAGTGTGTAGATTTCACCCTAACCTGTTGGATAGTATTTCAGAACAACCCATGAGTGGTCACATTTTTCCCAATCCATGTGTAGTACCCCCTCCATGCCTAATGATTCTTACGCATGGGGAATTTCATGTGGAAATTGTTGCTTGTAGAATTAAATTGCATTTTCTTTTTTAGGTTTGCCAGAGTGAATGTTGTTGCAGCAGATCTTCATTATTGTGCCCTTAAAAAAATGGATGTGTGATTGATTTCTGGGGGTACAGGTCTACAGAGTAAAGCAGCTTCTTAAGCTGGTCCTTGTTTTATCTTATGGACAGACATTCTTGCTGGAGAAATGCCAGGTGGTTCTTCGATGTAGTTTTTGACAAACAGACTAGACCTTGTTTGGGTTTGCAGTCTCATCGGATGCAAAGTCAGCATCTAATCCTATTCTTGAGTGTTCATCCAACGGGACTTGTTGGAGCTGGTTTGGCTAATCGAATAAATTCAAGAGTCTCAATGTCAATTGTTTAGTTGGGAAGCCAAGTTGGTTCCAGGTGGATGAGGTTCCAGTTTCTGTAATTTTAAAACATTTATTTTATTATCTAGGTTTAGCTTTTTTTATTTTTTATTTTTTAGTTACTTTTTTAATTCTTTACTTATCGACACGGTTTAGGTGTGTTGAATGTTTTGGAGGTAGCCGAAGACGTGTTAACATTAACAGACCTTTTCATTGACGTCCAACAAAAGGCCATAGTTGGCAATCCATCCAATTTTCGATGGCTCGGGAGGTCAAATCTTTTTGGTCAGTCTTGGATGTTGAGGATCCCAGCAAGGACAGCTTAAGAAGTTTACCTTAAAACCTTTTACAGCTTGCTTCTTGTAGACCTGTACCAGAATTTGTGCTGCTGAGGTGCTGGGGGAGGAGGCTCTGGACTCGCAGGCCGAGCTCACTCTCACCGTCCCCCCGTTTGTGTCTGCTCTAAACCCCAATTGTTCTCTCGGCTTCTCTCCCCTTGGTGTGTGTCGTCTGGAATCTGATTTGTAGTGGGTGAGGTAACGTACGTGGAACACTTAATGGACGGAGAAGGCAAATCAAGGGTAAGTGCAAGAGACGAACCTCCCTTTGTCCGCTTGAGTTCTTACATGTACTCTTAGATTTTAATGTGGGATGTTCAGGACTGGGTTGAGAGCTCAAAATGTGTTGTCTTGGGTGGCATTCGAACAAAAATGGACGCCGACTGCGGTTCTGAGTGGAACCAGTTATATAGTAATTCTGGTTTTCGTTTGATTTAGAGGTAGCTTTATTGCACTGCGAGTCTCATTTCGGACTTCAGGTGGTGTTCAGTAACTAAACAAGGATAACATGGCGTCAATGATTTGTTGAGCGACTCTAGTGAGATAACAACAGAAATGGAGCTTGAATGTGTAATTAGAACTGAAGGCCGGTTGTGTATTCTGGTCGTCAATTAATCCTGTCAGCCATTTTGAGTTTGGATGTAATTATGCGCTAAATGTAACTGTTTTGCACTAAGTGAACACCACAGAGAAGTATTATATGAATATATATATATATATATTTTTTTTTTTTTTATGAATTTAGTGTGCCTGAATTTTTTTTAAATGTTTCCTGAGTCAGTTGTCAATGATGTCTTGTGGCTTTTTTCTAATTGTTTCTCTCATTCCCGTATTATTTGTTCGTTCATCCTGGCTGGTGTGCTGACTGAACAAAGGGTTGTGCGTAAGTATCATTCAGCCCATTCAGATCACTTCTCATATGTCAGTTCTGCTTTTTTGCTCTTGTTAACAGCCTTTTTTTTTTTTTTTTTTTTTTTTTTTAATATAAAAGTGTGGTTGAGTTCAGAACTGAAGAACTCATGAAAAAGGCTGTAGAGAAAGTCAACAAACATGTCATGAATGGCCGTCCTCTCAAGGTCAAGGAGGTGAGTGCATCTTGTAGATGAATAAAACTTGGAGAATGTAGCTAAAAGGATCTCTTTGCAGTCTTTTGGTAACATTAATAAAAATGCACAGAGAAATTTATTGTCTATTCGTCAGCCCAACTATAAATAATCCCTCTGTGTTTCTCTCTCAGGATCCAGATGGAGTGATTGCCCAGCGTGAAGCTAATCGGGCTCATGGGGGTGGTGGTGGTGGTGGTGGACCCCCAGGCATGGGTGGAGGAATGGGAGGTGGCATGGGAGGCGGCATGGGTGGAGGGATGGGGATGGGGATGGGTCCAGGGCCTGGTGCTCCTCCAATGGTCAACATCCCTCCCAGTCTCATGAACAACCCCAACATTCCCAATGAGATCATCCATGGACTCCAGTCTGGAAAAATCGGAAGCACCATTTTTGTGGCCAATGTAAGACTCTGAATTCACTGTGTAACCAAACTTCAAGTTTTGAAATGTGACCCCTGACTATTCATATGGCATCTGTCTACATAGCTGGACTACAAGGTTGGCTGGAAGAAGCTCAAAGAGGTGTTTGGAATGGCTGGAGCGGTTGTGCGTGCCGATATCCTGGAGGATAAGGACGGGAAAAGCAGAGGCATGGGAACAGTTACGTTTGAAATGCCCATTGAGGCCGTTCAAGCAGTTTGTATCCTTCACAGTAGCTTTTGATATGTGGTATTGGTTGGTATAAGGTTATTTAATGTGCAATATAAAATGAGCAATGCTTAAAGTTTTCCTTAATGGATGTTAGCCATGTTCAACGGACAGCTCCTCTTCAACAGGGTCATGCATGTCAAACTGGTGAGTAATCACATAGGTTTGGCGATACAATCATATTGCCAATGTAAGCTCATTTAAGATCTGCCCCTTCACACCGGTCATTGTATTTTTTTTTAGGATGAGAAATCTCTTCCTAAAGGTGACTTTGCGCCCCCAGATCGTCCTCCAGCACTTCCTCGTAAGTGATGACTTTATATGCATGTTTGCCATCTGAACAGACGTCTAGTTTTTTTTTTTCTCTAAACCAATTCCCACAATCTCATGCAGGTGGTCTGAGCGGTGTCGGTCTCGGTCTGGGACCCGGCGGTCAACCCATCGATGCTACCCAGCTCAACCGGGGTGGAATGGGCAACATGGGCCCAGGAGGTAAAAGCTTGTTGCCTGTTGAACTTTTTGGATTGTTTTTGCTTGTACACACTGACCATCATTCCCCACCCCTCTCCATGAATTAATTTTCTCCATAGGAATGGATGGAATGGGCTTTGGTGGCATGGGTAGAGTGGGAGGTATGTGTTTCTCAGGACATCTCATCAGCCTTTTTTTTTTTTTTTTTTTTTTTTTTTTTTTTTCCCCCACGCCTGATTTGGACACTTATGGATCTGGAAGAAACCTGCAGGGGGTATAATTTGTATGCTGTAGTTCAAAGGTGGTCGGTCCGTTTGGATGGGTGGTATCCAAACTGCAACTACATACTAACTGTGCAGTAACTCCTGAGCAGAAGAGTACTGAATTATCTTTAGTGTTTTTACATATATTTTTCAATTAAGTTGCTGCATTTTATCTTAAAGAAATTGTTATAAGTCGCTTTTATATACAAAGAATTGTGAATTCTATAACGTTTTTTTTTTTTTTTTATTCGTTGCATAGTTTATATAGTATGAAAATGTAATTAAAATGTTATATTTCAGGGATTGATAATTTTGGAGGAGGTATGAACAACATGGATCGTTTTGGACCCTCTGGAATGGGAAGAATGAATGGTAAATGTGTTAAGTTACTTATATCATGTATTTAACTTTTTAAATTTTGTTTGCTGTTCAGTCTTAAGTTTGAAACTTTTTATTTATTTTAATAGCAGATATGGATCGTGGAATCGGTGGTGGCTTTGATAGAGAATTTGGTGGCCGTAATGACATGGGAATGTCCCGCAGCAACTTCGGAGACTCCTTTGACCGAGGAATGGGTTAGTGACTCTTAATTTTTCTTCATTTACATTTATTAAACGATAATTTTATTTAAAAAAAAAAAAAAAGTTTTATATTCAATTTTGCTTTTTTTTTTTTTTTTTTTAATTGATTGCCAGGAAACACCATGGGAATGGATCGCATGAATTCTGGCATGGACCGGCTTGGTGGTGGCATGGACCGCATGGGAGGACTAGACCGAATGGGAATGGATCGCATGGACCGCATGTCTGATCTGGACCGGTTGGGAACTGGCTTTGACAGAATGGGTTCAGGGCTTGACCGGCTAGGGCCCAGTATGGATCGGCTGGGATCAGGCCTCGACCGCATGAGCTCCAGTGTGGACCGCATGGGCCCTGGTGGGTTTGACCGCTTGGGTCCGTCCAGCATGGATCGTATGAGTGGCGGAATGGACTTTGCCTCTCCTATGGGCATGGACAGGATGAACGCAGGCCTCGACCGAATGGGTTCAAACTTTGACCGCATGGGCTCCGGTGGCATGGACCGCTTCCCCTCCTCAGGCCTTGATCGCATGGGTACCAGCATGGATCGTATGGGTTCTGGTGGCGTTGGTGGTCAGTTTGACAGACCTGCTGATATGGACCGTGGCAACTTTGGCACTCCTTTCAGTGGGTCTGGACAAGGAGGGCCAGGGGCTGGTGGAGCCAATGCCAGGAAGGGCTGCCAGATTTTTGTCAGAAATGTAAGCTTCTGATCATGCTTTCCTGCATTTCTTTATTAATATCTTTTAAAAAAAAAAAAACACTACGTATGATCACACTGTTATTTCACTGTTTATCCATCAGGATTTGATTGGAAAGCCTAAAGTTGATATTATTGGCCCACACAGCCTTTGTAACATCAGCAGACAAGTTCTTTCAGTCATAGAGTTAGAATTTGACGAAAGACTATTAAAAACATTTTCAAATAATGTTTGTGTATATACAACCCCCCCCCCCCCCCCAAATAATGTAATTGTCTATTTTTTTTTATTTATTTTTTTTTACAGCTGCCCTTTGACTTCACCTGGAAGATGTTGAAGGACACTTTCAATTCATGTGGTGAGACTTTTTTTTTTTTTTTTTCTTCGTGTTCAGCAAACTTTCTGCATTGATGTTTCTCATTTCATCAATCGTTAATGAATTTTTTTTTTTTCCCCTCACAGGCATTGTGCAGTATGCAGATATAAAGATGGAGAACGGTAAATCCAAGGGCTGTGGTGTGGTGCGCTTTGATAGTCCCGAGACTGCAGAGCGAGCCTGTCGTACTATGAACGGCTACCGGCTAAATGGGCGAGAGATTGACGTCAGGATTGACAGAAATGCATAATCATCTTTTGCCTTCCACAATTGATTCCCTCCACCCCACTCACTATGCTTTCCAAATAATTTGTCAAGTTACATATTTTTATTTGTGCCGAATGGTACACTTTTAGTTTTGCTTATGACTTTTAGAGACCAAATGTTTTTTTTTTTTTTTCCCCCCACTTTTTATTGTGATGCTTTCCAAGAAATTGCCTTTGTTAAAGGTTTGCTAATAAATCTCAACTTTGATAACCTACATGATGTTGTGTGGTCCTTTTTAGTCATGTTTGGCATTATCTTTGCATTTCTGGTGCAGCTAATGAAAACTGACTTGGGTCAGGAACATTCCTGCAAAGTGTTGGCACTGGTATGTGCGCACAATTTGTATTGAGATTGCCTCAGAGGGTGTTGCCAAGTCTGCAGTTTTTCTGTGGAAAAGCAATTGGATTGGCATTGTTTCGCAAACCTGCTCTGAGGGTACTTCCATTTATGTATCTGGAAGATGCTTTTATTGAAAGAGGAGTTTAAAATTTTTACTTTTTTTTTTTTTTTTTTTTTTTTGCATTTAGTCCAATTGGAGTCATTTTGACCCTCACCATAAAGTTCACATGTACACATTTTTAACAGTGTTAAAGGTGCAAATGTTTTCACTAAAGTTGGTACTGAGATGGTCCATCCATTTCTCTGAAATTGATCCATATATCTGGTTTCTGGTAATTACATTTTCATGCTGTGTTGGGCCTCATTTTAAAATGTTGCATCGAAACCATCCTACACTTGATCTTATGATCATTTCTCTAATATGATTTATAAACCGTAAATGATCTTGAAATTGTGCACAGTTGAATGGTTTCAGATCTCCACCCTGTAAATGCCAGTTGCTTAATGTCATTAACATAAAAGAGTAGCACTTAACATCCAAATTCTTGACTTTATCTAATACCTGCAGAGTACTCCAGTATGGAAGCTTGTTTTGGCCATTAAATAAAAAATAAAGATAATCGGGATATTTTATCTCACAATTCTGGCTTTTTTTCCTCACAAATGCAAGTTTACATCTCGCAATTCTGATAACTTTTTTCAGAACTGTGAGATATATACTCTGTTATGAGAAATAAAGCCAGAATTGTGGAATATAAACAACTCACAATTCCATGAGTTGAGTTGTGAGAAATAAACTTGCAATTCTAAGAAAAAAAAAGTCAAGCTTGTTTCCACCACTAAATAAAAAATAAAATTGGGATTTTATGCAATTCTGATTTTATAACTGGCAATTACGAGTGTTTCATGCAATTCTGAGAATAAGAACTGAGATATAAACTCACAATTGCGAGAAATTAAGTCAGAATTGTGAGTTATAAACTCAGAATTCTGACTTTATAACTTGCAATTGTTATAAATTCAGAGATATAAACAATTCTGAGAAAAAACTCAGAATTGTGAGATATAAACTCGCATTTATGGTTAAAAAAATATAACAATTGCAAATTTAAATCACGCAACTCTGACTATAACTTGCAATTGTGAGAAAAAAGTTGCAATTACCTTTTTTAGTATTCAGTGGCAGAAACAAGCTTGGAAGCTTGTTTTCGGCACTAAATAAAAGAATAACAAAAAGGTAATTGCGACTTTTTATCTCACAATTCAGACGTTTTTTTTTTTAGATTTGCATCTCACAATTCTGACAGCACATTTAGGCCACGCCCACACGTGACAATCCAACCCTCTCCATTGACTTTGTATTGCGTGAAGCTGCCTCCTTGTCATTTCTGACTTAAAACAAAAAGCAAAACAATGTCTAAAAGCTGCTGTGTGCTGTGTACAGCAAACAAGCTAAAAAGTTTTTATAAGCCCCAAACAACAAGCATTTAAGGACACAAAAGTGGATACAGGCAATTGAGACAGTACTCAGAGTAATATGACACATTGCGATCTGTGCCCACTGGAGGAGAACATAATCGGCGACAGATAATATATAAAACTGGCATCTGGATATTTGACTTGGCAGTGACAAAATGTTTACTGCACACAAAGGCATTCGGAGGCATACTGAGTGTCAGGATCCCACAATTTACCCATTCTCCCTGCTGATGCTTCATGTCTTATTGCCTGTATCCACCTTTGTCTCATTAAAGGCTGGCACACAGCAGCTTTTAGGCATTGTTCTGTCTTTTGTTAGAAGCAAGAAATGACAAGGAGGCAGCTTCACGCGATACAAAGTCAATGGAGAGGGTTGGATTGTCCCCGGTGTGGGCGTGGCCTAAATGCGCTCTGTCACTATAGAAGTGTGTGATTTTGGATGCAGCCCGTTTTTATAAACATGAACGTTGGTGTGGTTTTTAGAGTACGCACACTCTAAGATCAAATCTGTGAGTATGCACATTTTATAAATGAGGCCCCTGGTGTTCTTAGATCAGCTAGACCATGATAATGTTCTGTTTATAATCAATCTACCACTTTAAATGCTCAGAACACAGAAGTGGAGTGATAAGAGTGAAAATTCCCAGTGCTTTTTTGTATAATTCACTTAATGGCGTTCATGTTTAAATATACACAAAACTTTTATTGTAGTCGCCCCGACAGCAACATAGTGTGGCCCAGATCCGGTACATGTGGATTACATGCGGACCACATGTGGGCCAGATATGGGCCGACACTATCTTGCTGCATCAAAGTATATAAGCAGTTTTTAAACCTTTCAAATAGTAAAACCAAATCAAAACTAAAAATTCATGGTTATTTTGTAGTTTTTGTCATCTAATTTGAGATTTTTTTCCATTGAACTTCTGTTTAAAATCTGAATGGTACAAGAAACAACTAATAAAAAATAAAATAAATAAATAAACAAGAAAACTGTGAATCAAGAGTTGTATTTATTTTAAGGGCTGAACAAATGTACACACATCGGTCCATTGGTTGTGGTCTTTTTGTAGGATAAATGTCTATGCTGTACATCGATGTAAGTAGACTCACGTTTTGTCATGCTCTTGATATTGAGGGGGGCACACAGCTTTTTGACCACACACAAACACAGCTCAACTGTTGGAAGAGTAAGCGATTGATACAGTTGTATGTCTGAGACTGTATAGACTTTACAATCCGAACTGTAAAGTTTACACATACGATACAAAGAAAGCCTAGACTTACAAGAAATGGCGCATGTCCTTGACGCTGGAAGAATGGGTGGGTGGGGGTAGACCTAGGATAGGACATCTTTTGTAAAATAAAATACAAAATAAAAGTTTAAATAACATTTAAAATATATTTTATATGTATTTAAAGATCTATATACAAATTCTCTAAGACACTATCATTCGTGAACCAGAAAAAAAGACTGAATCAGTGAATATTTTATAACTACAATAGGATTTAGGTTGGCAAAAAATAATTAAGGCAACCAAAATAAGTGTGCGCTACACTTTACAAATATATTGCTGCAGTAGCCTTTTTATTTTAGATACAACAGCAATATCAATAGCAACTGGCCACTGCACATTATAAGAATCAGTCACACACTTCCATTGTAAAATGATACACTCACTTACTCAAACCCACAAACACGCTCAATGCATAGGCACACACAATTTCTATACATATGGATTTACAATTTAAAATTTTTGAACTTAAAGATTTCTGATAGTGAAATGATTGTGATATGGTAACAAGTTGTTTTACATATTTGGCCTCCCACATATCAAGTTTGGTCCCATCTTCCGGCTTAACATATCTTAATAGCCCTGATGACTTTGGGGGAATCTGCATATTTAAAACAGATTTAAATTTGGTGTAATTAAAACTTTTATGGATAGGAGAATGTATTAAAAAAAATTAAAAATAAATAAAACATTGAACTATTGCTAGCTGATGAATGTATATTAAAATCAATATTAGAGGACTGCAACAGAAATGGAACAATATGAACTGTCATTTGCAATACAGATTAATTACAAATAAAACAAATGAATTTGTATTTTTTCAACAGTTAAGGAACGACGCTACCTGATAAACAAAGTGCATTAACAACCAGAGTAGCATAAATAAATCATAATTAACTATAAAACTTCTTTCTTTTTTAATGAAGGTCACAACCTACAGCCCAAAAGAATAATAATAATAATTAAAAAATAGCATACAGCCCACTCTTAGGAGGTCTTGCGTCCCAGAGCTCAAATCGTAGAACACGCTCACAGTATGTAAATTAGACAATGAATGAAAAACAAAACAATTAAACAAAATAAAATAATTAAACAAATATATTAATTTTTACTTATAAATACATCTGGACATTGGTATTACTACTCGCTTGGTGTTGTTTGTGGAGTTGGTGATAGAACGATGAAAATGAAAGCTGGATTTGCGAAAATTCCGACAGTAGCATCCGACCAGTAGAGCTTCCGAATGTGACGAGTCTGAGGAGTCCAAACCTTGTAGCGGCTCCTCTCTCCTGAGGTCTGATTACTGTTGGGACAAATTAACAGTGTTTGAATACCGAGGCTTTGGTGTAAATTAATTAATGTGCAAGGAATAAATGTCAGCTGTCAATATCAAGAATTATAAACCCAGGACGACCATGACACGGTGCGCACTTACTGTTTCACTCTCCTCTTCGTCCTCTGAAAGGGTCTTAGACCCTGTGCTGAAGTGCAGAGGAGAATACACCCAGCTTTTGTCTTCTGGAGGCTGCTGGTACACAACCAAGACAGCAGAGGGAGCCAGAAGGGATGGAGACACACAGAGGCAGCCAGTAGAAAAAGAAAGACAGACAGGAAGACAAGAGTGCCAGAGAGGAATATTAGAAATGCAGTAGCTAGAGATAGATATGGAGCTTCACACATGACATGCAGTGAAAAAATAATTGTATACAGTGGCCACGAATTAACAATTTGTTCCCATGAATTATTAATACGTTTTACTAATTCATTCCCTCATTTTAAGTCAATTGTGTGCACAATATAATAATTTGTTCCCTAGCTAGTTTTGCTACGTCACGGCCACGTTGTAATAATTTGTTCCCTCGACTTAGTTAAAGGGTTAGTTTACCCACAAATGAAATTCCTGTCATTAATTACTCATACTCATGTCGTTCCAAAACCGTATGATCTTCGAAACACAAATTAAGATATTTTGATGAAATCCGAGGTTTTATTCATTCTCCACTGAAAGCAATGAAATGACCACATTCAATGTCCAGAAAAGTAGTAAAAACATTGTTAAAATTGTCAACGTGACTACAGTGATTCAAACTTAATGTTATGAAGCGATGAGTGCACAAAAACAAAACAAAAATAACTACTTTATTCGACAAATAATATAACTATAATGTTAGGACAATGTAAATACGGCATTTGCAACACGTTTTCCTTTAGTACTATATAACACAAGTATTTTCAAACAGAATAATCAATAGAAAATACTGTAGAGCAGGAATTTTATCCATCAGGATTTGATTGAATAGCGAAAAACTAACATTTATATTATTGGCTATGGCTACTATAATTTTTATATAATAAGTTCTAATTCAGTCTTCAAAATTTCACGTTTAATTCTATGTTGCTTACACAATTTTTCATAATAAAATGTTTTTACACCATTTTTCAGTGTATAAAACATTCTTTAAATCTTTCTTAACATTTCTATTAAATCCTGCACAATAAGACCAGGTACATTGATAAACAGGCACAAAGCTTGTTAATATCACGTTAGCAACTAGTTAACTAATAAAAGAGTGATTTTGGTCTTTTTATGTCACCTGATTGTGTTTCCTGTGTCTTAGAAACAGTTGTGTATGGCTCCAAAACTAGTTTTTGAAGTGGACAATAATGGCAAATTGTACTAACCATACTATGTAAATATTTTCACAACGTTGGAACAATGTATTGTACTCTCTGAGACTGTGACTTGACATATATGGTTGTATAAACTGAGCAGATGCAATTGTTTACCTCAAATCTTTTAAAACAATTTCAAACTTATTATGGTGGGCTCATTTGGATAAAAAAAAGTCTTAAAGGTACAGTAACAAAAACAGCCTGTTTAATTCTAATAGTCAAAGGGTAGGAAAAAAAGCTATAACAGTCTAAAAAACAGTGAACTTCAGAGGCTAGCTTGAGCCAATTAATTCTAATTCTAAAACTACCTCTAAAACTAGTTTCAACTGCTTTAAGCTATAAAAACTTACATTGTGCCGCCTTCTGTGTGAGATGGGCTGACAAACACAGACGCTGCCATCAGAGAACTTACAAGAGGCAGAGAAAGAGAGACGGACAGAGACGGCAGACAAATAATGAAAGATGGCAGAATGGTAATGGAAAAAGTCAAGGAGATGGAATGCAGTTTAGCAGTCGATAAATGAAATTGACAGCTCCATTAATAAGAGGAAAGAGTGACGGAGCAGCTGGTGCAGGGTGTTAATAGATGAATAATTCAAGATGTGGCGCTTGCGTGTCTCTAGGGCTCTTTTCAGCATACAACTGAGTTTAAGGGCCTCAATGTGTCTAACAAATTATAAGGATCACCATTTCTCAGTTTTCTTGGCTGTACTCAGAAACATCCCAGTGGATGCATCCAGTTGTTTTGTCGTTCATAGGCCAGAATGTGTCTATTGTATTGGTGTTATTCAAAGTTAACACACACATAATGATATCGTTAGCATTTAGAAATAAACAAAAGGACTCTTCATTTAAATGGGTCTTTTGCATTCATACAGAAACTGAAGATAAAAATAAAGAGCCAAAGGAGCTCCTAACACCTCTGCACACGAACACCGACCCACCCACCCACGTGCCAACAGAGACCCTCTGTGAGATTCTGTCTTCTGTCCCGTATTGGAGACGTTTCCTTTAGTCACCATTAATTCAACAATGGTCACATTAGCACTGTTTACTACTCACAAACTATCTCACAAAGTCTATCAAGAACATGTTGTGGTCATGTTTAACACCAAAATGAATATATTTTTACACGAAGAAAATACTAGAAAGAATAAAATCTTTTTTTAATATCATTGTGACATTATTTCCATGACAATTAAATTCTTATTTAAAAAACAAACCTCATTTTCATTCTCAATATCATAATGCATGTAGATGTTTTCTGAGATTTTCTGAGCTCTTAACATGATTTTTTTTATTATTAAATAATAAAAAAAAAAATTAAATGAAAAGTATATAAAATAGTATCATAATATATACATACATACAATTAAAATAATACATTCTTGTTTTTTTCATAGTTATGCACCGATATAAAAATTTGGCCGATACCGATAACCGATAATTCTTTATATTTGAAAACCGATAACCGATATTTTGGCAGATAAATCGAAATCCAAATTTTTATATAATTTTCGAGAGCCTGATTACAAAAACAAAAGTCTCACCATTAAAAGCCATGTTCCAAGCACTTCAACATAAATCAAACATATACAGTACAGTATCCTAGTTTAATGTTCATAATTGTCATAAAAATAATGCAAAACAATTTTAATGGTTCTAAAATATTCTTCATTTTTCTTTATGCAACATATAGTTTATTTTTTCTTTTAAAAATGAAATATGACCCAGGCAATCATAATTTTTTTCTTGTATTTGAGTAAAAATATATAAACATCCTTCAATCAATCAAATAAATAAATAAATACATAAATAAAAAACTTAGAATATGTCATACATTTTTAAGTTACAGCATTAGTAATTTTTTTTAACTATAAACCTCACTAAATAAAGTTAGATTTATGCTTAAAATAATAGAAAAATATTTGACAATGCGTTACAAAAATAAACTTAATTCAAGATTTATTCTGTTAATAAGTTAATATCTTAATGCAATAGCTGTTTTGCTTTTTAAGTAAATTTATCACATTTTAAGGATGTTTAGATACTTTCATTGGAACACAAGACAAAAATAATGATTTTTTGCAGTGCAGACACATTTGATTATGTTCTTTTATGCTGTGACATTAGGTCATCAGGTGGTTCTCATGCATTTTTTTGATACATTTATAGTTCAGATGAGTTTGAAGGGCTTACAAAATAAATGTCTGTAATTGGCACGTCATCATCCTCATCCACAGAGGCACGACTTGTACAGCCTGAGGCCTGACTGGCGCTGTCAGATTCTACGACTATCCTGGGGCTCGCTGGGACAGAGGAGGACGAGGCTTCTGGAAACGTCTCTGGAGCTTCACTACATGTGGAAAAGAAAATGAAATCAAAAATTATTTAAAGATTTTTAGTGAATAAAACATACAATTTGGTCTGTTCTTCAACTATCGAATGATTTCAGAAGAGCTGGAATATAGAGCCTAAATCTTATAGGCCACTTTTTTTTTGTAGTTTTGGGATGCTTTTTTGTGAAATTGACAGCCTCTGGTCATGCTTTTGTTGTATGCAGTGTTATTCAAGTATCATTTATATACTATTATAGTATTTAATAATATTTTGATTTGTTTTTTTATATATATTTTCAGTTTTCATTTTAATTTTAGTGTCCAATAACTGTTATGTGCTTTTGTCAGTTTTATTAGTTTTTGTTTCTTTAAAAATTATTTCTATATAGCTTTAATTTATTTTTATTTTAGTTTTAGTAATTTTAGGACTTCAACTTATTTTTTTGTTAGTTAGCAGCACATTTTTATAGTTATTTAGATTAGATTTTAATAAATAATATTAAATTATATAATTATTTTATATTATATTATTATAAGTTATTATTATGAGTTATTATATTATATTATATTTTTGGATGTACTATTTCTTATATAGCCACAGGTCCTGGCAAGCACAAAAACGTTTGGTTACTTAGTGCCAGTGTGATTAAGCACTTCCTGTTTGGTTATGTTCCTTTGTGGCAGTTTCCATGGTGTAATTTTGCCATCACTATGAGGAGCTTGAGCAGGTGAGCTCAGCTGAATGGAGCAGCTCATTCCCATGATACCCCTGATCTTACATCCACACTGCTCTTCATTCAGCGACACAGTGCATTTGCATTTAAATCATTGCCCTTAATTCCATTACGCATGGTCAAGAATATCTAGAGTTGAAAAGTAAATATATAATAAGTGCTCATATCTTTGCAGGTAGTTTCTCAGTTTTTAGTGCGTACCTGTTCTCCGGCGATACCTGGGGAGCCACGAGGGTGGGCTCGCTGTCGTATCTTCCCTCCACTTCCACCTCCACTGTGATGGTCTGTTGGTCCTCATCCTGCATTCTACAACAACACCAGCAGAGGGCTCAACTAAACCATACAAACATCACTAAGAACAAATCATTCCCCTTCCATTAAGAAGATCAAGCCCAAGAGGGGAATAAACATTGTAAAGTCTGCTAATGAAACATAGACTCGGTCTGTTCAGATTAATTTTGGTTTGTTCATCGCAAAAAACGATCGAATATAGCAGAAAAAAAATAGCTGATAAAGACTAAATTAAAAAAAATATATATAAAAAAATTAGGTAAAAACAAAACACACACACACAAAACCCCCCTCAAAAGTCCAAGTAGTCCAGTTGGTTAACTCCTTTCAGAAGAAAATAAATAAGATGTTTTTGTTCACTTCTAAATAGTATTTTTAGGTTAGTCAACATGAACTACAACATATTGTTCTGTTTTACTTACGTTTCTTCATGACTGGACTGGGTGTGTCTCCTGTATGGAAGAGAACAGAGAGTTTATTGTACCCGCTATGCTGGAATATTACAGAGCGACAGACTGTAATACCTGTAGCGCGGCTGTTCGGAGGTGTCCGAGGGGGAGCGTTCTGGGATTGACAGAGAGGTGGTGGAGGAGAGCGTGGTGGCGATGGAGGCTGTGGTAGCCTCCTCGAACGAGGGAGGGGTGCATGGAAGCACATCGGCCCGACCTGAAACCGGGCAGAATTTAAATATGTGACTAAAACCAATGAGTCCTCAAGGTTAAGAATGAAGAATGTATTTCGCATATTGTTTACCATCATCATCCAGGGTGGGGAAGCTACGGGCTCCTCTCAAGTCGTAGATGTTTTCGTCTCTCACGAAGGGCAGCTGGCTGGCCGACCAGGCTGCTCCAGGCCCGCCATATTTGGCTGCAGCTAGACCCCCACGACCCCTTTTTGACGGAGAGGATTTTAATGCTGAAAGAAACAGGTTTACAAATACATTTAAATATTAAAAATAGTTTCAATGTCTTTGATTAGCATCATGAAAGTAGGTGAAGTTTGTCATTTCTTTCATTAGCAGGGTTAAGATTTTACTAAAAATATAAATCTTATATAGATATATATATGTATAGATAATAAATATCTTGTTTGTTTTTACATTTAATTTAGCACATTTTAATGTACCTTTTTTATAGGGATGGTTATAGGCAGATATTACAGTTTTTAAATGTATTGGTACAGAATATTTCATTTTGTGTGCTTCATTTTTTTTTTTTTTTTTACAATTAGAGTACCTTTGCCATCATCTAACACTCATTAATCTTTTAAAAATACTAATTATTAAATAAAATAATAACACGTTATATGTAATCTTTAAGAATCTCAAAGAAAATATCCATTTTCATACTCTTAACTTGAAGCATTTAAAATAATTCATTTTAGTTTTTATTGTTTTATTTTTCATTTATATAGCCCAAATAGCAGTCATTTATCAGTTATCAGTCATTACAATAAATATTTATCAGCTTATCGGTCAGAATTTTAAACCTGATGCATCCCTATTACTTAATTCTTCATGCAGAACATGAAATTAATCTATGTGATTCAGTAATATAAATTCAACTCAGAATCAGTTCACTCACATGAAGTCTTTCTGAATACAGTAGTGCTCATGAACCTGAAGAACCTGTCCGCATAGAAAGATGGTCTGTGAACAGACACTGTGTCCTGAAGAGTGAAAGAGAGAACGAATAAGTGAACCATCTGAATCCATCTGAATAGCTACAGTTCATTCTTATTCTAGTTGACAAAATGGAAAATTACAGTTCAATACTGTTCAATACTAATTATTTTCATGCAGGCTTTAAAGGCCTATTATGCCCCTTTTCACAAGATGTAATATAAGTCTCTGGTGTCCCCAGAATGTGTCTGTGAAGTTTCAGCTCAAAATACCCCACAGATCATTTATTATAGCTTGTCAAATTTGCCTCTGTTTGGGTTTGAGCAAAAAAAAACAATTTTTGTGTTTACCCTTTAAATGCAAATGAACTGCTGATACTCAACAACAACAAAACTGGAGAATCTCACGCAGCCAAAATGTCAGAAATTGTTAGTAGTGGTGTTCAGTCTTACATGTTCAAACCGGAGTCGGACACTGATGGAGTGACTAAGGAAGAAGTTAGAGAACTTTTAGAATGAAACTAGAAGTTTCTGAATGGTTAGTGGATGAATTTATGAAGTTGTTGTGAAGTTAAGTAGATTCAACTAGCGACTACACTAGCATGTACCATCATATTAATCTTTTGTGTAAATCTAGCATTGAACTGACCATCGTTTGTGAAGTAGTAAAAATATATGCGCAAACATATAACACTTTACCAACTTTCTTCGGCACATTTCCTTCATAAAAGAAATTTAACCACGGTGTCCTCAGTAGCTCAGATGCCGAAAGTCTGTGGAGACTCTTATGTTCATTGGTACATCCAATAACAGAACATTTGCAAGTTTTTTCTTTGTTTTGTTTTTTTTGCTGCGGCTCACTCAGGGTGGTATCTATGCCAATATGGTAGATTGTCACCAGTCATAGGCGGGGCTTCTCCCCACTCATACGTAAGAGTAGGGGGAAATCGCATAATTTTTCTCCCAAACCAGTTCAGTGGAAATCCCGCCCTTCTGCTAATTTTAAGTGGTTAAGGTAAAGTGACAGGTTTAGGGATCAGTGTTTGGTGTAGGCAATCAGTACTGTGATTGACATGACCAATGAAATCTTTAGAATTGTGCTGAACTGGTTTGGGAAAAAGAAAATCACGTGAGGAAATCTGGAAACACTCGTTTGAAGAGACTGTTTATGATTTATGGGAATTATAAAAAAAGGTGAGTAGATTTTTACCATTACAGGATGGTTATTTACACACACATCTGTGTTCAAACACCATTCAAAGTGAACTTTGCATAACAGGTCCCCTTTAAGTCAAACTTAAGGTTTACAGTTCAACATACATTATTCATGAAGACACCAGTTAACACTTCCAGCTGACATTGGTATACAAGATATACCAGCCCTATGTCTATAAATAACTTAATTAGCATGCAAATGAATCTTGAGCCATTCACAGTATGGCATAGACTGATGCGTCACAGGCAGAGTTGGAGAAATTTCCTTTATTTACAGCTGAGCTGAGGAGTGTGTGTGTGTGTGTGTGTGGTATGTGCATGTGCGTCTCATATCCAGCAATAGCCCAATTGGCACATCCCCTGAGAAAAATTGTCCCAAATTAGTGCGCATTTTACAAGCATTTCCTCCAAAACCTCATAATTCTCACGAAACTCCATTCATGCTAACGTACTGCAGCAGACCCTGCTTTGTTAATATAAAAATGAAGGAAGTAAGAAGAATTATAGTGAAGGTCAAAGACCACAGAGTCTCAAAAGCTGGATGTTAACTTGGCCAAAGCTTTTCATCAAGTGACAAGAGATGGAGCGACTTGCATGGAACAATGATGCTGATATATTTCAAATGGTCTTTTCTAGATAACAGCCATTGAAATTCAACAAAATTCTCACCCCATCATGGACTAGAGCCTTCCACGTATGCTCTAATTTCTTTATTAACCTGAACAGAAAAAGAAAAAAGTCACTCTATGGTGCTTTTAAATCACACTGGCAGCAATGAATCACACTCCTCATGATGTAAATCATAAGTGACATGAGTCGGAGAGGTTGACGCTAGCACCTGTAAGACTGCAAGATGTCGATTATCCCGATGTAAAGTAACAGCCGCTCTCCTTTTCCATTGACTGCAGGAATGCCGCCCATCCTGACAGGGAAAAAACATGAGAAAATAAATGACTATGTAAGTTTTTCAGGGCCTAAAGTCTAAATCTTGCTAAATACTAACACTTAGCTATACCTTTGGGAACAAAATTGCAATAGTACTTAAAAGTGTTTCCCGAAGTTGTCAAACTCTTAAAAAACTGCCAGAAAAGACAAAAAAAACCCCCAAAATAAAAATAGTAAATAAAATCCAAATAAATAAGATAAAATAAAACATAAAACAAAATGCAAGAAAACAAAGCAAAAAAATGTCTCTGTTCACTTCTAAAAAGCTGAATTTTTTGGGTTAAGCTGCGGTCACACTAGACTTTGAGCACACTAAATTTCTATTCACATTGCAATGGTCATGATATAACATCTCACTCTGTAGCGTCTTTTCAATAAACATAAATTCTACATATAAAAAATAATATTAAAAAAAATTAAAATATACAATCTATTCCACTTTACTGCAAAAAATGTGCATTCTTTTAATTTAGCTAAGAAGTCAAGCCGTGGCTTAACGATCTATTGGTCACACGTCTTTACGTGATACAAATTTGCAAGGTCAGAGTTCACCAAACTTGAACTTTGGAATGCAGCAAAATGCGATATCAATGGAACGAATTGTGTAGTGTGAAAAGTGTTTCTTAAAATTAGCTAAATCTTAAAAAAACTCTGATAAAATGGCTGATAAAGACAAAATAAAAAAATAGGATATAAATAATACACAAAATAAACAAAAGACAAAACAAAACAAAACAAAAACAATATCTTTGTTTACTTTTAAAGTTGCATTTTTGGTTAGTTAACATGAATCTGTTGTTTACAATATGTTACCTTCCAAATTCCAAATGAAACAGGGTATCTAACAGGAAGGGGCTTGATTTTATCCAGATTTTTTTTTTTTTTAAATCTTTAAAATGATGAAAAAACTGTATCAAAATAGTATAGAATTCAATTTATTGGTTATGGGCAATAACATGAAAATAATAACCAGGTTACTGGTATCAGCTAGAATTTTGTCATTGCATCCCTATTACTTCATCATACATTTTTTGATGCATCTGAAAATATCACACATCTTTTTAAATATCCTTAATATGTATCAAAACATCGGCCGCTCACGTGTCATCAGTGTCAATTTCCTCTCCACAGGCCGACGCTCCCTGTATGGACTCCATGGCAGTGGAGTAGAGCGCCTTCTGTGCCAGCGGCCTCTTTTCATCACTGCTGCCCTGAGATCCCTCCATCTGCTGCTCTTTCTCCGCCTGATCGATGTTGTGAACTCCCAGCAGCAAACTGTAATCCATAATCTTAAAGCTTTCCAAGACCTAAACACCAAAACCACATCAATATTTGCTCCTATTCACACATCCACTCCAGACAACAGCACACTGTACAGAACTTACCAAACAGTCCCTTTGTAACGTCTTGACCAGAGCGCTGTGCGTGTCGGTATCAAGCATGAGACCGTCTGGTACGTCCTGCATGAAATCAAGGTCTTTGAATGTGGGCTTCGCCTTTTCCCGCTCTTTCTTAGAGGCCCGTCGCTTATAGGTAGATCCCTTCAAGTCGTATTTGAGGTGCATGCGCACCACCCTGGGCAAAACGTTGTTCATGACCACCATTCGAATGTTCTTCCCACCCGATTGTACGCAGTACAGCCCAAAGAACTTGGGCAATAAGGTGCGAGGATTCTGATTCAAGTTCTGCAGGAAAAAAAAACATTTGAAAAATCAAATGCCCAGTCAGAGTGAACGAATATTCAAATGCAAGTCATCCATGCAGTGGTACAAATCTTTGTTGGTTACATGCATTGTGTAATTAAATAAATGTATTCTTTAAAGGAGTAGTTACAATTCTGTCATCATTTATTCCCCCGATACTGAAATTTTGAGCTCCAAAATTCGCTGCGCCATGTTTGACGAACTTGCAAGTTTAAATACGAAAAATACAAATGAGATATTCAGCAAATAACAACTTTTCTGCCTTTTCCTTGCACAAAAAGAAATACTTTTATTTAGTTTTTTTGTCATTTTTTGAACCTCGATGGCATCAAGTTCCACTGTCACCATATGGAAAAGAGCAGCTTGAATATTCTCCAGAACATCTTTTTTTTGTGTTACATGGAAAACAGAAAATAAGCTCATCTTTTCAGCCTTTTCCTCGCACAAAAACAAGTACTTGTATGATACTTTTATTTAGCTTTTTTGTAATTTTTTTGAACCTTGATGGCATCCAAGTTCACAGTCACCGTATGGAAAAGAGCAGGTTTTTTTTTTGTTCCACGGAAGAACGCAAGTCAGGCGGATTCAGAACGGCATAATGAATAAATTATATCAGATTTTTTTTTTTTTTTTGGTGATGAACTATTCCTTAAAATTGTCAATATTACAACACAAATCTGTTAAATACAAAAACCTGTTTTTATATCGCATGCAAACCACACATTTGCTGATGACCACTTCTAAATGTTAATACTAGTTCAATAACAGCATTAATGCATTAGATTGAAGTAAACATTATTTGTTTTTCAACATTCCAGACTCAAAACACACCATTTCAACCAAAAAAAGAGGCTTCCTCAAGTCAATGGCATTCAGTTTGCCAGCTAATGTTCCAGAGCGTAGTAAAACCACCTTATTCCAGTTAGATTGGAGTTTACATTCTCTTAAAAAGCACCACACAAAGGCAATGCAATGAAGCAGATATCCAACCTAGAGGAGCTTTGTGCAACGACCATCACCTTCCCAAAGGTGACATGTCCTACAAGAAATGATCAAAGAGGAAAAGAGCCAGACATTGTTAAAGACAGATTTCTGTAGGCGAACTGGCCAAGGTCAGCACTGTTGCTGAACAACAACTGATCCGTCACTATTCATGGGCTCATTAGCTCCAGCTGAATGGATGGAACAAGCCAAGCCGGTCGCTGGTCAGACTCTGCTGACACTGAGAACCCATTTAGGCATCATCTACTGAAAGAAAAACTCATGTTCTCTTGGAAACCAAACCCTTTTGTACTTAAATTGTGGACTGAATTGGTCCAATGGAGACAGAAAGCTGGAACAAGCACGGTTTAAATGCTAATTGTGTAATTTATTTTGTTATTCAGGTAAATAGCAGACAAATCACCTCAGGGGAGAAATTAGTTCAAAATAGCTTGTTGGGTAATCAGCAGTGTTATTGTTTAACCAGGTGGTTGATTTGTGACAGCATGTGATAATAGGCTGGAAAGCATGTTTCTCAAAAAGTACAGAAAAACAACATAAACTGTGTATTTTAGCCTTGCTTAAACCTTATTGTAGCAGAAAAACTATATATATATATATATATATACAATGTAAGAATATAATGTAAAGTAATTTTATAATACATTTAGGCTACATCATTATATTGTATTATATCATGTACTGTATCATAATTATCAGCATTATATTAACCATTAGCCACTCTGCTCCAGACATTTTATCAGACATTGAAAACCAATATGGTCAACCATCAATTTCAAAAAAGCATGTAATGGTATTACAGTTCTGTCTGATAGTGATAAGCCAATAACCCTTTTCATGTTATGGGCAATAACAATAATTTATTGTCAAAACTGATAATAAAAAATAAAATGTAAATAATTGGCCGATAATAAAAAAAAAAAAAGGTCAATAATCAATAATCGCCCCATGTTGCAAGGATCTGTACACAATTGTACACAAAGATAGTGACTGGTTTTCGGACCCTCCGGAACCCCCCCCCCCCAATACAGTAAAACTGCACATTTTAGAGTGGCCTTT
This sequence comes from Elopichthys bambusa, assembly GCA_037101425.1. Taxonomy (NCBI): domain Eukaryota; kingdom Metazoa; phylum Chordata; class Actinopteri; order Cypriniformes; family Xenocyprididae; genus Elopichthys; species Elopichthys bambusa. Next base: position 10,272,511 of record CM074433.1, on the reverse strand, counting down.
TATTGTGGCCAGCCTAAGGCACACCTGTGCAATAATCATGCTGTCTAATCAGCATCTTGATATGCCACACCTGTGACGTGGATGGATTATCTTGGCAAAGGAGAAGTGCTTACTAACACCGCTTTAGACAGATTTGTGAACAATATTTGAGAGAAATAGGCCTTTTGTGTACATAAAAAAAGTCTTAGATCTTTGAGTTCAGCTCATGAAAAATGGGGGCAAAAACAAAAGTGTTGTGTTTATAATTTTGTTCAGTGTAAATTAAATATTGTGTAAAATAAGTATTTGACAAGTTTTATGTAGGCTACATATCATTTGCTGTCAATAACTGTTATATAATGCAGTATAAATATAGTGTATAATATATACACTATGTTCTCTAGATATTGGGATTGGACATTGGGAACCCAATTTAAAATGCATCAGTCAAAGTACAGCAACTCACCATGTAATATCCAGGAAGAAGCTTCTGCAAAAACTCTGCCTCCTTGTGCATAACTGTCTTGATGATGAACTCATCGTCCTTGGTGACATAGAAGACTGAGCCACTGGCTCCCGGGTTGGACAGCTCAATCAGTGGTTCGTTACAGAGCGAATACTAAAGGCGAACACAAATATAGATACAGATGAATTCTGGTTGAGTGATTCTTCAGTGGTCCTGAATAAATCCAAGCATGTATTATAAAAAACTAGCCTTTATAATTCTCACCAAATAGTCATCCGGCCGTATCCCGAAGAGCTCTCTGAAGTAACGGAAGGCCACAGGAGCGTAGGTTTTGAAGCGGAAGTCTGGGAAATGATGGGCTGGCGTCAGGTTGCTCCCTTCACTAGAAGAACAAGGAGAAGATCATTTATTTCATGTGAGATTTTACATTCACCCTCAACCTCAGATAGCTCACCTGGGGAAGAAGATGCTCTCCACCACATAGAAATCCTGCATTAGGACGTCCCGCTCAGGTTTGGAACTCAAGTTGCCAACCGTGTAGCCAATCCCAAGCTGAATGGCCCCCTTGAGTGCTGAAGATGTAGTCTGGGAAAAAAAAAAAAAGAGATATAAATGACTAGAGACATATTTTCTTAAATATTAACCCAGAGATTGATCTTTTAATCATTTTATTTCTGATGTCACCTAGTGCCACATTTCTACAGATCTAGCTATATTACAGTTCTGGTCAATACAGATAAACTGATAATTAGTTTGTATATTATTATTATTATTTGTAATTATTTTTTATATATTAAATGGTAAATGTTCGATCTTAAAAATGAACACTATTTTGTCTAAATAAATTAAAAATAAAACATTAAACTAATATCAATTGTTTTAAATGCTAAAGGCTTTACAAAATTAAATATACAGTATGAAAAATGGATATTCATCTTGAGATTTGCTAAAGATTACATTTCATGTAATGTACATAGCATGTACAATTAAAAATAAAATATTAGCCAATATAAAACATTGAATATAAACATTGAAAATAAATAAAAGTAAAACATTTTAAATGGAATCAATATAGAATCTAGAAAAAGTTGTTGAAATTGATTTGACGCAATGTACCTTCTTATATGTGGTTTCTCCTGAAGCATCCACTCCCCTGTGGCCGATCTTCTTACCATGAGCCGGCTGACCTGACGATGAAGGCATCTGGTATAAAAAGAAAAATATGAGATACCACCAACCTGCACTCCCTACATGAACAGGTTTGCTTGCAGTCTAAAAGTAGATATTCTTGATATGTGGTAAAGGAACGTACCTCTGTGATGAAAGCCTTTTTTGACATAGTGTCTAGGAAAGAAAAAAAAAAGTAATTAACTGGGTATTGACAACACTATCTAAATAAAAGGATCACATTTCATTGGTTGCAAAATGAAAATGCAGACAGTCAGTCCTAAAGATCGTGATTTGAAACCAGAATTTGTGTGCCTATGATTACGAGACGTTGATCTGAAATTATAAACAGACTTCAAGAGTCAACAGGTCACCCTCTAAAGCACAGACAGCATCATCCGACTTCATTATTCAGTCTCCATTTATATTCCATAGCCGCCCCTCAAGCATCAGCAGCAGCTGTCAACGGCGACTGGGATGTTTGTTGACAAAGATGGTTTGATGAAAATACACCATGTGAAGATGACGGCTGGATTCCTTGAGCTGTGCTTCTCCCCCCACAGTTGCCCCAGATGCATCTGCACACGCTCCCATTCAGTTCCTCGGTTTCCATGGCATCCCAATCAAGGTCAACAAGCTTTCTCGGAGTTTGCATATGCATGTGGCATCAACAGACACATGCTGCTCTAAATAGGGCATTGGCCGCTAGACAGAGCAGCTCATAGTCATGCAGTGAGAATGCAATAGCAAAACGAAGATGACGGGCATGCTGGAAAATCCAGCTAAAAACAGCTTAAAGGAAAAGTCAACCCAAAAATGTATATTCTGCCCCCATTTACTCAACCTCATGTCATTCCAAACCTGTAGGAGTTTCTTTTGTTTATAGAACAGAAAAAGAGAAATTTTGAGAAAGGTGCTGCTTATTCTATTCAGTGCCTTTACAAAGAATGAGTCTGAAGGTTTTAAGCTTCAAAAAGGACATAAAAGCATAAACGAGGTCCATATTAGGACTGCACGATTTGGGTTAGTATAAATGGCTATAAAATAAAATAAATAATAATAATAATAATTATTATTATTATTACTAAATAAAAATATATGGTAATAAAAAAACAAAATAAGACACTACAATTTTAAAATTCTACTGATTTTTTTTGTCAGGTCTTCAATTAATCATTTGAAATGGTTCACAAAATCTGAACAATTCATTCACAAATCAGAATGAATTAGTTCTTGACTTTTGGTCCAGTCAAAATGATTAGTAGCTAACTGGAGAGAAAAATCTTAACATCTGCCCTAAATATGTTAGCTTTTGATTGTTTAACGAATCATTCTTTTGAGTCAGATCTTCAATGAATCATTTGAAACCACTCAGAATAATACATTCACAAATGAGACTGAATCAGTTCTTGACATGTTGACTCATTGATACAGTTGCAGGATTACAAGCTAACCTGAAGGGAAGATGATTAGTAAATAACAATTTTTTTGGTGAACTATACTTTCAAGCTGATAACTGTATATTGAAAAATGACAGCAGGTTTCCAGCTGGTCAACCATCTGCATCACCATCTGGTGAAGCTAAGATGACATAACCAACGGGAAGCTGGTTTGTTGCTAGTCCAAGATGTTATATCAGTTACCACCGCTAATAGCTAACTTGGACCAGCTAGAAATTCATTACCAGCTGTATTTTCTACCAGCAAGCAAGCTTAAATTTGTTGTTGTGCCATCTATGGCGAGAATTTGGAAGCTCAAAGTTAGGAAAAACATAAAGGCTGCAATGACCCAAACAAAATCAATTTTCCATTTCACCTCTGAAATAGCACATCCACACCAACAAGCCTCATGACCAACTTGGTTCCTGTTATTTCTGGATCCAGCTGTCAATGTGGGCTCCTGAAACTGTTATGGACTGTTTGGGCAACATTGTGGTTCTCCATAAAAGAGCTTTTTCCTAGACCTTGTTCGCTGATGTTAGGTTTGGCCTCAGTTCAAGTTGGTGCGTAAACACTCTGTAGGATTTCTGCTATACTCCACTACCCAAGGTCAACCACACATCTAATAAAGACCATTAGACCAGCAAAAATTTGTTTTTTTAAATCTATTTTTATTTATATTTATATATTTTATCTGAAGAAAAGACAGAAAATGACTGAGATTCAGACTGCCCACTTGAGACAGTGTCTGAGCATACAGTATGCACTAACCACTAAACTACATCTTTAACATACAAAATGTATAATCTGTTAAAGGAAGTTATAAATGTCAAGATTCAGAAATTGATTTTGGGAAGGAATTCTGCATCTGGTGAAACAAGGTAAATTGTTTACCTTAAAGGTCCCATGGCATGAAAATTTCACTTTATGAGGTTTTCTTCATTACATTAATACGAGTTCCCCTAGCCTGCCTATGGTCCCCCAGTGGCTAGAAAAGGCGATAGGTGTAAACCGAGTCCTGGGTATCCTGCTTCGCCTTTGAGAAAATGAAAGCTCAGATGGCCCAATCTGGAATCTTCCCTCTATGTCGTCATACGGGGAAAGGTTACCTCCCCTTTCTCTGCTTTTGCCCGTCCATGAGAAAAAGAGCTACTACCGTGCGAGGCGAGCGCAATATTTTTTTTTTCATGTCCTAAGGAAAGCTTATTGTAGGACTGGCTCGTAGTGGCTGAAATTCTGCACCAAGGCTGAATTTCGGGAAAGAAACTTCAGATACAGTACTAGGGACCACTTAGGCCTATATAAAAGCATCCAAAAAGCAGCATGTCATGGGACCTTTAAAATAGCCTAAATTCTTAAAGGTTACTTATAGGGATAGTTCACCCAAAAATGAAAATTACCCCATGATTTATTCACCCAAGTCATCCAAGGTGTATATGACTTTCTTCTTTCAAACGAACACAATCGGAGTTATATTAAAAAATGTCCTAGCTCTTCCAAGCTTTATAATGGCAGTGAATGGGGGGCCCAATTTTGAAGCCAAAACAAGTGCATCCATTCATCATAAAAGTAATCCATATGGCTCTAGTCACACAAGTCGACTTGCGCCACAAGAGTAACCCCTGTCGTGACTCAGGATGTGGGAGTAGCGTAAGCTTAGACGCCTCTCACAATTTAAACAAATAGGGCTATACAACACACTCAAGCCCCTCTTCTCTTTTAGACTTCTGCTTCTGCGTTTGTCATTACATCATGCGTCGGGTCAGGGGTTACTCTTCCGCCTCAAATCGATGCGTATGGACTGCTGGAAGCTAGTTATTATAGTTAATAAAGTTTTTTTTTTATTGTTTTTTATTGTTTGTTTGTTTGTTTTTTTACGAAAACCAATTGCTTTGCTTCAGAAGGCCTTTATTAGCCCGTTTTCATTTTTGGATGAACTAACCCTTTAAGGCTAAACGTAAACAACATAGCATTCTTATTCTATTATGAGATGATGTTCAGCCACTTCTTAACTTTCGTCATAAATAAACTTCACAAACTTCTAAAATATGGGTTAGAGCTCAAAACATCTCCAGTGCTAATGAATTAGCAAAACACCTTCTGAAATTCCACATGCTTTGGGTAGGTGTGATCACAGCCAGCTCAAAATTGACTTGGAATGAAGAACTTGACGACAGAACCTTCGAGGTGTCACCTGACACCTCAAGCTAACATTCATTATATGAGACAAAATTTACCAAGGACTTAGCATATAGAAATGCTACTATGGGTGAATGATATCATGTGGTATGATAGCAAAAATCTAAATAGTGGAAGTAAAACCATGACAACATACGAGTAACTGCTCATAAACTTGTAAAACAGAACTGTATAAAGCAATAAAACTGTATAATCATTGCCACCTAACTAGTGGCCATTCTTGTGTGTGCAATTCCACAAAACTGGAAGACTTTCCGAACATATATAAGCAACAGACCTTTTTAGAAGGGAAAATTTAAAAGATAAAATTAGGAAGAATTTTAGAAATTAGAAGAATTAGAGAGACTCGGTGAATGTAATCAACAAAAAAAATCAACTAATAACTGTAGTCTGATTACGATTACTGTTTATGGGCATCGATGGTTCCATGAAGAACCTTTAACATTCATGGAACCTTTCCATTCCACAAAATGTTCTTTATAGTACAAAAAGGTTTTTTAGATTTTTAAAAACAAAAATGGTTCTTCTATGGCATCACTGCAAAATGTCTCGGTTACGAAGAGGGAACGAGACGCTGCGTCGAAGGCGCTGTGGGAACGCTCTGTCTGATTGCGTCATGAAGCACATGTAAAAATCAGTTCAATGGTGTGACAAGACATCAGAGACAGAAAACTATAAAACATGCCCAAAAAGTACAGCGCAAGCTTCTAAAAGTCTGACAAGCAGGCCGGAAGTATGGCCCCAGCTAACAGGAAACGTTTCCATAACTTTCACTAACTTTATGTAAAAGTTATGTAAATGTTAGAAAAACAATTCCTAAAATAATGTTTCAGGAACAGTCTTATAATGTTTTCATAGTTAAAATACATTCTCATAACGTTGGGAGGAAACATTCTTAGAACAACATTGTTGGAACGTTCTTATCATGTTATTTGTACTTGACTGATGTTCTCATAGTGTTGAGCGAAAAAGTTCTCATAACAACGTTCTTGTAACCTCTTTATGATGTTATTTGTACTTGACTGATGTTCTCACATGGTGGCCCCTGAGGTCTGGGAGGAAGTCCTTGAGTGCCAGAAAGACAGCCATCATTTCCAGAAAGTTGATTTGCCAGGAAAGATGGTGTCCACTCCACAGACCTTAAGTTGAGCGACCTTCTAGGATTGCTCTCTGTGAGAGAAGCATCCATCATTAGCATCTTGTGATGACAAGGAGCTCCTAGCATGGGGCCTTGGGATAGGAACCCGGGTTTCTTCCACATTACCAAGACACATTGTAAAAAGTGCTATATAAATAAAGGTGGCTTGACTTGACTTGACATAAGCATCACAGCGTGACCCTGATCATGTGAAAAGGAATGCTCCTCGGGGGAAAACCCCCTGGTCTTAAGCCACTATTGTAAGGGTCTCATGTACAGCAGGCCAAAAGGTATCACATTGGATGCTGCTGCCATCAGACCCAACAGTCTCTGAAAGTCTCTGTTTCACAGTGAGTGACTGGCCTAGCTTTATTCAGTTTAGTGCTGACAGGATTGACTCAATACGTGCAATACTACCTGCATTGTAGTCGAATCCCATACCACACCTATAAATGTGGTCCTCTGAGCTGGAGAAAGCACACTCTTTTTGGCGTTCAACCCCAACCCCAACCCCAATCTTTCCATGTGAGCGAGAACGACATCTCTATGCCAAACTGCTAGCTAATGTAACTGAGCTAATATCAACCAATCATTGGTGTAGTTCAGAATGTGTATGCCTTGTAGACGCAGTGGTGAAAGTGCTGCCTGCTTACTGGTCTCCTGGAACCTCTTGACGACTGTATTGACAGCGTCGCCGAAGAGGCTAGGGGGTACTAGCAGGGCATCTATAAGGAGGCTCTTATCTTTTTCTTTAATGGTGCTTAAATGCAACCATAAGTGCCTCTCCGTGGCCACCAGGGCTGTCATAGCATGGCCGATGAACCTGGCCGTTTCTGACTGGCTTGGTGGGCAGTGTTGGAGCCTTTAGGGATGATGCGCTCTGAGGGGAGTGATAGCTGACTAGTGTCTCTTCCACCTTAGGCATTGCTCCTTGTTCATTATGGCCAACTATAGTGGAATAGTGAGTGGTTTGTGTACTATGTATTCTATAGGAGACCGGTCTCTTTCACAATCATAACCTCAACCAGTTCCTCATATGCAGGAGAGTGAGGTGGCGACTCCTCAACATCTTCTGCCTCAATGCTTCCAATATCCAACTCTTTAGAGCTAGACATCTGCAGCACTGGTGCCTCACTCAGTGCGGAAGGAACTGCAAAATGTACCTACCACTGAGAGAAGGCACTGGATCTATCAGGTGAGGGCAAAGATAGGGCTGGGCCCCTCTCTAACCCTTCTGATAAATCCATTTGCTATCCCCAGAATCTAGATCACTGCTGTGCCTCAGCAGCAGTGGGGCCCGAACCCAGGGGAATGCGAGCCTGAGTGCTCTTCTCAAAGAGCGCCAGGCAGGAGTGGAGCGTCCGTAGTGGAAGCTGTTCACAGACTGCACCCTTGGGTGCTGACGGTGCTTGCTCTGCTTCCAAACAAACAACGCAAAGATTGTATGTATCCTCACCCGTGATGTAGCGTGGGCAGGGAGGAACACATAACCTAAACTGCTGTCTGCTCGCCATGTAATAATATAAGATTTCACATATAGCTCTTACTGAAGATACAGAAGCTAGCACTGCACTGTTTGGTCATGCTTTATAGTTTCTTGGTTGTGATGTCACCAGCCTCTGACGTCTTCGACGCAGTGCGAGTTCCCTCGAAAGGGAACACCTCTTTTGGAAACCTTACTTTGTAGCAACAACACAACAATGTGCTAAAACACTTTAGCAACTATTTGGCAACATTCTGGGAACGAGTTACAATTGCTGTCCATGTGAATGATTAGACAACTCTATCTGATTGTACATACATACGGTAACTCTTCGTAAACAATGGTTGGTTACGATGCCTTGAACACAAATACGTCGATGGAGGACTCCGTATCCTCTCATAAAAGACCCCCTACTTCTTCTGAGGTGCCAATGGGATTGAATGCCAATACTATGGTCTGGTCCGCAGGCCTATAAAAAGCTCCATCCTCTTTGGGGCATGAGCGAGAGGAGGGGGGCAAGGAATACTGAGAGACACCATTATGCAATTCTTGCTTGTTTTCCATTTCCCACTGGAGCTTGAAAACTCCCAGCAGTCTGAGCTATTAGAATAACACGAGTTGAGGAAATAGATGAAGTGTGCAGACAGACCTGCCGTTTTGCAAAGCAATATCAGTGAGCACAACACTAATACAGCTTTGAGTATCGCCTAGAGTTTGATTATATATGCATCTCATGGGATGTTATTTGTATAAACCGAGAAATCCATTTCACAGATGCATTAATTGTGTACATTTACCACCACATGATAATAATGAAGTGGTGCTTAAGACGGTCCATTTGGTGGTAAAACTGTTTTATAATTAATTTACAATAAAGATCTTTTCCTATCTCGGCCTTCATCGGTTCAATGCTGTTCTTAATGAGCTGAGCGAGATGGCCACTGAACAGAACAGCAACACAGATATTTATCATTCATGGGTTGAAACAGGAGCAATAATTGTATTACCACATGCAAAGAGTATTATTAATGCTCAAAGCTGAAGCTTTGAAAAAAACTATAACTGTATTACATTTTTACGTAAAAGCAAATGCGGCATTTTTAACCTGTATATGCAAGGCTTCCTGTCATTTTAGCTGTACAAAAACAGTCTGTTATGCTGCTGGTGTTTTGTTATCATATTATTTTAATTTATTATTATAATCATAAACACACTGGTTGGTAGTGCAAATGGTTTGACCATTTACAATACTTCTAATTGGTCATATTGTTATCATATTGGTTATTGGCCTATAATACACAGTTAATGCAGAGTTAAATATATAAAATGGGGATATTCAACTGTGCATTATTTCCCCTATACTGACATTTAGATTACCTTTGCCATCATCTAACACTCACTTAAAGCAAATAATAACTGAATAATTTTAAGTGCAAATGAAAACATTTAATTTTATTCTGTTGAGAGGTAGTGACATTTTTGGACATAAACACTTCTAAAGAACTCTATTAAAACCTGTGACTGACCCAAATTGAATCTGATTTTAGGAACAAAACAAAAACCCAAAAAAATAAGGGCTCACAGGCCATCGTGAGACCCCATAAACACGTGTCATGTGATTGCATGCTCAAGAGCCAGCATGTTTTCCCACACATATCTACACTGGAGAGACGCCAGGGAGCAAACCAATGAAAACAGGAGGATGCCGAGGCAGGAGATGCCAGGGGAATTCAGGGAGTGTTTGGATGAAGTTTTAGTGATTAAAGAGTAGATGATGAGACTACAAGAGAGTATGTAACATTTACTATGAGCCAATTGCGTTGACATGTATGTCTTTGAAAAACAGTAACCACAATGTAGTCAACACATACGCAAAAGAACAAATATTGTCAACAATGAGCTGGAGAAAGGTCAATCTTAAGTACATACTACTGAACACTTTATGGAGCGGATTACATTTTGTGCTCTTCAATAAGACTCATTTTGTGTTTACAAGCACAGTCTTAAACTGATTATGTTTAATAACCCTAGAAAATGGTTTTGGTTTTGTGTGTATATCTGTTTATATATTGATGTTAAAAGCAGAGAAATAACTGATCATTTAAAATGCAGCTTTCTTTCCTTTCTGGGTTTACAGAATGAGGCGATTTTTGATGGTTATCTGCATATTGTGCATGTGAACACACTCATTGTCACCTCACACACAGATATGTGACTTATTAACACCAGAAAAACACAAATGGGGAACCAAGAAGAAAATAGCACATTCTCTTAGAAGAGTATATTTGTTAGATAAAGTAACTAAATTATTAGATTGAACCAAGTGCAAGGATCAACAAGGATTTGTGTGTGTGTGTGTGTGTGTGTGTGTGTGTGTGTGTGTGTGTGTGTGTTAATACACCATGGTATACAGTGAGTTTCAAAATCAAGTTTAAACCTTGAAGAAACAAAGTTTTGGGATTTTAAAAAATATTAAACAAAAAGGTTATGACAAATTAATAAGAAATATTTAAGATTCTGCACTATTTCTGTCACTGATCAAAAAGGAACAATTGAAAATCTAAATTGTATTGTACAAAAGACCAGTTATATATACAGGTGCTAATAATTAGAATGTCATCAAAAAGTTGATTTATTTCACTAATTCCATTCAAAAAAGTGAAACTTGTATATTATATTCATTCATTACACACAGACTGATATATTTCAAATGTTTATTTCTTTTAATTTTGATGATTATAACTGACAACTAAGGAAAATCCCAAATTCAGTATCTCAGAAAATTAGAATATTACTAAAGACCAATACAAAGAAAGGATTTTTAGAAATCTTGGCCAACTGAAAAGTATGAACATGAAAAGTATGAGCATGTACAGCACTCAATACTTAGTTGGGGCTCCTTTTGCCTGAATTACTGCGGCGTGGCATGGAGTCGATCAGTCTGTGGCACTGCTCAGGTGTTGTAAGAGCCCAGGTTGCTCTGATAGTGGCCTTCAGCTCTTCTGCATTGTTGGGTCTGGCATATTGCATCTTCCTCTTTACAATAGCCCATAAATTTTGTATGGGGTTAAGGTCAGGCGAGTTTGCTGGCCAATTAAGAACAGGGATACCATGGTCCTTAAACCAGGTACTGGTAGCTTTGACACTGTGTGCAGGTGCCAAGTCCTGTTGGAAAATGCAATCTGCATCTCCATAAAGTTGGTCAGCAGCAGGAAGCATGAAGTGCTCTAAAACTTCCTGGTATACGGCTGCGTTGACTTTGGACCTCAGAAAACACAGTGGACCAACACCAGCAGATGACATGGCACCCCAAACCATCACTGACTGTGGAAACTTTACACTGGACCTCAAGCAATGTGGATTGTGTACCTCTCCTCTCTTCCTCCAGACTCTGGGACCCTGATTTCCAAAGGAAATGCAAAATTTACTTTCATCAGAGAACATAACTTTGGACCACTCAGCAGCCGTACAATACTTTTTGTCTTTAGCCCAGGCGAGACGCTTCTGACGCTGTCTGTTGTTCAAGAGTTCAAGGAATGCGACAGCTGAAACCCGTGTCTTGCATATGTCTGTGCGTAGTGGTTCTTGAAGCACTGACTCCAGCTGCAGTCCACTCTTTGTCAATCTCCCCCACATTTCTAAATGGGTTTTGTTTCACAATCCTCTCCAGGGTGCGGTTATCCCTATTGCTTGTACACTTTTTTCTACCACATCTTTATCTTTCCCTTTCGCCTCTCTATTAATGTGCTTAGCAAAAGCCAGCCTCTTTTGCAATGATCTTTTGTGTCTTGCCCTCCTTGTGCAAGGTGTCAATGGTCGTCTTTTGGACAACTGTCAAGTCAACAGTTTTCCCCATGATTGTGTAGCCTACAGAACTAGACTGAAAGACCATTTAAAGGCCTTTGCAGGTGTTTTGAGTTAATTAGCCGATTAGAGTGTGGAACCAGGTGTCTTCAATATTGAACTTTTTCACAATATTCAAATTTTCTGAGATACTAAATTTGGGATTTTCCTTAGTTGTCAGTTATAATCATCAAAATTAAAAGAAATAAACATTTGAAATATATCAGTCTGTGTGTAATGAATGAATATAATATACAAGTTTCACTTTTTGAATGGAATTAGTGAAATAAATCAACTTTTTGATGATATTCTAATTATATGACCAGCACCTGTATATATTAGGGCTGTCAACTTTAACGCGTTAACGCATGCGTTTAATTCAAAATCCTTAATGCGCTAAAATAATTTAACGCATATTTAACGCAAAACAAAATTACGGAAGCATGTAAAATTGCGTCATAACGTAATTTACGTCACGCAGTTAGATGATCTTAAAGTTCATGCTGATTATATCAAAGATGGCAGAGATAATTATTCATTCCAGTGCTGTTAGGGATGGAACCGTTTGTTTCTCCACCCACGGTTCGGCACGCGCTTGCACCGCAGTTCATCCCAAATCTGACAACGCATTTATAATATGGTTTGTTAAAAAACAACGTGCCAAACAGACAGACGGATTTGGCTAATGTATGTTTCAGTCGATGGATGTGCATTCTGGTTTCCCAATACGTTACAACTGCGATGATCAAAAGAATATGGACAAAATAGTCACTGTAAACAAATGCTCAATGACGTGCCAAATGCTCTATGCCCAGTCATTTACGCTGGCATGTTTATAGCACGCGAGCGCAGGTAAGACCTGAACATCTCACGTTGCTATCTTTGTTTAAACTAAACTCATTTAAACCATGACAATTTAAACATTCACCGTAAGACGCGAAAGAGAACTTGCGCGCTCTGTGAGGAGATTTGTGTCTCATCCGAAGCGCGTTCATGGAGAGCCGCGTCACAGTGCGCACGCGCAAATTCTCTTTCAAATCTTGCACCTAAATGGACAAATTCACACAAAAATTATGTCAACATGCCCATCTTAGAGAGTATCCTAACAAACATAATAGGTTATGTCTTAGGATAAAAACGAGACAGACAGCGCATGTGTATCAGTCTCAGTGTACTGGATCTTTGAATTATGTCTTAAAGGGACAGCAGTCTAATATTCCTACTCTCTGATTTTAATGTTAATCAAAAGACGAAGAAATCACTCTTGACTCAATAGCTTTTGTAACTTAATGTTTCATCTTTATTTTATTATTCAAAGAAGTTTATATGCAGTTATTTTATATTTGATTACTTTGTTCAATTTCTGTACCTGAAAACTATTGTTAGATATAAAGCATTGTTGATTTTTTTATTTTTTTTTTATGGGTGCTTTGGTGTACATAAATGTATAAAAAAATGTGAAAATCACACTTCAATCTGATGGTTTACTTTGCTGGATATAGGCAATGATGGCAAAATGGACATGTTAAACAAGATAAATGGTGTATGCTTAATTTCACGATAAGTGTGTGATTAATCGCTATTAAAAAAAATGTATCTATTGACAGCCCTAATGTATATATATATATATATATATATATATATATATATATATATAAAATATTTTTAAATTATTTATAACAAATAAAATAACATAAATGCAAAATAGAAGTGAAAAAAACCCCCAGCTAAATATCAAATTACCATCATTGCACCATGGTAACACCACAGTACTTTTTTTTCTAAGAGTTTTTTTTTTTTTTTTTTTTTTTTTACATACTAAGCAATTGTGCACACTTAAATAAATTAAGGAAGAAAAGGGACATTAATAAATCATTCAGGAAAAAAATGCCATCTAGTCTACAAAAGACTGTAAAATGCCATCTAGTCTACAAAAACACCTTTTGTGCATTCAAATTTACATATGCAATAAACATTTTATGGCATTTATTCTAAACAGATGCAATACAACCCTTTACCCTATTTCTCACCTGAAACCCCCATCATCCCATCTGTCATCTACCCAGTGTCCCTGCTATGCTGATGACTAGCGAGCTGATTCTGGTTTTAACCCGTCATATCAAACCATCCACCCTGACAACATGCCCATAAAACTATATAGCCTGTTATAATTGCACACACTCTGACTCTCTCTCTCTCTCTCTGGCTGTATGTGAATACTAATAATCTGATGCAGGAATGATATATCACATGCATCAGAGTCCCTTATCCATGCATGAATGCTAGTCTTGCTAGCTCTTATCCATGTGCATCCCATCCACCTATGAATCAATCAGAGGAGATTGCATGAACCGAAGTCTTTCTAACCCGTCTATCGAATCAAACCCCGAGTGGTTAGTTACCCGCGTCCTCGCCGTCCGTCGTCCCTGTGTCCTCGGATGCTGTTGCCCCGGATAACGGACTCCCATCCCCGGCCTCAGACAGGCTGGCCGCCCCTTCAGCCTGCGCTTCCATTCAAAATCCCGGGATGAATCCTCCGAGCGAGAGCGCTGCCAACCGATGATAGCGATTATTTCAAACAATACACCGTTTTGCCGTTTAATCTATATGGATCTGACTAGCTGACAAAAAAAGAATGTGGGAGATTGGGGACCGTTCCTAAGCGTCGTGGTCCTCTCCTCTGAGCTGTCATGCACAGGATTGGGATGTTCGATTCGCGAACGAATCGTTCGTTAGAACAGACTCAATGGTTCAATTGAACTGATTCGAAAAGCCTCTAACAAATAATTTTGGCTGTTTATCTGTCAGCAGATGTGGTAACTTTGGTACTAGAAATTAAGAAAGAAATTATGACAGATATTCTGAAAGCTATTACACTGATTATTAGAGTTTTACAGGATTAACTGTAACTAATGTGGTATTTTGACGAAAAATATATTTTTGCCAGAAATTAGAAAACAACTTCTGACACAATATCTAAATAAAATCTTAAACAGCAGACTTTTTGAGAAAACGATTGCTCGAAACATAGTTCACCGTTTGAACTGGTTCATTGACGCGAACCGAATGAATCGATTCGTAAGAATGAATCACACTTCTTCTGAGTGTTTTGATGAGGCTGCTGCTGCTCTCTGTTGGTGAATCTTCATAATTCATAAAGCATGTAAGAGAAAAGGCTCAGAAAAAAAGATATAATTAAAATGTGTTAAATTATTTACCATATATTTAAATATATAATATAATATAATATATAATAATATAATATTCCATCAGCATTGTTTTCACTGTTATGGTTGTTAATACAAAATATTAATTGATGAACAAACAGCAATAATAGTGTTCAGAGTGTTCGGTGAATTCTACATTTGCATTAAATGAAGCAGTTAGCGTATATTATTGTAATATATTATTGTAAATCTCTTAAATGTTCTTCAGTATTATAATTATACATTAAATATATATATATATATATATATATATATAAAATATTTAAGACTATATTAGAGAATTATCACCTCATTGATGGCTTTTCAGTTTTCCTAGGCAATCATATATAAAATATTTCAAGCTTACTGCAGGGTTATTAAAGTTAACTGAACTAACTACTGAAAATACAAAAATAGTAAAAATATACTGATAAACTAACAAAATAAAATAAGATAAAATAAAATAATTGTATCTCAATGTTATTAAAACAACACTGGCTCACCGATACCAACAAAAAACATCCATCAATTTTAAAATCAGTGTCTTTGCATTTATTTATTAAGAAATGTTACACCATGACAACATGTTTAGTGCTGAAGAAATGTACATTATTTCATGTAAAAGCACAGGGGCAGTAGAAAGACGGGGGTCTCTCTCCAGACTGACGGCTCACAGATGATGCTCAGGAGGGGTTGCACGCCAAATGCATCAGGTCTGTTTTTTCCTCAAGACGGGTTTTGAAACAAACCATCATTAGTCCGTGAGACGACATCACTGATACCCAGCTGTCAGTTGGGGAGAATGAAGAGGGGCGGCAGGGCAGCGTGGGGTCATTTGACAGTCAGCTAATGATGCTCCTTAGAGATATTTGGGCAGATCTTTTTCCACCACCTAAGAGAGAAATATCTGATAAAAATGACATATTTTGTGCCAATATCACTGTGACAATTAGATACTGTAGCTAATCACTAACATGACCTAGATTATGACTCAATCTAGACTGAAATACAATCAAAGATTAGAAGAATCTAAACGTATCAACGTACACTTGGATCCTGCAGTGGAGAATATCTCTTCATAACCTGGCCTTCACGGTTAATAAGGAACTGAAAATAAAACCCAAAATACTGCTTTTGAGGATTTATTTTAATGAAGCCACAAAATATTTAACAAACAAGATTTAACTCATAAAAGGCTTTTAATCAGCATAATTTAAAAGCAAAATGCACATACCTTTGTGAAATTCCATTTGATGCTACTATAATGGAATAAAAACAACAGTCAATAGACAATGAAATTGAAAAATACCAAGTTCTGTCATGAAACTCTACATGGCGCTCAACATTTAAATAGTAGTTCAGTGTTTGCTGTAGCAGTTTGCAGCACGCTTACAGATTTCCTCTAAAGCCCTCCACCTTCCCCAGCTCCACCTGTACAGATCTGCTACAGGTAATTTCATGTAAGCTATTTGTGCAGCAGCAGCATGTCTTACATGCTCACAGCAGTATGTCAGTGTATATTTTGGCAGTAGCAAGTCTCCGTACTTGTTCTGCAGCAGCAGCAATAATCAACAGCAGCAGCAAAATCAGCATTTATTTACACATAATTTACAAGTCAACTATCTGGCAACTCACTTTCCAAAGAATCCTTTTCCATTGGGTTGTTCCTTCAGCCACTTCCACAGAGGATGCGCAGTGTCACCGTTCACGTCAATCTTACTGAACATATCAAACTCTGCGTTGTAAGACTTGGCGAATTCTTTGATTTGGGAATTGGTTCCTGGTTCCTGAACAAAAGCATATTATTGGATCATGGAACTGATTCAATTTAGGAGCGTTAAAAATGTTTTTGCTCCCCATACCTGACGTCCAAACTGGTTGGATGGGAAGGCCAGGATTTGTAAACCTCTCTCAGCGTACTTGGCGTGCATTTCTGCAAACTGAGAGTAGTTTACTGGGGTTTTGCCTCACTTTGAGGCAACGTTTGTGATGATGAGAACTTTTCCCCTGAAATATACAGTAAATGGGATTTTGTTAGTGTTACAAAATCAGTGATGCAAAAGGAAAGACGGATTATACACTAAACAACTGAGGATACTGTAACAAACTACCAGACTTTCAAGGTGTTTCGAACAAACTCACGCAGAAACATATGCTTCATTGCTAAGAGAAGCATGATGAATGAAAACGGTATTTGTTTTAAAATCAGCTCAAAATACTTTTGATATACGTTTGATATCCTTCAAGTGGAGTCTGTGCCCATCATACATTATGTGATTTTCTGTGAAATTTATGGAAGCCCATTTTCGCCACATAAAAAAATAAAAAACATCCTTTGGTAAATCATAATTATGACATAAAAGTTATAATTATGACGTAAAAAGTTTAAACTAGAATTAGATTTCATAAGTCATAATTATGACTCATATGTGAAAGTCCATTAGAAGATAAAAAGTCAAAATTATGAGAAAAAGCCATAATTATGAGATAAAAAGTTGAAATAATGAGAAAAAGTTAAAATTATCTCATAATTTTGACTTTATATATCATAACTCACAATTTTGACTCTGTCATAACTATGACACTTTTTGTCATATTTATGACTTAGTATGTCTTAGTATGTACTTATGTCAATTTCGAATGTCAAATAATCTCATATGTTCGACTTTTTATATCATAATTTGATTACGCTTTACAATAAGGTTCATTTGTTATCATTAATGTATTAACTAACATGAAGTACCAATGAGCAATACATTTGTTACTATATTTATTAATCTTAATGTTAATGTTAGTTAATAAAAACATACAGCAGTTCATTGATTGTTCATGTTAGTTCAGAGTGCATTAAATAATGTTAACAAATTTAAATCATGTATGTGTAAATGTTGAAATTAACATTAACAGAGATTAATAAATGCTGTAGAAGTACTGTTCATTCTTAGTTTATGTTAACTAAAGTAGTTAACTAAGTTAACTAATGAAACCTTATTGTAAAGTGTTACCCATAATTTCGACTTTTCTTCTCATAATTTCGACTTTTTGTTATATTTATGACTTGATCTCATTTTTATGATTTACCAAAGCAGTTTTTACTAGTTGAGTTTTTCCTCTTATGTGGCAGAAATGGGCTTTCATAGAAACGTCAACTCTGATTGCCCAAAAACTGCAGACTGTCTCGGACTTTCATCAGTTAGCATCGACTCCTCCAGACTGCAAGTACACTGTAGAACAAAAAGGTTTCACATCTCGGGGTGAAATAAAAAGCAGTTGTACTTCTGACATGCTGAATTCCATCTCTCACCTGTATTTTTCAAGGGAAACTTCATTACCATCTATATCCGTGACTGTGAAGTCATAAATGGATGTGGCCGTCTGCCAGTCTTCTAGCTGTCCAGACTGAGAGAAAAAACAAGTTGGCATAAACAGTAGGATATATTTGAATATATTCACACGTAAACAGAGAAAAAAGCAACAGCTTGTAACACCCTCAAACAATTATTAAATATACAAATCTGAGTATTTAAATTCCAACTGCAACTGAAAACCTGTTAATCCAGCGTTCACATTCATACAATTAAAAACCATTCTTACCATTGTCTGCAACACCAGGGAGAAAACGACAGCAGAGCCTAAAAAACGCATGGCTGCCTTTCAGTACTAACTACTGAAATGGCAGGCAGCGTGTTCAATCAAATCCTCTTGCTAAGTACCTTATGTTCAAGAAACACCCAGAACACTGCCTGCCCCATATATAGGGCTCCAAATAAATATTAACTTGACACGGGGACTGTTTCTTTCCTATAGGCTGAATTTTTGCTGACTACATGCTTGTAGCTCATCTACATGTGGGGTATTTGATGATGAATCCTTTTGAGGTCAAAGGTCATCAAATCTTACACAACCTGAGAAAGCCGAGCTTAATGTGGCACTTGGTCCATATACTAGATAATCGCTGATGCATGCATTATATAAATTATACTATTTCGGAAATGTAGTAAAATAGTAAACATATGATATTTCATATGGATATAGACTTATACACTGCCTTCAGGGATGGATACATGCTGCAAGAATAGGTTAAAAATAAATAAAATAATGTTTTGACTCACATTTATTTCAATAAAATAGTCATGAATATATTAACATTAACAAAAAAGTACTTTGGCATTTGTTAATGGCATTTTTGGACATGCACCAAGGTTGTGTAATATTTTTTGGACATGATGTTCTGTTAATAATAGCCTATTTATTTTATATATAAATATATTGTGAATATAAACTGTATGAATATAAACAAAAATATAAACTGATACAATTCATATTTCAAATAGAAACAGCTTATTGCACAGCAGATCTTACAGAACTATGTTTCTAGTGGTGTGCCAAAAAAAAAAAAATTTTTTTTAAATATTATAAGATTAGAATACTTTTGTTATTGTGCATTATTTAAATAATAGACAAGGGCAACTTACACAAAGACTAAAGACCTAAATACAGTGAAACTAGACTCTTATCTTGCACAATAGGACTGATTGTGTGTGTACTGATGATAAAACAAAACCCCCGTAATTATGCAGCACATAACCTCGTATTTACCAGATTACGTAATATGATTCAGATTAGCAAATGCAAGTTACAGAAGTATTTAACTTTACGATACCATTGCACCAATGATCCCACTGCTCGATAAAGCCCCGAACAGCAAGACACGATGGATAAAACCCATTTTTGTTCTTTACGCTTTGCAAAGTCCAGTAGCGATGCACAACTTTTAAATGAATCGTTCCTTCGAGTTGATTCTTTTCATTGAATTGGTTGTACCAGTTCACAGAACGACTCATTCGAAGTGTTTCTCGGTGTCTAATTCGTAATGATCCGAACGTCAAATAAGAGGACACATGAATTTACAATAAAATCCAGTATAATAATAAAACGCAGTTAATTAAATACTTGAACGTTTTAGTGAATTTATTATGCTTGATCTAATGATAGGATGTTAGGGACAACAAAGGAATCAATGAATCATTTTGTAAACCGGTTCTTTTATACGAACTGTTTGAACGAACCTATTTGCTGAAATCACACGCA